>OY740800.1:37158957-37571457 GCA_963514005.1 Raja brachyura | reverse complement strand
TTTTACAATACTTGTAACACGGAGTGAAAAACGAAGTTTCAGATGGTTGATCTATTGCTCCATTGGAATAATATCCTGATAGGGAAAAATATATCACTGTACAGATCTTACAACTGTTTCTTTCATCATTTCCTCTCGTAATAAATCCTTTGCGATTTTTGGAAACCCCCCTTTCGAACGTAATCAACCGATACAATGATTTATGATGGAATTACAGCAAACTTTGCAAGCAGACATGCCAATTTGTTTCCTTTCAAGGCACAGCTTATTTTTGAATGTGTGAATATACCAGCATCTATCACAAGAGCATAAAAATGTCAAGGGAAGAAAAGGTCATGTGAAGACTCGCTGGTGTTATTCTACTGTCTTAGCTCGCAGGTTAATCCAAACGATCTTTCTGATGTTAGTCTCAGTAATTATCACTGAATTTCTTTGGTCTCTGCTTTAATTTGCATTGTTATTCTCATTGAGTCATAGAGTGGTACAGTGTGGAAACAGGCCTTTCGGTCCAACTTGCCCACACCGGCCAACATGTCCCAGCTCCACTAGTCCCACCTAATTCCAAGATGGCGCCCAACCCAGGGGACTATTTGCATGCTAGCCGTAGAAGCTGATCTACAAACCCAGATTACAATCTCATATTACAATCATACATATTACAATCTCATATTTTGTATTTATTTATTTAAAATTATTATTTTTTTAAATCAGAAGCATTGTACAAAAATATAAACCACGGCAAATGACAATACATTTATTGTACCGCTTCAATGTGTGAGAAAAAGAGTGATTAAACCCCCACTGTTGTGAAGGTCCAGACAAGGAGTCTGACATCGTTATGAATGAGGTGACCAGCATCGTCCTTGTGCACCATTGATAGCAGGGTATAGTGGCAGACAGAGATGGGGAGTCGGCCATAAATTGCCAGATACTAGCTATTCAATTAAAATACAAGAAACTAGGCCAGGTCAATTGCAACTGAGCATGCTTAATGAAATAAATGAATATTACTTAAACACCCCTGGTCGAGAAACTGCTCATTACCATGCACATGTATGATGTGGGAGGTACTGGGGGACGTACCTATAGACTGTGCACCTCAGTGCTCTGATTGGGAAGAGCCAGAAGGGGAGGTTAAGCCAGCAGAATTGTGTGTATAAAGGGGCTTTACTTTCCTGACTTCGGTGTGTCTCAACTTGGAGAGGTACCCGATTCTGCAGACTCGCAAATAAAGCATTTCTTGTTTCCACGATTTAGTCTCTGAGTAGTGATTGTGAGCACAAACTATATCTCACAAATGTTAAATTTTAGCTAAGATGAAATAGAAAAAAAGAGAAAGAAAGTGAATGTGTAAGAATAGAACCCCTAGACTACCAAATAAGTGTAGTCGAAGAGTGAGTAAGTAATCACTCATATTACAATCGCTCATATTACATTCGCTTACTTTAACTGATCTTCTTAAATTTTACCTCAGACTATCCTTGATCTGACTTTACTGGCTTTAGCTTGCACTAAACGTTATTACCTTCTCATGTATCAATACACTGTTAGTGGGTCAATTTTAATCATGGATTGTCTTTCCGCTGACTGGTTAGCACGCAACAAAAGCTTTTCACTGTACTTTGGTACACGTGATAATGAACTGAACTGAACTGAACTGCATTTGGCCCATTTCCGCCCAAATCTGTCCTGTCCGTGCATCTGTCTTACTGTTTTCTAAACTGTTTCTTATTCTGTGTTTCTCTCATTCCCTATTCAATACAGTCTTCTCTCCCATTGCCAATAAGCTAGCTTCTTCCAAAGCTAAAATAAAATCAAGTTTTCCAAAGATACTATCTAGCTCTCTCTCTCTTTTGTTCTGGTCCTCTTTTGTGTGAGCTTTCCAATATAAGTTGCTTTTCCTTTGCAGGTGAATAATGTATTTTACCACGAAAGATACCAGTTTACACAAAAGGCCACAAAGTGCTGGAGTTAACTCAGCGGGCCAAGCAGCATCTCTGGAGAAAATGGATAGGTGACATTTTAGGTCGGGACCCTTCTTCAGACTTAAGACAGACCTCGAGTCTTGACCTGAAACGTCACCTATTCCTTTTATCCAGAGATGCAGCCTGACCCGTTAGGTGTCTGCAGCATTTTGTGTCTGTCTTCAGACTTAAAAATCTAGCCACTCTGAAGAAGGGTCCTAACCCAAAACGTCACCTATCCATGTTCTCCATAGATGCTGCCTGCGCGCTGAGTTACTCCAGCACTTTGTGCCTGTTAATGCATTTTAAGTATGGTCTGCTCTGCATAATTTAAGGCCAAAGAATAACTTGAATTCTCTGGTCGTGCCTCTATAGCCAATTGTTTTGAGTTTGATTAAATTTCTCGTTCGCCTCTGACAGCCCCTCTTGAAATATGTGATTGGTGCTGGAATCAAGAGTGTGGCTGGAAGTCTCTTTTGACATGATCGCAATCCAGTGCTATTAATTGATCGAAGTCTTATCACCAGGCATGAAGCCAATGCATTTTCACTTATCATGATTCAAGCTTGGCAGCACAAAACAGAGAAAGGTTTTAAATCAACTTGTATTAGATAATCAACCACTTCAAGTCATAGTGGAAACAGGCCCTTCGGCCCAACTTGCCCACACCAGCCAACATATCCCATCTATACTCGTTCCACCTGCCTGCATTTGGCCAGGGACTCTACTCCTTGGAGCGCAGGAGGACGAAGGGTGATCTTATAGAGGTGTATAAAATCATGAGAGGAATAGATCGGGTAGACGCACAGTGTCTATTGTCCAGAGTAGGTGAATTGAGGATCTGAGGACATAGGTTTAAGGTGAAGGGGAAGAGACTTAATAGGAACCTGAGGGGGTAACATTTTCACACAAATGGTGGTGGGTGTATGGGAGGAGCTGCCAGAGGAGGTGGTTGAGGCTGGGACTATTGCAATGTTTAACAGTTTGACAGCTACTCAACCTCTCCCTATAACTCGGACCCTCTAGTGCTGGCAATATCCTCGTAAATCTTCCCTATACCCTTTCCAGCTTGAAAAGTCTTATTAGGGACTCGTACTCTTTGCAAGACTGAACATCATAGATTCCTACAGCATGCAAAATGGCCCTTCAGTTCAACTAGCCCATGGTGACCAAGATGCCCCATCTCCACTGGTCCCACCTCCCTGTGTTTGGCCCAGCAGTTTAGTTTCTTCTTCAGTTTGTTCTGTGTGACAATGGGAAATTATTAAATTGTGAATGACTGGAAATAATTATTTGTCGATTGAACATACAGCCCAGGAACAATGTTTGCGCCGAACACGATGCCACGTTAAACGGATCCCATCTGCCTGTTCATCATCCACAACCCTCTACCTTGCGCTTCCATGTACCTATCTAAAATCCTCTTCAACACCACTAGCGTATCTGCCTCCACCACCAGCCCCGACAAGGCACAGATTGATACAGTCTTGATTAGTACGGGTGCCAGGAATTATGGGGAGAAGGCAGGCGAATGGGGTTGAGAAGGAAAGATAGATCAGCCGTGATTGAATGATTGTCTCAATGGGCCGAATGGCCTAATTCTGCTCCTATGCACTAAATACACTCCCATTTCTCCCTTTCCCTCTCCCCCCCCCCCCCCCCCTTCCATTTATATTCCTTCCTCTGGCTTCACACTTTGTTCCTCCTCTATCCTTATCCCCTTATCGTCTTTTCATCTCTGATCTTTGTCCAACCATCAAAACCCCTCAGCCCCTCAACTGCATCACCTGTATCCACCTATCACTCACCAGACTTTGTCCCCCCCCCCCAATCTCTCTTCCAGCTTTCTTCCCCCTCTTTCCCACCACTACAATCAGTCTGAAGAAAGGGCCCAACATGAAACGTTGCCTGACCAAGTTCTCTGATGCTGGCCGACCCGCTGAGTTACTCCAGCACTTTGCGTCTTTTTCCATAAGCCAGCATCTGCAGTTCCTTGTACCTACATTAAAAAGAACTTGACTAACTGGCTATTAAAACTGAAGCATTCAGAGCATTTAAAAGCAACTGAAGGAAAGTACACAAGGGTAATAGCTTTGAGAAGGTACCTCAGTAGTAACATTACGACTTAAATTGGCTTCTTGTTCCGATTTTAAGATAATTATTGGAAATAACGGGAATGACGAATTGTGCTGCGGTAAATGAAAATGTAAGATATATGAATGCAAAGCAGCAGTCTGCACTGGCTAGATAAGCGGCAAAGTTCTGAGATGCAGTCACGATGGAGAAGAGTTATAATGCAATCATCTCCAGCCCTTTGTTGGTTCAATAAACCAGGAAAAAGGAAACAGAACCATCTTGGACCACAGGCGCTACAAAGATTTTAATGGAACACCTGCAAGAGGAAGATTTTCGAAAAGGAACTACCATGGAAACGGACCCTGCGGAAAGCAAATTGGAAGCAGAATTTGACTGAGAATTTTTTCTTGAGAGTTAGTGTTATCAGTCTGTGAGCTTTTAAAGGAAAAGTGAATCACTGAGGCAGGAATGTCACCGGCCGACCCACGATGCATTTAGTTTAGAGATACAGAGTGGGAGCAGAACCTGGACCCATCGAATCCACACCGACCAACAATCACCCATACACTATTCCACCCTACCTGTTAGCACGGGAGGCAGTCCAGAGGCAGTCTGGTCTGAAGAAGGGTCCTGACCAGAAATTTCACCCATCCATTTTCTCCAGAGATGCTGCCTGACCATCTGAGTCACTCCAGCATGTTGTGTCGATCGACCAGCAATCACCACATACACTAGTTGTTTAAGAAAGAACTGCAGATGCTGGAAAAATGGAAGGTAGACAAAAAATACTGGAGAAACTCAGCGAGTGATGCAGCATGTATGGAGCGAAGGAATAGGTGACGTTTCGGGTCCAGACCTTTCTTCAGACTGTAGGGGAGCATTCCTGGGCAACACGGATAGGTGACTTTTCGGGCCTGGCTCAAGAAGACACTCCAGTACTTCGGGTCTTTTTTTTGTAAACCAGCATCTGCAGTTCCTGGCTTTGATACTTTGGGATGAATGAAGTGGGTGAGCGAGGGAGGATTAGTGTAACAAGGGGTGCTTGATCAACAGCATGGACACAATGGGCTGAAGGGCCTATTTCTGTGCCGCATCTCTCTGTAAAACTTATATTTGTGAGTGGTTCTGTAGCGCTTATATTTGTGAATGATACCCATAAATATTCAAAATATTTGAAGATTAAAATCTAATTAAGCTATTAAATTGTAAGGAACCATAAAAATCAGGAGGAATATTTTTAGCATTGACAACATTCAAGTGAGTCAAAATAATTTGAGTCATAGAGTCCCAGTCATACGTGGAAACAAGCCCACACCAGCCAACATGTCCCAGCTACACTAGTCCAACTTGCCTGCATTTGGGCCATATCCCTCTAAACCTGTCCCATCAATGTACCTGTCTAATTTATTTATAAACATTGCAATAGTCTTTGCCTCAACTACCTCCTCCGGCAGCTCGTTCCATACACCCACCACCCTTTGTGAGATAAAAAGTTACCTATCAGAATCCTATAAAATGTTTCCCCCTTCACCTTAAACCTATGTCCTCAGGTTCTCGATTCCCTTACTCTGGGCATGAGACACTGCATCTACCCGAGATTCTAAACATGATTTAGTAGTGTATGGATGTTGTTGTTCAAGCTGTTAACCTCAACAGAACCAAATGACGATGTTAACATATGATGTGCGTTTGAGGGCACTGGGCCTGTACTCGCTGGAGTTTAGAAAGATGGTGGGGTGGACCTCAATGAAACTTACCGAATAGTGAAAGGCTTGGATAGAGTGTCAAAGTCAAAGTCAAAAGAGTTTATTGTCATGTGTCCCTGACAGGACAATGAAAATCTTTCTTTGCATAGCACAACAGAACGTAGAAGGCATTAACTACAATATCTGGTGCTCTGCAAAAGTCGCCGCAGGCAGGCGCCATCTTGAGCACCATCAGGAGAGAGAGGTGATGAACGCCCCTGACCCTCCTCCACTCGCTCCAACGGTCCTGGGTCTCTGATGTGGAGACGATGTTTCCACTAGTGGGAGAGCCTAGTACTAGAGGCCATAGCCTCAAAATTGAAGGACGTTCCTTTAGGAAGGAGATGAGGAAGAATGAGATGAAGTGGCGAATATGGGGAATTCTTTGCACATAGAGGGCTGTGGAGGCCAAGCCAATGGATATTTTTAAGGTGGAGATTGACAGATTCTTGATTAGTGCGGGGGTTATGGGGTGAAGAATGGCGTTGAGACCGAGCGATAGATCAACAATGATTGAATGGCAGAGCAGACGGTGAGGCAAGTGGCCTGGTTCTGCTCATATGACTTATAATCTTATAGAGTCATACAGCATGGAAACAGGCCATTCGGCTCAACATCGCCTGTAAAATCTTTCCCCCAAGTAGGTATGTTACAAAACTTACCTTTAGCGGCGCTGCACTTCTGCCGCTCCCCGTGTGCGCGACTTTAGCGCCTTTCAGAGGGGGGCGGGCTTAAAGTGCCGATTTTCACCAGACCAGGATAATCGATGAATGTCGGGCGATTTAATTGCGGAAGAAAAATCGCTCCGACATTTCATCCATTAAGGTATTTTTAAATTACTCTAAGTTATTTGTTAACTAGAGTAATTTAAAAATCACCTTCAAAAGCCGTGACCGCAGACAACCGGAAGCATTTTCCGTAGGGGAGAAAAAAAGGTAAATACTTTATTTTTTTATTAAAAGTTGGTTTTTTGGGAGGCATTAATAATATTTTTATGTTGCGAAATGGGGTCCCCAAAAAATGTATGAACCCCCAGTATTTTTCCCCCCGACTTCACCGCTAACCGCAACGTTCTAATCCACCGCATTCCACTAAAACCCACTCGCTAGTTGATTTAAATGGCCATTTATTTACAGGCATTAAACACTAAATTCCTTCCATTTGGCCCAGAAATTCATGAAAATGAGATTTAAAAATTATGTTATATTGTGGATTATTGTGTGAATGTTATTTGGACACTTAGGCAATTAAAAAAAAGTTTATCTTTTCTTAAGAAATTGATAGATGTTTAGATCTACTCATTGAATTTTGTAATTAGCTACAATTAGATAACTAACTAATTATATACTTTAATTTCAGGTAATCCAAGTAAGATTGTTTAATATTTGTTTCAGAATACTTCAATCTATAATAACTGAAAATTTCATTGAGTTCTCTTAATTTTTAATAAAGTTATGGGCTTTTAATTTTTCCAGATCACAGCTTTTGAGTTAAGTCAATTGAAAGGCAATGGGGAACAAGATGCTAATTTCCGAGTATGAAAATGGCCATAACTTTCTTAATACTGAAGATATGAAAGTAAATTAGGTGTCAAATTAAACTTCTTGTTATGCTTTATCTGATGGGATAAACTGCAGACTTGATTTTTTAAATCTCAAAATTTTGTAACATTGCTACCCCAAGTCCTCTGGTTCTCGATTCCCCTACTCAGGGAAAGAGATACTGTGCGTCCATCCGCGAATATAAATATAGTGTATGATACAGTAGCGTATCGTTCAAGCTATTGACCTGTGCAGAACCAAATTTCAGGAGCGGAGTCCAGTGTATGGATATGAATACGCAGCACATTTGATGAAGGCGTCAAAGAAGTAATTTTCACTTCAATCTCCAAATCTTTAATGTCAAGACCCCCACAGTCTAAAGGAGGTAGTTAACAAAGTGAAGTGAGGTTAGGGTCTCATTACATCAGTAACCTGCGAGATATTAATAGCTGCAATATCACAATAATATAAAGCAAATTTGATCAGTGCTGCATTAAATCAAAATGATTCAAAACCTAGATATTGAATTTGAAAATTGTTATATAATTACCATGATTTTCTCTCACCAATCATTTCAAAAAGAGCAAGTTAATACAGAAAAGCCTCCATTCCTGTCACTACAGAATGGAAGGAAATATAATTATTCCCATTAGTCTGAAATGTTTCCTATGAATTTTTAAGGATACTATTTTTATTTTAAGAGTGTAGGTATGTTTGGCCCTACTCATGATGTAGTCTTCAAATCACCAGCACCATTGATTGTCAGGTTTAATTTAGTTTAGTTTAGAGATACAGCGCGGCAACAGGCCCTTCGGCCCACCGAGTCCGCACTGACCAGCGATCCCCGCACATTCACACTATCTTACACACATGGGACAATTTACTATTTTACCAAAGCCAATTAACCTCCAAACCTGTACGTCTTTGGAATGTGGGAGGAAACCAAAGCATGCGGAGAAAGCCCACGCAGGTCATGGGGAGAACGTACAAACTCCATATAGACAGCACCCGTGGTCAGGATCGGACCTGGGTCTCTGGTGCTGTATGGCAGCAACTCTACCGCTGTGCCACCGTGCCATATTAGAGATTGACTAAGCACACAGTTAAAATACACTGCAAAGCACAAAGTGCTGGAGTAACTCAGCAGAGCGGGCAGCATCTGTAGAGGGAATGGGTAGGTGACGTTTCAGGTCGGGTACCTTCTTCAGACACTGTAGGTGGAGGGAGCAGGGAAAGCTGCAAAAAACAGGTGAGGGCACTCCAAAGATGTACAGGTTTGTAGGTTAATTGTAAATTGTCCCTAGTGTGTAGGATAGTGCTAATGTATTGGGTTCACTGGTCAGTGTGGACTCGGTGGGCCAAAACGGCCTGTTTCTGTGCTGTATCTCTAAACTAAACAAAACTGATTTTTTTGGTCATTTATAGTTAAGGTCCACGAATTGACAAATAATTATTTCCAAGGAAATAACATTCCCTACATCTCGAAGTAGTTAGAACTTCTAATTCTAATCCCCTGTCCTTCCACTTCAAAAAGATGATGCTATCATGAACACTTAGAGTCATAGAGTCATGTAATGATACAGCGTGGAAATAGGCCCTTCGGCCCAACACCCACATGGCCAACATGTTTCAGCTACACTATCCCACCTGGCTGCGTTTGGCCTATATCCCTACAAACCTGTCCTATCCATGTACCGGTCTCGTACAGCTGTCCCACTGTACGAGCTAATTCAAGAGCTCTACCGAGTTTTTAAAAAAATCAAACTCGTGGTAAGTACGTAGAATGTATGTAGCGGGTACGTCAGAGCTCGGGACATCTCTTAGCGGCTCGTAATACTAACAGCAGGTACTCGGGAAATGTGGTAAACTCGGGAAGACTTGTGAAGATTTTTCAACATGTTGAAAAATGTCCACTAGAGCCCCGTGAACCTACGAGCAGCCATTACCGTAATTCTCCAAGTTCGAATCAGGGGAAACTCGGGAGAACTCTTGAATTAGCTCGTACAGCGGAACAGCACCATTACTGTTTCTTAAACATTGGGGTAGTTTCAGCCTCAACTACCTCCTCTGGCAGCTTGTTCCATACACCCACCACCCTTTATGTGAAAGAGTTACCCCTCAGATTCCTATTAAATCTTTTCCCTTTCACCTTTAACCAGTTCAGCGTACAAAAGCTGTCATCAGCTAGATAATGTACGTTAGTGTTGCAACATCCTTTAATTCGGTACTAACCCGGACATTCTTTTAATCTTATTCTCATTTCAGCAGTTCATTGCTAATAAATTGTGATATACTTTCTATTTGGGAAAAAGCAATTACAACAATGTTTGGAAAATCAATAGGTGTAAAATATTTGCAGACGGCAGAAAAGTCCAATTGGCCATTTGCAGACAATATTGTTTCACATTAAATGATTATAGATCTGGAATTTTCTTTGTGAAGAGTGCGGAGCATTTTAGAACGTCTAACATAAACATTTTAAAAAAGGGGACGTCTAAAGTAAACGGAATTAAAAAAGGGAATTTTAAAAAGCCATTGATTTGAGGGGCAGGTCTGGATGAAAAAGTAAGAGACTGGAATTAGTTTAGTTTATTTTAGGTACCGCACGGTGTTAGGCGCTTCCCCCCCCCGGTGAATCCTATGTACTTACCTTTTCTGTTTCTCTCCTGAGTGCGGGCCCTATGGCTGGGAGTCAGGAATCAAGGGGTTAAGAGCTCCTGTACCCGATTGGCCAAGCTGCGTCAGGTGGCCAGTGACTCATCGGAAGCTTCTAGCAGGAGTTCCCAGAATTCTCTCTCTTCTTCGCCGACCCTGACTAGTGAACAGACTGCCGGTCTGAGCTGCAGGAGGCCTGGCCGCATGGTATAGAACTTTGTGTATTGTTACCTATATTTGTCATTTAATGTTGTATTGGGATGGATAAGGGCTGACCTGAGCGTTTTCATGTATTTTGTTGCAGGGTTATCACTATTTAGGCAGGATTAAAGACTCCAGTTCGATGGTCCATTGCGAGGCTGGCTGAAGCACTGTTTTATTTTTGTTTATTAGTCGATTCTTGTCCCTGATTGTGTTGTACAAATCAGGTTCGGGTTTTTGTCTTCCTTTAACTAAATTAAAGACTATTATCTTAAACTTGAACCTGTTTTTTTGATTATGTTACGCGAGGTACCTGCCTTCGGGAGTCGTAACACACAGCAACAGGTCCTTCGGCCCAACAAGTCTGCGCCCACCATCGATCACCCCTGTACATTAATGCTATGCTGCACAGTAGAAATAATTTATAATTTTAACTGAATCCAATTAACCTACAAACTTCTGCGTCTTTGCAGTGTGGGAGGAAACCAGAGCACCCGGAGAAAAGCCACGTGGTCATAGGGGGAATGTACACATCCTGCACAGACAGCACCCGTTGTCAGGATCGAACCCGGGTCTCTGATGCTGTGAAACAGCAACTCTACCGCTGCGCCACTGTGCTGCCAAAATTATTGGAAGAGCGTTACCATGGACCCAACATGGTACAAGGGTGGGAGTAGTCTCGATGCTATATCATTCCATGTTTCTGTGATAAAGATTTATACTAGCAGAACATCCGATAAATTCTATTCCTACTCCACACCAACACAGCAAAAACTTTCAGTCCTTTAGGACTCGTTGTTTTCTGTAAGCAAACTACAGGGAATTTAAATGACAAGCTATTTTATCATTCCTGATTGGGTTTTTGGAGGAAGGTTGGTAGAATACAAGGAGTTCACATCACCAATTAGCCTGCAAAGTTGCAGGATGACTTTATAGGTTTCCTGCACAGTGGCTCACGGTGGAGTTGCTGCCTTACAGCTCCTGAGACCCGGGTTTGATCCTAACTATGGGTGCTGTCTGTATGGAGTTTGTACGTTCTCCCTACTGTTGCATGGGTTTTCTCCGGGTGCTCCGGTTTCCTCCCACACTCCAAAGACATACAGGTTGGTAGGTTAATTTGCTTTGGTAAAATTGTAAACTGTCCCCAGCGTGTAGGATAGTGCTAGTGCACGGGGTGATCGCCGGTTGGCGCGGACTCGGTGGGCCGAATGGCCTGCTTTCGCTCTGTATCTCTACAGTCGAAAGTCTAAAACTGGGAAATGATCTATTCCCCAGAATTGACAAAATTCACTGAATTATAGGGTTTGGGGAAGAGTTAGAAATAATTAGATTAGATTTTAATCCCAACCTATAAACTTTATCACTGCAATATATCCATACATCTGGATACCTGGTTATTAGTAATGATGATAAAACATCCCTTCCATGGACCAGTGATTCTGATTGCCCACAAGTAATTTTTATAAGGTCAAAATATGATTCATAGAAACCCTCAGGGCCACATATGACATTGTTAGTTGGTGATTCAGAATGATATGAACTGACTAAAATCCTGATCAGCCAGTGATCACCACAGAATTGTGAGGCAGTGGCAGACTTACAATGTTAGCCCTCACTCACTGTTCCGACGACCTGCAGAATCAGACACATCTCTCCGACACTTTTCCGGACATTTTTTTTTAATGTATTCAGTATGTGTGTGTGTGTGTGTGTGTGTGTGTGTGTGTGTGTGTGTGTGTGTGTGTGTGTGTGTGTGTGTGTGTGTGTGTGTGTGTCTGTGTCTGTGTGTGTGTGTCTGTGTGCGTGTGTGTGTGTCTGAGTGTGTGTATGTGTGTGGCTGTGCATGTGTGTCTGCGTGTTCAGTATGTATATATGTGTGTGTGTGCGTTATGCGTGTGTTCACTATGTATATACAGGTATATATATAGACAATAGACAATAGACAAATGGTGCAGGAGTAGGACATTTGGCCCTTCACTGTGATCATGGCTGATCATCCACAATCAGTACCCCGTTTCTGCCTTCTCCCCATATCCCTTGACAGCGCTACCTTTAAGACCTCTATCCAACTCTCTCTTGAAATGTTTTCAAGATATATATGTTTGTATATGTGTGTGTGTTCAATGTGTGTGTGTGTATATAGAATAAATATGTTTATGTACATGTACTGTACACACACATACTATATATATGTGTGTGTGTTTGTGTGTGCAGTATATATGTGTATAAATATGTATATATACACACACGCATATACCGAACACACAAATGTATATATACTGTACACTAAACTTTTTTTCTCATTTACTGTATTGTTTACAGAGCACTATGTTTACATGTTCTGTTGTGCTGCTGCAAGTATTGTCCTGTCTGGGACATACTACCATAAAACACTCTTGACTCTTGATGCAATTGTGAACATCAAGACCTATCCTACGCCATAACTTACCAGAACTCGGAGCAAACATTAAAGTTCCTCTAAATCTGAAGAAGGGTCCCGACCCGAAACGCCACCCATCCATGTTCTCCAGAGATGCTGCCTGACCTGATGAGTTACTCTTTTTAAAAAACAAATTCTTCTGGTTTTGATTTTAAGCTCACGCCAGGGAATGGTCTTCATGTTGGACAACATCTGTGGAAGAACGAACTGATTCCACTGGGTCTCAGATCCATGCATGCGCTTCACTTTCTTAGGCTTCCAATATCCACAGAACCTTTTGTTAGGTTTGCCCAATGATTCACCGTACCTTTTGGAAGCTTGCTTTTCAATGTCATATCTGAATTGAGATGTAGTCAATTGAGCAGTAGAAATCCACTGTCTGGAGTTAATCAAAACAAACAAATAAAAAGCTGCAGATGCTGGAAATCTGAGGTAAAAATGGAAAATGCTGGAGTTACTCAACATGTCTGCCATTGATGACCAGTCATGTTGACATTGTTTCTTTCTCCAGAGATGCTGAATATTTACTTTTAAAACCTAGGATTGTAATTTATGAACTTCTGCTTGTATCACCTGTGTTTAAATCAAAATGGGAAGACTTGCATTTGCTCCGAGTTCCAGTAAATAAGAAAGTTAAAAGTATTATAGTTTGTCAATATTTGAGACTGCAACAGAGTGTGTGGGAATTATAGAATAAATAGAGTGGCATGGTGGCGCAATGAGATTGCTGCCTCAGAGCATCGGAGATCCGGGTTCGATCCTGACTACGGGTGCTGTCAGTACGGAGTTTGAATGTTCACCCCGTGACCGCATGGGTTTTCCCCGGTGGCTCCGAATTCCTTCCACAATCAAAAAGTTACCCCTCAGATTCCTATAAAATCTTGTCCCCCTTCACCTTAAACCTATGTCCTCTGGTCCTCGATTCACCTACTCTGGGCAAGAGACTCTGTGCATCTACCAGAGACTCTGTGCATCTTCCAGACCAATATCCTGGCGGGGAGATTTGCAAAGGCTACTGGGGAGACTTTAAACTAGAACGGTTGAGGGGGAGGGACTCAAATAGAGAAAGCAAGTAGACCGTGTGTGAGGCAGGAGGCAGAGAAGGGAAGCACTCAGACCCAACATGTAGGGGGGGAAAGAAGAAAAAAATAATGAACAGAGAATAAGAGGTGGTGAGTTTCTTGAATGTGTGAGCAGAGAGACAGAGGTGTGTAAAATGAGGGTAGAAAGCAATAGGTAGCAAGGTGAAAAGTAAAAGTGGCAGGCACACAAATCCAGGGCAAAAATCAAAAAAGGCCACTGTTCAACATAATTGTATAAGGGGTAAGAGTGTTGTAAAAACAAGCCTGAAGGCTTTGTGTCTCAATGCAAGGAGCATTCGTAATAAGGTGGATGAGTTGAATGTGCAGATAGCTATTAATGACTATGATATGGTTGGGATCACGGAGACATGGCTCCAGGGTGACCAAGGCTGGGAGCTGAACATCCAGGAATATTCAATTTTCAGGAGGGCTAAACAGAAAGGAAAAGGAGGTGGGGTAGTGTTGCTGGTTAGAGATGATATTAACACAATAGAAAGGAAGGACATTAGTTTGGAGGATGTGGAATCGATATGGGTAGAGCTGCGAAACACTAAGGGGCAGAAAACGGTAGTGGGAGTTGTGTACAGGCCACCTAACAGTAGTAGTGGAGTTGGGGATGGCATCAAACAGGAAATTAGAAATGCGTGCAACAAAGGTAAAACAGTTATAATGGGTGACTTCAATCTACATATAGATTGGGTGAATCAAATTGGCAGGGGTGCTGAGGAAGAGGTTTTCTTGAATGTATGTGGGATAGTTTTCGAAACCAACATGCAGAGGAACCAACGAGAGAGCAGGCTATTCTAGACTGGGTACTGACTAATGAGGAAGGGTTAGTTAGTAGTCTTGTTATGTGTGTCCCCTTCAGCAAGAGTGACCATAATATGGTTCTGTTCTTCATTAGGATGGAGAGTGACATAATTAATTCAGAAACAAGGGTTCTAAACTTAAAGAAAGGTAACTTTGAGGATATGAGACGTGAATTGGCCAAGATAGACTGGCAATTCTTAAATGGTTGGCGGTTGATGTGCAATGGAAAGCATTTAAAGACTGCATGGATGAACTACAACAATTGTTCATCCCAGTTTGGCAAAATAATAAATCAGGGAAGGTAGTGCATCCGTGGATAACAAGGGAAATCAGGGATAGTATCAAAACGAAAGATGAAGCATACAAATTAGCCAGAAAAAGCAGCCTACCAGAGGACTGGGAGAAATTCAGAGTACAGCAGAGGAGGACAAAGGGCTTAATTAGGAAAGGGGAAATAGATTATGAAAGAAAACTGGCAGGGAACATAAAAACTGACTGCAAAAGTTTTTATAGATATGTGAAGAGAAACAGATTAGTTAAAACAAATGTAGGTCCCTTGCATTCAGAAAGGGTGAATTGATCATGGGGAACAAGGACATGGCTGACCAATTGAATAACTACTTTGCTTCTGTCTTCACTAAGGAAGACATAAATAATCTGCCGGAAATAGCAAGGGACCGGGGGTCAAATGAGATGGAGGAACTGAGTGAAATCCAGGTTAGCAGGGAAGTGGTGTTGGGTAAATTGAATGGATTAAAGGCCGATAAATCCCCAGGGCCAGATAGGCTGTATTGTATTGTATTGTACTGCATTCAATTTATTGTCAGTATCTCATATTAGAGACAACAAAATGGATTTTCCTTACAGTCAGTAACATAAAAGTAAATAATAAATAAATAAACATTTTTTTTTTTTAAGCACAAACACAAAATTCCACACACAACATACCCCCACAGCGGCACCAGAGTTAAGGAAGGTACCATAGTCCAGCCAGCCGCCCTGCCGATCTTCCCAGATGTTCACCCGTGGTCGGGGCCTCCCGAGCACCCGCAGGCCCTCTCGCCGGGAACGATGCTCAGGCCCTCTCGCTGGGAATGATGGAACCCCGACGGAGAACATCCTCAGCGGCCGAGACCTCCAGATCAGCCACCTCCCACCGGAGTCCGCGGCTCCCAAAGTCCATAGGCCGAGCCGGGCGGAGTCGCCGGACTCCGCGAAGTTGGTCAGCGCCGCCCGTGTTGGGAGCTCCGCGAACCACAGCTCCGCGATGTCAGTGCAGCAGGCCCAGCACTCCGGAGCTCCAAACGCCTGCCCCTCGATGTTTCCAACGCTGCGTCGCTGCTGCTGGAGCTCGGGTCGGTCCCGGCAGGAAAGGCCGCGCCAATCCAGAAGGTAGGCGACGGGGGGGGGGGAGAGGGGGGCGAGGACGCGACTCGAATAATAGTCGCATCCTCTCCAGGAAGCGACTGGAGGACGGTATCCCCCTTACCGTACCCTCTTCCCCTCACATAAAGACATTAAAAAACCCCACAATAAACGTCTTCAAACATAACAAAAAAACAAAAAGATACCGGACTGAAGGCGAAGGCAGCTAGCAACAGCGCCACCGGATGTTGCATCCCAGAGTACTTAAGGAAGTAGCCCCAGAAATAGTGGATACATTAGTGATAATTTTTCAAAACTCTTTAGATTCTGGAGTAGTTCCTGAGGATTGGAGGGTAGCTAATGTAACCCCATTTTTTAAAAAGGGGGGGAGAGAGAAAACGGGGAATTAAAGACCAGTTAGTCTAACATCGGTAGTGGGGAAACTGTTAGAGTCAGTTATTAAAGATGGGATAGCAGCACATTTGGAAAGTGGTGAAATCATTGGACAAAGTCAGCATGGATTTACGAAAGGTAAATCATGTCTGACGAATCTTATAGAATTTTTCGAAGATGTAACTAATAGAGTGGATAAGGGAGAAAGTGTTATATCTGGACTTTCAGAAGGCTTTCGACAAGGTCCCACATAAGAGATTAGTATACAAACTTAAAGGCCTAACAACAAGGAGCGGCGTGGCCTTTCCCGGAGAGGCGCCCGGGACTTCAGCGGCGGGCACAGCGTGGACACTCGGCGGGGAGCGAGCGAGCCCTCGCTGGGGTTCGCCGGAGGGGAGTGCTTAATTTCACTGGCCCGCGGCAGTTGGCAGCCTGAAGCCGCGATCTGCAGGGCTCCAGCGGGGAGCGGCGTCCGCAGCCCGGGATTCCTCGTGGGGGACCCAGGGGAAGAAGGAGCCACCGCCACCAGCCCGCGGCTTACTTCTACCGCGGGTCCGGCATGGACTTACCATCACCCCCGGAGGGGAGCTTCGACGGCTGGCCTTGCTGTCCGCGGTGCTTCTGGCAGCGGCGGGAACTTTAAATCTTCAACCGCCGGCCTATACCAGCCTGAAGCCGCGGTCTCCGGTGGGGAAGAGCCGACCCTGGACTTTACCTTGTCTGGACGCCTGCAGCGACGTCTGCGGAGGGTTGAGGTCCCGACCACGGGGGAAAGTGGAGGAGGACTGGCAAATGTTGTGCCTTCCACCACAGTGACGAATTCTGTGGTGGATGCTTATGTTACATTTTTATTGTGTATTTGTGTGTTCTTTATTATTGTATGCTGCTGACAAAAGCCCTACTAGGGACAAGTGTTGCGAATTAGCCTTGGCTAAAAACACTATAATGCATACATCAGATGACTGTTTCAAGTGTATCTATGCTTTTGTATCTGTCCCTATTAAATAAACCTTAATCAATCAATCAATCAAAGCACACGGTATTGGGGGTTCAGTATTGATGTGGATAGAGAACTGGCTGGCACAGGAAGCAAAGGGTAGGAGTAAACGGGTCCTTTTCAGAATGGCAGGCAGTGACTAGTGGGGTACCGCAAGGCTCAGTGCTGGGGCCCCTGCTATTTACAATATATATTAATGATTTGGACGAGGGAATTGAATGCAACATCTCCAAGTTTGCGGATAACACAAAGCTGGGGGGCAGTGTTAGCTGTGAGGAGGATTCTAGGAGGCTGCAAGGTGATTTGGATAGGCTGGGTGAGTGGGCAAATGCATGGCAGATGCAGTATAATGTGGATAAATGTGAGGTTATCCACTGGTGCCAAAAACAGGAAAGTAGACTATTATCTGAATGGTGGCCGATTAGGGAAAGGGGAAATGCAACGAGACCTGGGTGTCATGGTACACCAGCCATTGAAAGTAGGCATACAGGTGCAACAGGCAGTGAAGAAAGCGAATGGTATGTTAGCATTCATAGCAAAAGGATTTGAGTATAGGAGCAGGGAGGTTCTACTGCAGTTGTACAGGGTCTTGGTGAGACCACACCAGAGTATTGCGTACAGTTTTGGTATCGTAATCTGAGGAAAGACATTCTTGCCATAGAGGGAGTACAGAGCAGGTTCACCAGACTGATTCCTGGGATGTCAGGACTTTCATATGAAGAAAGACTGGATAGACTCTGCTTGTACTCGCTGGAATTTAGAAGATTGAGGGGGGATCTTATAGAAACTTACAAAATTCTTAAGGGGTTGGACAAGCTAGATGTAGGAAGATTGTTCCCGATGTTGGGGAAGTCCAGAACAAGGGGTCACAGTTTAAGGATAAGGGGGAAATCTTTTAGTACCGAGATGAGAAAAACATTTTTCACACAGAGAGTCGTAAATCTCTGGAAATCTCTGCCACAGAAGGTAGTTGAGGCCACTTCATTGGCTATATTTAAGAGGGAGTTAGATGTGGCCCTGGTGGCTAAAGGGATCAGGGGGTATGGAGAGAAGGCAGGTACAGGATACTAAGTTGGATGATCAGCCATGACCATATTGAATGGGGCTGAAGGCTCGAAGGGCCAAATGGCCTACTCCTGCATCTATTTTCTATGTTTCTATGTTTCTATTCCTGTTATGATTTTATATACCTCAATAAGGTCATCCCTCATCCTCCTGCACTCCAAGGAATGAGAGACCCAGGCTACTCAACATTTCCTTATAATTCAGATCTTCCAGCCCTGGCAACATCCTCGTAAATCTTCTCTGTATCCATTCCAGCTTAACATCATCTTTCCGATAACATTGTGCCCAGAACTGGACACAATACTCTACATGCGACACCACCAACATCTTATACAACTGCAACATGGCTTCCCAACTTCGATACCCAATACTCTGACTGATGAAGACCAACGTGCCAAAAGCCTTTTTGACCACCTTATCTACCTGCGATTCCACCTTCAAGGAACCTTGCACCTGCCCATGTTAGATTTCCCAAAATGAAACACCTCACATGTCCCTGTGTTAACTTCCATCAACCATTCCTCAGCCCACCTGGCCAACCCATCAAGATCCTGCTGCTATTTTTCACAACCATCTTCACTATCTGCAAAACCACTAACTTTTGTATCATCAGCAAACTTGCCATGTACGTTCTCATCCAAATCATTGATATAATGACAAACAGTAATGGGCCCAGTACCGAACACTGAGGCACAACACTAATCACAG
Organism: Raja brachyura; assembly: GCA_963514005.1. The sequence goes on along the minus strand of OY740800.1, from coordinate 37,552,415 downwards.
ACCACCAGTCTGAGAAGCAACCTTCCACCATCAGCCTATGCTTTCTTCCATGAGGCCATTTTGCTACCCATTCACCTATTTCTCCTTGGATCTCATGCAATCTAACCTTCCAGAGCAGCCTACCAAGTGGAACCTTGTCGAATGCTTTGCTGAAGTCCATATATACAACATCTACAGTCCCCAGGCCTTTTCTTGCAGTCTTTCTTAAATTGAGGAACCAATATTATCCACCCTCCAGTTCGTTGGCATCTCACCCATGGCTCTCAAAGACTTTATCTTGGATTTTATCTTGCACTAAATGTTATTCCCGTTATCATGTATCTGTACATTGTGGTCGGCCCGATTGTAATCGTGTGTTGATCTTTCCGCTGACTGGTTAGCACACAACAAAAGCTTTTTGGTGTACCTCAGTGTATGTGACAATAAACTAAACTCAAAAGGTACAAATTTTGTTGCTAGTGTCCCTGCTAGTGTCCCATAGCTTCTCACAATGTCCGAGGATACTTTTGATAAGGCCCCAGGGATTTATCAACCTTTATGCATGTTTAGATCTCTATGGTATGGTAATTTAATCGTCATGTGTACCAAGGTACAGTGGAATTCATTTTTGTATATAGTTCAGTACAAGTATCACGATGCGTAAGAACTTGGATACATGTTAGATAAGCATCTCAGATGCAGTACACTAGCAGTAGTACACTGGGACAATATACAGAGTCACCAGTTTGACGCCATTTTCAAGTCCCAGTTGTTGTAAGTGAATGGTTCTTGACCTGACCATGAAGGTCTGTTGCAGGGTGATGTCCTTAACTTCTGCAGTGTAGACTATCTTCAAATTATCACAATTTACTTCCCCGAGTTCCCTTTTGGCCATGTCTATCTGGGGGAGTCTAGAACCAGCGGTCACAGTTTAAGAATAAGGGATAGGCCATTTAGGACTGAGATGAGGAAAAACAATCTTCACCCAGAGAGTTGTGAATCTATGGAATTCCTTGCCACAGAAGGCAGTGGAGGCCAATTCACTGGATGTTTTCAAGAGAGTGTTAGATTTAGCTCAGAGCTAAAGGAATCAAGGAATATAGGGAAAAAGCAGGAACGGGGGTACTAATTTTAGATGATCAGCCATGATCACATTGAATGGCGGTGCTGGCTCGAAGGGCCAAATGACCTACTCCTGCACCTATGTTTCTATGTTAGACACAAAATGCTGGAGCAACTCAGCGGGACAGGCAGCATATCTGGAGAGAAGGAATGAGTGACGTTTTGGGTCGAGACACTATGTTTCTATGTTTCTATCTCCACTGTAAATATAGATGAGAAATATTTATTTGCCTGGAATTAGCCAACGGATTACCAATTATCCTAAAGCAGAAATTCTGCCCCATTAATTTCTGATTTAAAAGCAGGTTTAAGAGTCGTTTTATTCATGACCCGACAGATATTTTGCCTCGTGCAAAAACTGTAACCTTACTGAAAACCTGTCGAGAAGAATTTCAATAGGGAGGCTTATGAAGCCTGTATTTTCAGACTGCTTGCTAAATGTATTTTGAAGAGCATTGTGGAAGTATGTAAAGGCATTTTGAATGCATTCATGACTTGCTGGAAAGGAAAAAGCAAACTTAAAAAAGCAGATCAAAAGCAGCATTGCTGATTCAGCATTCTGCAGTGTGCTGCCCAACCACTTTGCCTGGAGCTTTGCTCTATCCATTTTAAAATACTTTTTTTACTCAGAAGATCGGGGGCCGTGATCTAGCTGCCAGTTTATAGTTGTGTAGGTCGATGCTATGCTTGTATCAGAATTGTCTAGCTCGTGGAATTCACCGCACATTCTTTCTTTTGTCAGAATCCATATTCATACAAGGGTGGCAGGTTGGCGCAGCGGTAGAGTTGTTGACTTGCAGCATTTACAGAGCCAGAGACCCAGGTTCGATTCTGGCTACGGGTGCTGGTCTGTACGGAGTTCGTACCTGCGTGGATTCTCTCCGGGTTAATCGGCTTGGTGTTAATGTAATATTGTCCCTAGTGTGTGTGTAGGATAGTGTTAACGAGCGGGGATCGCTGGTCAGTGCGGACTAGGTGGGCCGAAGGGCCCATTTCCGCGCTGTATCTCTAAACTAAACTAGAGATGTGTAGGAAGATGCCGGTTTAAACCGAAGATAGACTGAGATAGTTCATGCTCAGGCGGAGAGAGAAAAAAACGTACTTGCCAATTCCAGCGAAGAAGTAAGGGAAGAAATAAATAAACGATATGCAGCATTCGCAAAGTGCAGCCGGTAAACTGCTTGGAAATGGACACAAAATGCTGGCGTAACTCAACGGGACACGCAGCATCTCTGGAGAGAAGGAATGGGTGACTTTTCGGGTCGAGACCTATCTTCAGACAAACTAAAGATGTACCAATGCTCTCAAGTCAGGCAGAAGCTGCAGAACAGATCAGGAGATGGCAATCCCTCCATGACATGAGTTGGCTGCAAAATCAAATGTACACCCAGGTCTCTGCATGCAGCGAGCCCTGGTCTGAGATAGTGAATCAGAGACACCTGGAATACAACCCATGACCGATGAAGCTTCCCCTCCAAAACACTTGTCAAAATCATTCCCACTCCGCGCCGAATTATACACAGCAACGCACTGTGGTTGTTTACAATGTACTGTCAGGTTGGAGCTCCGTGACATGGCATCCTTCCGGGAGGCTCGGTGGAGCACAGTCCACAGTTAACACGCCACTCTTGCATTGCTACACACTGGAACTGACAGTGCTCTGAATCCCAAGCAAAGGCGACCACACACAACAAAGCTGTTGCAGCTATCTTTCCACTAAACCTTTAAGGGCCTGTCCCACTAGCATGCAACTCTATGCGATGAGCGCGACCTAACGTGGTTGCTTGAGCCGTCCAGCGTCGCGGGGCCGGTCCCACTTCCATCGCCGGAGCCGTGCGGAATTGTGCGGAGTTCGTCCCGACATCGCGCGGGGCTCCGAAAAACTGACCATGTTCAAAAATTCCGCGCGGCAACGGCTTGTCGGCTCACAGTCGCCTCGACGCATTACACACCGCCTCGACGTCGTGCCTCCGTGACCCTCTATGTGTGTGGCTCCATGGCCCTCTGTGTGCGTGCCTCTGTGCCCCTCTCTGTGTGCCCCTCTCTGTCCTAGCGAACCTACCTTAGACTTCGCTCCAAGTTCGCCTCACTTTGCGCCGCGTTGCGCCACTCACTGGACCTCCACGCGGCCCCCGCTGCCGGTTTGGTCGCGCGTGCCGCATGCAGGCGCATGCTGGTGGGAACGGCCCTGTACAGGGGATCAACCAACCTCCGCGCAACCCCCGCTTCTAGTTTGATCACGCTCATCGCATGGAATCGGATGCTGGTAGGACAGGCCCTTTAGACTATAGAGATTTAGAAGTTAGATTTACCGTGGCACGACGGCGCAGCGGTAGAGTTGCTGCCGTACAGCACTAGGGACCCGGCTTCGATCCCAACGACGGGTGCTGTCTGTGTGGAGTTTTTATTTGGCGAACCTGTGGAATTCATTGACACAGAAGGCTGTGGAGGCCAAGTCAATGGATAGGACCAGAGGTCGGAACCTCAGAATTAAAAAACGTTCCTTTAGGAAGGAGAGGAGAAGGAATTCTTTAGTCAGAGGCTGGTGAATCTGTGGAATTCTTTGCAACAAAAGGCTAAGGAGGCCAAGTCAGTGGATATTTTTAAGGCAGAGAAAGATAGTTTCTCGATTAGTGTCAGGGGTTGTGTAGAGAATGCAGGAGGGAGGGAGTTAGGGTTAGGAGGGAGAGATAGATCAGCCATGATTGAATGGCAGAGTAGACATGACGGGCCGAATGGTCTAACTCTGCTCCTATCAGGTATGAACATATGAAAAATTCTCCCAGTGGTTTCTTCCGTGTCCCAGTTTCCTCCCACACTCCAAAGACATACAGGTTTGTAGGTTAATTAGCTGCAGCAAACACTGTAAATGATTCCCAGTGTGTTGGTTAGTGCTCGCGATCGGGGGGATCGCTGATCGGCGCGGACTCGGTGGGCAGAAGGGCCTGTTTCCGTGCTATTTGAAGTGTTTAATAGCCTGGTGGTTGCAAGGAAGAAGCTGCTCCTGAACCTGGACATTACAGTTTGCAGGCTCCTGTACTTTCTACCCGGTGGCAGCAATGAAACGATACCGTGGCCAGGGTGGTGTGGCTGTCCCTCCGGGAGCTCCGATTCACTCTCACATCCCAAAACATTTACGGATTTATTGGATAATTGGCCTCTGCGAATCACCGTGCCTCTCCCAGTACTGTGTGCATAGGGAGCGGATGAGAAAAAGGGATAACATAGCACTAGTGTGCAGGAAGGATCTGCAAAAGCTGGAGTAACTCCATGGGACAGGCAACATCTCTGGAGAGAAAGAATGGGTGACGTTTCGGGTCGAGATCCTTTTTCAGACTGAAGAAGGGACTCGACCTGAAATGTCACCCATTCCTTCTCTCCATAGAACTAGTGTGAACTAGTGTGACAATAGACAATAGGTGCAGGAGCAGGCCATTCAGCCCTTCGGGCCAGCACTGCCATTCAATGTGATCATGGCTGATCATCCACAATCAGTACCCCGATCCTGCTTTCTCTCCATATCCCCTGATGCCCTACCCAGCTCTCGCTTGAAGGTATCCAGAAAACCGGCCTCCACCGTTCTCTGAGGCAGAGAATTCCACGAAGGTCTGTGGGACTCAGTGGGCCGAAGGCCCTGGTTCCATGCTCTTTCTCTAAAGTAAAGTAAACTGCTAAGGCACAAATAGTAAAGGCGTAAGGCACAAATCCCATGACCTCCACAGCCACATTTGTCAGGGCCAGATGAAACAGAGTGGAAACAGGGCCTTTGGTCCTTCGAGTCCGCACCGACCAGCGATCCACGTACACTAACAATATCCTTCACACTGGGGACAATTTACAAATTGACTAATTATCCTGCAAACCTGCATGTCTCTGGAGCGTGGGAGGAAACCGAATAAAACCCATGCGGTCATGAGGAGAACGTACAAACTCCGTACAGAAAGCACCCGTAGTCAGGATCAAACCAGTGTCACTGGTGCTGTTAGGCAGCAACTCTACCCCTGCGCCACTGTGCCTGTGCAAGGGAGATCTCACCATTCTCCCAGTAACTGAGATCAATTTATTAAGACGTGATGCCTCCGCTTGGTAAATACAATGCACACGACTGTTTAATTAAAGTTCTTGCATCTGTATAAATCTTAACAATTCAAAATGTCGCAAGCGTAAGCTGTGTAATCGACTACTATAGCGTGACTGGGTTCGCCGTCATTCACCGAACAAAGAACGACATTATGTCAAAGGATTGGTTCTGATTGTTTCCAATGTGACAAATGTATGCAGAAGTTACCAATGCAAAATCTCCTATGGGAAAAGGTCACCACTGAAGCTGTGAGGTGTTATCTACTGGGACTCGAAGAAAGGACCAGGTATCTTTCCTCTGCGTAGCTGTCAGCTGTGGCTCAGAAATCGCTGTTTCGAAGATTTGTTTCGGATGCAAAACCGCTTTTGTAAAGGGCATCTTGCAAATGAAATTAGCTGGAAAAATGAGAGCGGGAAAGGAGACGAGAAAAGTTTGAAAGGTTTTGCTCGATGCTTTGGCCTGAATTGGGATCAGATGGTGCCAAGGTAATTAGGAGAAAGTCATCAAAGGTTCAGTTTACGAGATGGTAGACTCAAGATGGTTCACAGTGATTAGCCTGTTTCCACTGTCCCTGATGTACAAATAGACGGAGAGGAGGACATTCAGGACTGAGTCTTTTCATTCAAGGATGGCGACCATGTACAATTGTCCTCTCGAGAAGACCAAGGAGGACGTCACTCAGTATATTTTCCAACGAGGTGGATGACCTTCTGTGGCTGCTCCTTCCACGACATTATTGTCGAGCTGGAAATAGCAATGTTACACAATTTTGAGATTTTAATAATCAATTCTGCAATTTATCCCATCAGATAAAGCATAAGAAGTTTAATTTGACACCTAATTCACTTTCATATCTTCAGTATTAAAAAGGTTATGGCCATTTTCATACTCGGAAATTAGCATCTTGTTCCCTATTGCTTTTCCATTAACTTAACACAAAAGCTGTGATCGAGGACAGTCAAAAGCCCATAACTTTCTTAAAAATTAAGAGAACTGAAATACATTTTTCAGTTATTATAGACTGAAGCATTCTGAAACAAATATGAAACAATCTTACTTGGATGACCTGAAATTAAAGCATATAATTAGTTAACCTAATTGTAGTTAATTACAAAATTCAATTACTAGATCTAAACATCTATCCATTTCTTAAGAAAAGAATAACATTTTTAAATAGCCTAAGTGTCCAAATAACATTCACACAAGAATTCACAATATAACATGATTTTTAAATCTCATTGTCATGAATTTATAGACCAAAAGGAAGGAATTTAGTGTTTAATTTCGGTAAATTAATGGCCATTTAAATCATCTTGCGAGTGGGATTTTGTGGAACGCGATTGATTGGAACGTTGAGCTTTGCGGTGAATTTAAACTCCATATTGGCAGGAAAAATACTGCCGGTTCGTATGGGGCCTAAATCGCCTTTTCGCAACGTACAATTTGGATTAAGGTCATCCTAAGAAGCACGTTTATATGTAAAATAAACGGCTTACCTTTATTTGTCCCGTACGTGAAATCCGTCCCGTTGTCGGCATTGACGGCATTAGAAGCGGATTTTTATTTTACTCCAGCGCTGAAATTGTCCCGCGGTTTAAAAAAAAAATTCACAGAACGGCCGTCGGAACTATTCATCAGCATCAGCTAGCACCCCGAGAAAATATATCTCGGACAGGCAGGAGAAAACCGCATTTTAAACCCGCTCCCCCCTCAAAGGCGACAAAGTCGCGCACACGGCCAGTGGCAGAACTGCAGCACTGCTGAAGGTAAGTTTTGTAACATACCAACTGGAAAGGATACAGAGAAAATTTACGAGGATGTTGGCAGATCTAGAGGGTCTGAGCGATAGGGAGAGGTTGAGTAGGCTGGATCTCTATCCCTTGGAGCACAGGAGGATGAGGTGTGATCTTATAGAGGTGTATAAAATCATAATAGGAATAGATCAGGTGGATGCAAGAGTCTCTTACCCAGAGTAGGGGAATAGAGGACTAGAAGACATTGGTTTAAGGTGAAGGGGAAAAGATTCAATAGGAATCTGAGAGGTAACTTTTTCACACAAAGGTTGGTGGTTGCAGTTGCCAGAGGAGGTAGTTGAGGATAGGACTATCGCAACGTCTAACAAACAGTTAGACAGGTACATGGATAGGACAGGTTTGGAGGGATATGGACCAAACACACAGGCAAATGGAGCTGGTATAGCTGGGGCATTGTTGGCAGGTGGGGGCAGGTTGGGCTGAAGGGCCTGTTTCTACACTGTATCACTCTATGATTCTATGACTGCTCGAATTATAATTATAATTGTGTTCCTCCCTCCCTCTTTCTTCATTTTTCCCACTTTCTTCCTCCCTTCTTTTTTCATACACATCCACGTACTAACGTAGCAATTTAATGGCAGGCCATCATGGTGGTTCCAGTTCATGCATGGTTGGATCACTGGTCTGGATAAAACACAAACGCAAGTGTTCAGCTTGATCCGCCAATGCCTACATCATCTCTCAGTTGCTAACCAATGTAACTGCCATTCCCATTCCCATTCCCATTCCCACACTGACAATTCTGCCCTGGACCTCCTCCATTGCCAGAGTGAGGCCACATTGAAATTGGAGGAACAGCACCTCATATTTTGCTCGGGTGGCTTACAACCCAGCAGTATGAATGTTAAATTCTTACAAACTCTTACAAACACCGCTCTCTCCCCAGTTCCCCACCATCATCCACTAAAATTCAGTTAACTAGTTCCATGTTACACAATTATGTATCTATCTTGGGCTCACAACTGCCCCTGGTCAACAATTAGCCTATCAGGGAACCTGGAGAAAGGAGAGGTAACATTTCAGATCTGGACCCTTCTTCAGACACTGACGCAGGTTTGAGGTTTGGGTCTGAGATAAGGTTTCGATCCTAAACGTCACCCATCACTTTGTGTCTCTCTTCCGTATAAACCAGCATCTGCAGTTCCTTCCTACACACTATCAGGGAACCTCCTTGCCTCAGGTCATCTGTTGCCGGGCTTTTCCTTTGCTTCCAGACTCCCCCCCCCCCATTATCCCAACAGCAATCTGAAGAAGGATCCCGATCCAAAACGTTAAGGGGCCTGTCCCACTGCGGCGACCTAATTTGCGAGTTTAGAAGAGTTTGCTCTCGACTCAAACTCGCAGCATGGTCGACACGTGGTCCTAGGAGGTCCTTGGAGGTCACTGTAACTCTCCTTCATGCTCGAGGGAAGTTCCCGAATACTCGGGGCCTCAATCTGGTAGATGTTTCAGCATGTTGAAAAATTTTCCGTGAGTAAAAATTGGTCGGCATGGTTCTTTTGAACTCGTAATGCAGTGGAGTGGGGTCGCTAGGCAGTCGACGGCAGCCGTAGGCAATCTCCTTTGCTGACCGGGCAATTTAATTGGCTCATTGGAGTTTTCAGAACCAAGGAAAACCGACTGGTAATGTTAAATGTCCGCTAAACTTTATTAAAAGTTGGCAGGCTTCTAAAAAAGTGTCTCCCCTTCTTCTCCCCCCATCTCGACCCTTATCTCCCCTTCTCTTCCCTCTCCCCCTCTCTCCCCTTCTCTCCTCCCCCCTCTCCGCGTTCACCTAAAGGACTTACCGTAACTGTGCCAGCCATCTTTTACCTTCCTGTTCATCGCAGGTGTGAATTTCAGACAGCGCTCCCCCGTTTTCCCTGGCCCCCGCCTTTGCGATGTGTTTGTGTTTGTGTTTGTGTGTGTGTGTGTGTGTGTGTGTGTGCGCGTGCAGCCGGCGATCCGGCTCGCGGTTTCATCGCTGATGGTCGATCCAGCTCGAGGTTTTTCAGGCGAGTGCCCTCGAGCTTGAAGGTCGAAGACAGTCACTGAAAAGTTGCGTCAGTGGGAGAGTCCCTTTACCGGTCCGTTTTCTCCAGAGATGCCGCCTGACCCTCTGAGATACTCCAGTGTGCGTCGATCTTCATTGTGAACCAGCATGTGCAGTTCCTCCCTACACGATAGCAATACAAGTTTGTTGATCACATGTAGGACTAAAATGATGAAATGAAACTGTCTTCACTTCCATCAGTAGCGGAGGAATAAAGTATTTCATCCCGTGGATCAATTAAGCAAACCGCTCGGAGAATTTTACATGGTGCATGCACTTGAAGAAAATGGATTTATACAAAGTCAGCTGTCAAAAAAAACATTCTGGGCATTCAAATTGTTCTAATCAGATTCCTCTGCACTGCAAGATAGACGTAAAATTTGTGTTAACTCGAATAAAACATCCCAGTACAGAAATGTCATAATTCTTTCAACTGCAAAAGACAGACAATCCTTTTGTCGTGCCAATGCAAAAATAAAAAGTAAAATTTCCGGTACAAATTCAGATTGAAGAGACTGGAAGCTTCCCAGTCGGAATAGTACTGGCCACAGGCTAACATGAGGATGCTGTGTCCCAAAATACAAATTCCATCTTCACTTGAATGAAGCCATTGTCTGCTTGACCTTGGCACATTTTGCATTAGAGAGGCTGCATCTCTAAAATGATCAGTGGAGCTGCCCACTGGGTAGAGCTGTTATAAAATATTAGTTTGCATTTGTCTGGCACCACCGCAGTCTGAAACGTACAAGGGTAAATGAAATGGAATGAGATTCTACAGATCCTTCTTGCTTTTTCTCAGTGTCTGCGTGGAAAGATGATGTGGGGTCAGAGCTTCCAACCAACCTCATGGTAGTCACGAGGAACTGCAGGCGCTGGTTTACACAGAAAAGACACCAAGTGCTGGTGTAAATCAGCAGGTCAAGCAGCCATCTCTGGAGAGGCTAGTCCTCGAGATGGGTTCACAACCCAGCATTAATGATTAATTTAAGGGCGGCACGGTGGCGCAGCAGTAGAGTTGCTGCCTTACAGCGGCTGAGACAGGTTCGATCCTGACTATGGGTGCCTGCCTGTGAGGAGTTTGTACGTTCTCCCCATGACAGCGAGATCTTCGGTTTCCTCCCGCACTCCAAAGACGTACAGGTTTGTAGGTTAATTAGTATGAATGCAAATTGTCCCTTGTGTGTGTTGGACTGGTGTTAGTGTGCGGGGATTTGCTAGTTGGTGTAGACTCGATGGGCCGAAGGGCCTGTTTCCACACTGTATCTCTAAACTAAACTAAACTGAATTAGCCAACGCCTAAACGACACAAAGTGCTGGAGTAACTCAGCGGGTCAGGCAGCATCTCTGTAGAACATGGATAGGCGACGTTTCAGGTTTGGACCCTCCTTCAGACTGACCAGTCCTCCCCACTCCCCTACAATCGGTCTGAAGAAGGGTCCCGACCTGAAACATCACCTATCAATGTTCTCCGGAGATGCTGCCTGACCTGTTGAGTTACTCGAGCACTTCATGTCTATCTTTATATAAACCAGCATCTACAGTTCCTTCCTTTCACAAATCAGATGAACTGGAAGCATAAAGTGTGGCCCCTCGTCCAGCTTTCTACCTCCCCACACCCCTTATAATCAGTCTGAAGACGGGCCTTGATTTGAAATGTCACCTATGCACGTTCTACAGAGATTCTGCCTGACTCACTGAGTTACTCCAGCACTTTTAGTCTTTTTTTTGTTGTGAATCAGAATCATGCAGTTCATTTTTTTCTACTGCTGGAGTAATTCAGTGAATCAGACAACATCTCTGGAGAACATGGATAGACAACGTTTTGATCGGCACCCATCTTCAGATTCTTCAGGCTAAAGTAGGGTCCAAACCCAAAATGTCACTTATCCATGTTCTGCAGAGATGCTGCCAGACCCGCTGAGTTACTCCTGCACTTTGTGTCCTTTCGCCGTGGGCTAATTTAGTTTAGTTTAGTTTGGAGATACAGCGTGGAAACAGGCCATTCAGCCCATCGAGTCCGCACCCACCAGCGATCCTCGCACACAACACTCGTCCTACACACACCGGGGATAATTTACATTCATTCCAAGCCAATTAACCTACGAACCTGTACGTCTTTGGAGTGTCAGAGGAAACCGGAGATCTCGGAGGAAAACCCACGCACGTCACGGGGAGAACGTACAAACTCCGTGCAGACAAGCACCCGTAGTCAGGATCGAACCAGGGTCTCTGCCGCTGTAAGGCAGCAGCTCTACCGCTGCGCAACCATGGGTTAATCGTTAATCGTGGGTTGTGAAGCCATCACGAGGACTAGCCATGTTATGAAGGCACTATGTGCATTTCCTATACAGCGCACTGCTCCTGGGGCGAACCAAAGGTGGCCAAAAGTTAGTAAATGGCCAAATACTGATAACGGGGGAACTTCTAGTCCACTAGTTCATGTTTGGAGAGACCGTTGACAACTTGGCCTCAGATCGGGACACCATTTATCATGTTTATAAAAATACAGCACACTCCCACCAAACCAATTAGTGAAAGTTGAGCTCAAGTTGCTTAATCATAGTCAGAGGAATTTAATTGGGCCATCAAGCAAACACCTCTCCTGCCACTACTGCTGTCTTGTCCACTTTGATCATTAGTAGGATCCCTGTGGACCTACTTCGTGCACCGTGTCAACGCAGGCCGAGGCAAAGTTATGAAGTGGAGGATTTGTTCAGACTGAATGGAGCTGTTTGGTGCACATGACAAGGAGGTTATTTCTTGCAGCAATAATCATGTGCAGTGAACAGCTCCGTGGTGATGCAGCAGGTAGTGTAGCAGCCTCACGGCGCCAGAGACCCAGGGTTCGATCCCGATCTCGCCCAGTTTCTGTGCGGAGTTTGCTCGTTCTCCATGTGGCTGCGTGGGTTCCCTCCGGGTGCGCCGGTTTCCTCCCACGTGCCAACGACGTTCTAGGTGTGTAGGTTAATTGGACACTGTAAATTGCCCCTTGTGTGGAGGGAGTGGATGAGAAATTGGGATAACATAGAACTAGTGTGATCGGGTGACAGATGGTCGGTGTGGACTCGGACAAGACACTGCAATACACTGCAAGATAATGCAAGATACTGCAACACACTGCAAGATTAACAAGATATTGCCAGAACTTGTGAATTATTCTCGTATTATATTTCACCTCTGTCATGTTCATAAGTAATAGGAATAGAACTAGGCCATTCGGCCCATCAAGTCTATCCGCCATTCAATCATGGCTGATCTATCTTTCCCTCCCAGTCCCATTCTCCTCCCCATTACCCCTGACACTCTTACTAATCAAGAATCTGTCAATCTCCACCTTAAAATACCTAATAATTTGACCTCCACAGCCAACTACGGTAATGAATTCCACAGATTTAACACCCTCTAACTAAAGAAATTCCTCCTCCTCTCCTTTCTAAAGGTACATCCTTTTATTCTGAGGCCGTGCCCTCTGGTCCTAGACTCCCCCACTAGTGGAAACATGCTCTCCACATCCACTCTATCCAAGCCTTTGACTATTCTGTACGTTTCAATGAGGTGGCCCCTCATCCTTCTAAATTCGAGAGAGTACAGACTCAGTGCCATCAAATGCTCATCATATGTTAACTCAATTATCCCTGGGATCATTCTCGTCCACCTCCTCTGGACCTTCTCCAATGCCAGCACACCCTTCCTCAGATATGGGGCCCAAAACTGGTAACGGTACTCCATTTGCAGTCCAACCAGCGCCTTATAAATCCTCAGTTATGTCCCTGTTTTTATATTCTAGCCCTCTCAAAATAAATGGCAACATTGCATTTGCCTTCCTTAAGGGCCTGTCCCACTTTCACGACATAATTCACAACCTTTTTTACTTGTGGACATTTTTCATCAGGCTAGAAAAATCGCCCCAACCTACTTGGTGCCACGAGTGCCTACGACTAGCATCACGACCTTCTACGACCTACCTATGACCTCCTACGACCTCGTGACGACCATGCTGCAAGTATGAGTCAAGGGCAAACTCGGCAGAGGTTGTGAATTAGGTCGTGAAAGTGGAACAGGCCCTTTACTACCGATTCAACTTACAAATTAATCTTTTAGGATCATGCACCAGGGCTCCCGAGTCCCTTTGCACCTTAGGTTTCTGAATCCTCTCCCCATGTAGAAAATAGTCTACGCCTTCATTCCTACGACCAAATTGCGTGACTCCCCACTGTAGGAGGCTGTTCCCATGCTGCATTTTCAATCAGCTGTTGATTTTGAACAAGATAGATCTATCTTGGGAAGGGAGATTAGATTGCAGGGAGATGACAGTCATTTAGCACAGAAACTGCCCCTTTCACCTAATGAACCTGCGCCAGCCATCAATCATCCATTTCCTAATCTCATTTTTCTACTAGAGTCATAGTGTCACACAAGTCCATAGTCGTGCAAAAGGCGGTCTGTAGTATTCTGTTCTCGGGTTAGGATGAAGATTGTGCAGTTTGGTTCAAGGGTCATAGAGTCATATAACGTGGAGACAGGCCCTTCGGCCCAACTTGCCCATGCCGACCACCAGGCAGGCCCCATCTACACTAGTCCCACCTGTTCATACTTGGCTCATGACCCCCGAAACCTATCCTACTCATGTACCTGTCCAAATGTCCCTTAAACGTTAAGGAAGTATCTGCCCCAACTACCTCCGCTGGCAGCTTATTCTATACATCCACCACCCTTTGTGTAAAAAAGTTACCCCTCACCCCCCCCCCCCCCCCTCATCCCCCTCACCTTAAACATATGTCTTCTTGTTCTCGATTCCCTTACTCTGGGCAAGAGACTGTGTGTTTACCCAATCTATTTCTCTCATGATTTTGTACACCTTTATAAGATCACCCCTCATCCTCTTGCACTCCAAGGAATAGAGTCCCAGCCTGCTCAACCTCTCCCGATAGCTCAGGAACTTGAGGCCTGGCAACATCCTTGTAAAGGATCCTAACACACTCTCCATAATCTTAAAGGCTCACGGCAGATTCTACCGTTCACCTACACATTACCGACAACTTACAGTGGTCAATTAATCTACCAAACTGAATGGCTTTGGGGTGAGGGAGGAAACTTAATCAGACGTTATCTTGCACTAAATATTGTACCCATATAACCATATAACAATTACAGCACGGAAACAGGCCTTCTCGGCCCTTCCAGTCCGTGCCGACCATTTATTTTCCCCTAGTCCCATCTACCTGCACTCAGACCATGCCCCTCCATTCCCTTCCTGTCCATATACCTACCCACTTTACTTTTAAATGTTAAAATCGACCCTGCCTCCACCACTTCTGCAGGAAGATCATTCCACACAGCCACCACTCTCTAAGTAAAGAAGTTCCCCCTCATGTTACCCCTAAACTTCTGTCCCTTAATTCTCATGTCATGCCCTCTTGTTTGAATCTTTCCTACCCTCAATGGGAAAAGCTTATCCACGTCAACTCTGTCTATCCCTTTCATCATTTTAAAGTCCCCCAATCAAGTCCCCCCTTAACCTTCTGCGCTCCAAAGAATAAAGACCTAACTTGTTCAACCTTTCTCTGTAACTTAGTTGCTGGAACCCAGGCAACATTCTAGTAAATCTCCTCTGTACTCTCTCTATTTTGTTGACATCCTTCCTATAATTAGGCGACCAAAATTGTACACCATACTCCAGAATTGGTCTTACCAATGCCTTGTACAATTTTAACATTACTTCCCTACTCCTGTATTCAATGCTCTTATTTATAAAGGCCAGCACACCAAAAGCTTTCTTTACCACCCTATCTACATGTGATTCCACCTTCAGGGAACTATGCACAGTTATTCCTAGATCCCTCTGTTCCACAGCATTCCTCAATTTCATTTCGGAGTCACGTGAGTGACTATTTGGTGCTGGTGTATTGATCGAGATATTTGGATTTCAGCTACCTATTTGCCAGGTAGGCTTAATACTGTGGCAGACACCAGGTCACGCAAATTCAATGATAGTTTTGAGTGGATGCTGCATCCTCAAATATTTGCCCAAATTACAGCCAAATTTGGCCAACCGGATATCGACCTTTTTGCGTCCCGGTTGAACCATCAGGTACCGACATATGTTTCATGGGAACCAGACCCTGGGGCATTGGCGATTGATGCATTCTCGCTAGACTGGGGGAAGTGGGTTTTCTATGCATTCCCCCCGTTTTGCCTCATCAGTCGGGTATTACAAAAAATCAGGATGGATTCTGCCAGAGGCATTCTTGTCATACCCGACTGGCCTACACAGCCTTGGTATCCGGTGGTCTCTGACATGATTAGTCAACCTTGGGTCCCTCTAGAGGGTTGCCCACATTTGGTTTCTCACCCTGTCTCAGGGGAGTTACACCCCTGCCATGCCTATCTAAAATTACTGGCTTGCAGGTTCTGACCAGGCCATGGATGCAGTATGGCCTTACCACCCGGACCATGAACACCATTGGAGCATCATGTCGAGAGTCAACCAGGCGGAGATATCTCTCCCACATCACCAAGTGGGAAGCCTACTGCAGTCGCTCTCACATCACCTGTGATGATGTCTCCATAGCCGACGTCCTGGAATTCCTCGCGGGGTTGCACCATGATGAGCACTTGAGTTATAGTGCCATCAACAGCGCCAGGAGTGCGCTATCATTCTACCTCAACATCAAGGTAGGATCGAACAGGCTAGTGTCCAGGCTTATGCGGGGAATATTCAATCTGAATCCGCCTACACCACGCTACTACATCACCTGGGATGTCAGGGATGTACTTACCCTGCTCAGGTCGTGGTCACCCATGGAAGGGTTACAGCTGGACCAACTCACTATGAAATTGGTGATGTTACTAGCGCTGACTTCAGCACAGCGGGTTCAGACGCTCCACAAACTATGTATTGACAGGATGACGTCGACCCCTGGAGAAGTAGTCTTTTTTATCGATGAGCTACTTAAGCAGCATAGACCTGGGTGCACAGGGCTGCAGCTGAAGTTCCCGGCATACCCTGCAGATGCTCGGCTATGTTTAGCCACTCACATCCGTTACTACATCAAGGTGACGAGGAGCATCAGAGGAATGGAGTTGTACCTGCTTGTCACTCACAAAAGACCTCACCATCGAGTGACAGTCCAGACGATATCCAGGTGGCTCCGGATCGTCCTGAATAAGGCAGGTATTGACACTAATGTGTTTACATCCCACTCCACCAGGGCTGCATCTACGTCGGCGGCGAGAGTCATGGAGGTACCCATGGACCATATCCTCGCCACAGCAGGATGGGCGAATGAAGCTGTGTTCCAGCGATTCTATAATAAGCCTGTTGCTGCTCCCCTTCAGTTCGCAGAGGCCGTGCTGAACGCCGGGTGTGAACGTGGGGATGTCCCTGATTAAAAGGGCGTTATTTGTTGTGTTATTAACAAATCTTCTTTTTGTTTCAGTATAACCTCGTTTCGTCAACTTGTTTACTCCAATCCATCCTTGCTAGTGGTGTGTCCGCATGGACGTTGTCCAGGGCGTGTAATCACAGAAGCTTTGAAGTCTTCACGAAGTCACTCACGTGACTCCGAAATGAAATAGTAAGATTGAACGAGAACTTACCAAGTTTGAAGGTTGATCTTTATTTCATGAGGAGTTGCGGTGAGGGATTTTGTGCCCTCCGCTCCCAACCCTCGATCATCTTCAGCTGGTAATCAGAGTCTCCTTAAATCTTACTATGCCAAGTCATTTCTGTTGTTGTTTCTGTGATTCCACACCGCTGCTTTGAAGAATGTCGCGCATGCGTGCCGGCGGGCTCTTCACGAAATCCCTCACCGCAACTCCTCATGAAATAAAGATCAACCTTCAAACTTGGTAAGTTCTCGTTCAATCTTACTATTCCCAACCATTTACCATGTACCATGAGGAATACCCTCTATCCTTTTATCTGTACACTGTGGGTGGCTTGATTGTAACTATGTTTAATCTTTTGTTTGACTGGTTAGCACGCAACAAAAGCTTTTCACTGTACCTCGGTAAACTGAAGTAAACCGGGGCACTTGTTCGGTCACGGGGAGAACATGCAAACTCTGCACAGGCAGTCCCCGAGGTCAGGACCGAACCTGGGCCACAAGGTGTCGTAAAAAGGCAGCAGCTCTTCTACATGTGCTACAGTGCCGCCTCTGAATTATTAAAAATGCAAGTAAAAACAGAACTGCTGACTGTGGAAATATGAAATATAAACAGGAATTGCTGAAAACTCTTCAAGTGCCCTTCAATATTTACAAAACAGGCTCTGGGAATTGTGGAATTATGAAAGGTGTTGTGTACATGCAATGGGCCTAGGAAGGAACTGCGGATGCTAATTTACCCCGAAGATAGAGACAAAATGCTGGAGTAACTCAGCGGGTCAGGCGGCGACTCTGGAGAAAAGGAATAGGCGATGTTTTGGGTCGAGACCCTTCTCCAGACCAAAGATTATGCTCCAGACTGAGAGTCAGGGGAGAGGGACACTAGAGATATGAAAATGTACAAAGAACAAATGAAAGGTGTAACAAGAACAAATCAAAGCCAGCATCGGTAATCGAGAAAGTCGGAGTCCACAATGGTCATAAGGTCATGAGGAAAAGGAGTAAAATTAGGCCATTCGGCCCATCAGGCCCACCCCGCCATTCGATCATGGCTGATCTATCTCTCCCTCCTAACCCCATTCTCCTGCCTTCTCTCCATAACCTCTGACACCCGTAGTAATCAAGAACCTGTCTATCACTGCCATAAAATTATCCACTGACATTTCCTCCATGGCCTTTTGTGGCAGAGAATTGCACAGATTCACCAGCCTCTGACTAAAGAAATATCTCTTCATCTCCTTCCTAAAAGAACGTCCTTTAATTCTGAGTCTACGACCTCTGGTCCTAGACTCTCCTGCTAGTGGAAACATCCTTGGTTTTTTTCTACAGAGACGCTGCCTGACCCGCTGAGTTACTCCAGCATTTTGTGTCTATTTTCGCTGTAAACCAGCATCTGCAGTTCCTTCCTACACATGCATAAATGCAATGTTGCCTTTTCTATCAAAGGGTCACGAGTCCTACCTTCCTAAGGTGAACGTCTTCACTGCTGGACCTAGTGGAGCCGACCGTGCAGGGGGGGGGGGGGGGGGGGTTGGGGGTGAGAACGGCAAAGGTTCGTCACTGACGCCCAAAGATGAAGTTATTTCCCAACTCTTTTGCAGGCCGTTCGAATTCATCAAAGGAGTTGCTGCTCTTTTTTTCAACAACGTCGACATTACAAAAAAGCCCAGCTGCATTGCACAGCTCCTTTAATGCCAGGGTTCAGTAATAGCTGAGACAGAAATACCTTGCACACTCCTATTAACTGCATGACCCTTACCAAAGGCATTCATTATCTTCAAGAACACAAAGTAGCATTATTGACTGCTACTGCGGCGCTCCTGTGTGAAAATCACCTACGAGGCAAGCGCGGTGCAAATTCACCATGCGTCACATTTTCAATTGGATTACTGCAAAGTTGCAACGTGTGAGCCCTGGAGAAAATGGAGCCCTGCCGGTGTGTGTGGTTTAGATTCACTCAGGGAGCCATGTAATTAAGGGAGGTAAGACAGCGAGCCAGAATTAAAAGACACACAATAAGATGGAGCAGGAACAAAGGCCGAAATGTCAGCTATATGTCAGGCAGATGCCGGGCTACAGGTAATTATGTCCGGCACCTTGCTGAGTGTACGTGTGGACCACGCGGGTCCATGGTGTAAGGTGGTTCAGGCAGCAACAAGGCGCCGATCGGAAGAGGCCGACAACAGAGAAGCCAGGGGATACGGCGGCAAGATTCGCTCGTTCACAAGGGATGAATTCAAACTGCGATGCACTCGATCTCAGGGATGAGCATTCATGAAAAGAACTCGGGAAAAGATGCGAAAGTTGGAAAAGATATGAAAGCTGACACAGCCCGAGAAATGAAACGAAACAAAGAAAGCAAAAACTAAAACAGAAACAAAACAAAAACCACAGACAGACTGCTGGAGTAGCTAAGGTACAGCTGCTGCCTAACTGCGCCAGAGATCCGGGTTCGATCCCGACTACGTGTGCTGTCTGTATGGAGTTTGTACGTTCTTCCCTGTGACCCATGCGGGTTTTCTCCGGGAGCTCCGGTTTCCTCCCGCATTCCAAAAACGTACAGGTTTGTAAGTTAATTGGCTTGGTGAAATTGTGTGTAGGATAGTGTTAGTGTTCGGGGTGATCGCTGGTCGGCGTGGACTCAGTGGGCCGCAGGGCCGGTTTACGCGCTGTATCTCTAAACTAATCTAGAAAAAACCTGAACTCAGCAGATCTGCAATGAAGGCTATTCATTCATTCATTCATTCATCTGGCAACATTGCAGGAGGAATCAATTTGAAGAAGGGTCCCGACCTGAATCTGCACCTATCCATTTTCTCCAGAGATGCTGCCTGACCCACTGAGTTACTCCACTATTTTGTGTTGTAACCCTGGAGGGAATGGATAGGCCATGTTTCGGGTTCAGATTCTCCACCATTGCTGCCTGACCCACTGAGTTACTCCAGCACTTTGCGTTTAGCCGCATATTCCAGTGCCTGCAGTTCCATGTGTTTAACAGAAAAGAGAATGGTCTACGATGGAATGGTCAGACTCATCATGTCACAGTGAAAGCAACAGGTGTCCTAAACTTCCTGAGGCATAACTTCCATCATTGTTCAGCTTCTGTCAAGGAGAAGCTGTATTTCACCCTCGTTAGACCTCATCTGAACTACGCAGTTGCAGCTTGGGATCCATACACAGATAAAAACATTTCATCCATCGATCGTGTCCAAAGACAGGCCGCTCGATTTGTTACTAAAACCTACGAGAGAGAAGCGAGTGTCACCAAACTTCTCTGGGGTGGAACCCTCTCCAAGACGGACGTGAAGCTCTCGTTTGACCTGTTTTTACAAAATGTTAAATGGTCAGCTAGACATAGATCACAAGACCTACACCAACCCCAAACCAATTAGGAGCAGACGAGGGCATTCGATCCAATTTGTGGTCCCAGCCTCAAAGACAGATGTGTACAGCAATTCGTTCTTTCCACGCACTATTAAAGCGTGGAATAATCTCCACCAAGCCACGGTTGCCCAGCCAGATGCAACTAAATTTAAAGTGGCACTTTCTTCCCAATAACCCTCTCTGGCTAAACCCCTCCCTTCACCACCTCCAGTTTAAATTCCAGTTGGAATATTTTGGAGGACCAAGTAACCAAGAACCAAGGACGGTTTTGTTCTGAGCTCAAAGGATATTACTTACTTATTGCCTATTATGCCTCCTGGCATGTAGGGCAGCAACAAAGGTCCTCCACAGTTGCGTAGATTCCTTCAGTTGCTGTTTCTGTAACATATTTGTTGTACGAGACAGGGTTGTTAGCCCTGTGCTCAACCTCCAACCTGGAGGACCAGTGGATCGTTCTTCGTCTCGCCTCTACCCTTCGACCTGTGCAGCGTGGGAGACCCTAACAGGAGACGAATCTCCCGCTGGCGTAGCTCTAGGGGGTCACTGAGACACACAAGCTCCCCAACCACAACAAGGTTGCAATCCAATGTGGAGTCAAAGGATATAATCCAAAGGAAAGAATTTCAGATTTCAGATGGCCTTTGCAGTTGTAACATCTACATGTTAATAAGGAATCACTGTTAAGATGATAAACAAGATCAATTTAAAACCCTTCATTGTCTTGAAGAACCCTTGCAAGTTCAAACTGTTCCTTTGACTCCTCAATCTAATTCGACAGGGTGGTTAATCTGTGGCATTCATTCCAATGCATTGTCTTTCTGCCGACTGGATAGCATGCAACAAGAGCTTTTCACTGTCCCTCGGTACACGTGACAATAAACTGAACTAAACTGAACTGGCTGTGGAGGCCAAGTCAATGGATATTTTTAACGCAGAGATAGATAGATTCTTGATTCGTAAGGGTGTCAGGGGTTATGGGGAGAAGGCAGGAAATCGGGGTTGAGGGGGAAAAATAGATCAGCCGAATGAATGGCGAAGTAGACTTAATGGGCCGAATGGCCTAATTCTACTCCTATTCGTTATGACCTTATGACTGTCCACATAACAGAAACAGCATGGAAACTGGCCCTTCGGCCTATCGAGTCTGCACCGACCAGCGATCACCCCGTACACTAGCACTATAACCATATAACCATATAACAATTACAGCACGGAAACAGGCCCTCTTGGCCCTTCCAGTCCGTGCCAACCATTATTTTCCCCTAGTCCCATCTACCTGCACTCAGACCATACCCCTCCATTCCCTTCCCGTCCATATACCTATCCACTTTACTTTTAAATGTTAAAATCGATCCTGCCTCCACCACTTCTGCTGGAAGCTCATTCCACACAGCCACCACTCTCTGAGTAAAGAAGTTCCCCCTCATGTTACCCCTAAACTTCTGTCCCTTAATTCTCATGCCATGCCCTCTTGTTTGAATCTTCCCTACCCTCAATGGGAAAAGCTTATCCACGTCAACTCTGTCTATCCCTTTCATCATTTAAAAAACCTCAATCAAGTCCCCCCTTAACCTTCTGCGCTGCAAAGAATAAAGACCTAACTTGTTCAACCTTTCTCTGTAACTTAGTTGCTGGAACCCAGGCAACATTCTAGTAAATCTCCTCTGTACTCTCTCTATTTTGTTGACATCCTTCCTATAATTAGGCGACCAAAATTGTACACCATACTCCAGAATTGGCCTTGTACAATTTTAACATTACTTCCCTACTCCTATATTCAATGCTCTGATTTATAAAGGCCAGCACACCTACACACTAGGGACAATTTTACCAAAGCCAATTAACCTACAAACATGCACGTCTTTGGAGTGTGGGAGGAAACCGGAGCACCCGGAAAAAAACCCACGTGGTCAGAGATAGAATGTACAAACTCCGTACAGACAGCAGCCATATTCAGGATCAGTAATTGGGTAAGTGGCGCTGAAAGGCCGCAACTCTACCCCTGTGCCACCGCGCTGCCCTTGGAATTGGAATCATTTGGGAACTTTTTTTAGTCAGGCCCAGAAGAAGTCATTCGAGCAAAGCTTGACTGGTTGCTCAGTGTCTGGGATTTTTCCAGATATTTTGAAATGCCTGAATGCTTCTTTGTTTGATTACAGGCTTTTGATGTCCAAGGTAAAGAGATTGTACAAGATCTGAGGAAGGAGCGTTAACAGTGATTCCGGACTTAAATCAGTGTAGGTTTGGAGCGGGGAATGTTATTATGGACTACTCCAGAAATTAGATTAGGGGGGTGAGGGGAAGGTGGGGGGGGGGGGGGGGGGGGGAGGAGTGTACAGTCAATGGCAAAATTAAATGGGCTCTGGCACAGAAAACATAGGAACGTAGAAAATAGGTGCAGGAGAAGACCATTCGGCCCTTCGAGCCAGCACCGCCATTCAATATGATCATGGCTGATCATCCAGAATCAGTATGCCGCGTTCCAGCTTTTTCCCCATATCCCTTGATTCTGTTAGCCCTGAGAGCTTTATCCAACTCTCTCTTGAATACATCAAGAGCACTCACTCACTAATGTACTGAAGAATTTCCCCGCGCTTGGCAGGCAAAGCTTTACCTTGAGGCTTGAAGCACTGGTGAGATCGGACAATAACAAGAGTTTAAGCAAACATAATCCTTGTTTTAATAATGACGCGAGGGCCACACATAACGTGGGGCACATTACTTAAATCTGTGTCACACAGTTACCACTTCATTGATCTTTGGAGGCAAGCTAGCGCACAGGAGACTTGTGTTTATACAGTGGTGGTAAAGTAATTATTTGTAGATCACTGGAGTGCTGGAGAAACTCAGTGGATCATGCAGGCTCTCTGGAGAACATGGATATAGAACACAAAGTGCTAGATACAAAACACAAAGTCCATGTCCTCCAGAGATGCTGTCTGACCCGTTGACTTACTCCAGCACTTTGTGTTCTATGCAAAATTCCAGCACCTGCAGTTCCTTGTGCCTCCATGTAAATAGTTTATTTAGTTTAGTTTAATTTATTATTGTCATGTGTGGCGAGGTACAGCGAAAAGCTTTTTGTTTGCGTACTCTCCAGTCAACGGAAAGACTATACACGATTCCAATCAAGCCATTCGCAGTGTACAGATAAAAGGACAAGGATATAGGAAGGAACTGCAGACACCGAAGATAGACACAAAATGTTGGAGTAACTCAGCGGGACAGAAAGCATCTCTTGCGGAGAAGGAATGGATGACGTTTTGGGTCGCGACTCCCCCTCAGACTGAGTCGGGGGCGAGGGAGACACAGAGATATGGAAGGGTAAGGTGTGAAAAGGTGAGAGGTACAACAGTTAGTGCACTGTAAAGTCAGTTCAAAGTTAGTTCAAACGTCTCCAATGAGGCAGATCGGAGGTCTACGCGCTATGTTCTAAAAAGGAAAAAAAAGTTCTCATTTGTGAAACTTTCTGCTTTTCTTCAAGATGACTAAATTTATCTGCTTCCGCCCACATTATGCATTCCCCTCGTGTCATCATTAAGACCAGGATTATGTTTGCTTTAAATCCTTTTATTCTCACATCAAAGCAAGTTTAATTTTGCAATATAAACAGTGGGTCAGGTATCTGTGAAGCGAGAATGGAAATTAAAACTTCCACGCCTCTCACCTTTTGTCACAACTGGGAAATGTTATAAATGCGCCAGGTTGCAAGTACAAAGATTCAGAAAGGAGGCATAGAAGAAAATAAACAAAATCAAATCAGTCTGAAGAAGGGGCTTGACCCAAAACATCACCCATTCCTTCTCTCCAGAGATTAGCTACTCCAGCGTTTTTTGTGTCTGTCTTCGGTTTAAACCAGTATCTGCAGTTCCTTCCTACACAAAATCAAATCAGTGTTAGGGTATATCACAGGGCACATTTCAATGCTCCTTGCGTCAGGCTGTGCCTCTGTATGTTTCCTCTCTACATTTTTGCAATTGAAGGAGTTTAGTTGCATTTAGTGTATTATTGTCACGTGTACCAAGGTACAGTGAAAAGCTTCGGTCTGCGTGCCGTTTCAGTGGAAGAATGAGTGGCACGGTGGCGCAGCGGTAGAGTTGCTGTCTTACAGCGCCGGAGACCCGGGTTCGATCCCGACTACGGGTGCTGTTTGCACAGAGTTGTTACTCTCTCCCCGCGACCTGTGTTTTCTCCGGGTGCTCCGGTTTCCTCCCACACACCAACGATGTACAGGTTTGTCGGCTATATGCCTTAGTAACATTGTAAATTGTCCCTAGTGTGTCAGGTAGTGTTAGTGTGGGGGGGATTGCTGGTCGGCGCAGGCTCGGTAGGCCAAAGGGCTTGTTTCCGCGTTGTATCTCTAAACTATACTAAACTGAACTGAAAGACTATACAGATAAGTGTAAAGGGTACAACATGTAATGCAAAGATGTAAGATTGAAGTCTGATAAAGTCCAATTAAAGATAGTTCAAAGTTCTCTAATGAGGTAGATAGTAGCTCAGGACCGCTCTAGTTGTGGTAGGATGGTTCAGTTGCCTTATAACAGCTGGGAAGAAACTGTCCCTGAATCTGGAGGTGTGCGTTTTCACACTTCTGCCCCTCTTGCCTGATGGGAGAGGGGAGAAGATGGAGTGACCGGGGTGAGACTGGTCCTGAATAATGCTGGTGGCCTTGCCGAGGCAGCGTGAAGTGTAGATGGAGTCGATGGAAGGGAGGTTGGTTTTTGTGTGATGGTCTGGACCACATCCACAAATCTCTGCAATTTCTTGCCATACAGTTACCAAGTGGACAAACACTGGTTTCACAAGGAATCTCATATGCTAGAACCTGGTGTAAAACACAAAGTGCTGGAGTAAAGGGTCTGTCCCACTTTCACGACCTAATTCACGACCTTTTTTGCTCGTGGACATTTTTCATCATGCTAGAAAAACGCCCCGACCTACTTGATGCCACGGGTACCTACGCTTAGCATCACGACCTACCTACGACCTGCCTACGACCTCCTACGACATCCTACGACCTCACAATGACCATGCTGCGAGTATGAGTCGAGGGCAAACTCGGCAGAGATCGTGAATTAGGTCTTGAAAGTGGGACAGGCCCTTAACTCAGCGGGTCAGGCAGCATCTCTGGAGAACATGGATAGATGGCGTTTCGGGTTGGGACCCTTCTTTAGATTCCTGGCATCGGTGTTAAATAGGAACTCAACCAATATCCATCCTGCACTCACTTCCTGTGTGCAGGGAAGAACTGCAGATGCTGGTTTAAATTGAAGGCAGCCACAAAATCCTGGCGTAACTCAGCGGGACCGGCAGCCTCTCAGGAGAGAAGGAATGGGGGACATTTCGCGTTCAGACTGAAGAAGGGTCTCGACCGAAACGTCACCCATTCCTTCTTGAGGCCAGCTCATTGGCTATATGTAAGAGGGAGTTAGATGTGGCTCTTGTGGTTAAAGGGATCAGGGGGTATGGAGAGAAGGCAGCTAAGGGATACTGAGTTGGATGATCAGCCATGATCATATTGAATGGCGGTGCAGGCTTGAAGGGCCGAATGGCCTACTCCTGCACATATTTTCTATGTTTCTCTCCTGAGATGCTGCTTGTCCCGCTGAGTTACTCCAGCATTTTGTGTCTACCTGCACTTTCTTCAGTCTGGCTGGGCCTTTCCAGTTACGGAAACAATTCTTCATCGACCCATCCCACTCATGGAACAAGCGTTTGGAAATGCTTGAGCAGTGTTGAGTCGCTTAATGTCAAGATGCACCATGGAAACAGGCCCTTCGACCCACCGAGCCCACATTGACCAGTGTTCCACGTGCACTAACCCACACACATTAAGGAATGTTTTTTTTTACAACTTACAACAACTGGGCGGCACGGTAGAGCATCGGTAGAGTTGCCGCTTCACAGCGCCAGTGACCCGCGTCCGATCCCGACTATGTGCTGTCTGTATGGAGCTTGCACGTTCTTCCCGTAACCTGCATGGGTTTTCGCCAATATGCTCCAGTTTCCTCCCGCACTCCAAAGACGTACGGGTTTGTAGCCTAAATGGCTTAGTTAAAATTGCAAATTGTCCCTGGTGTGTGCAGGAAAGTGTTAGTGTACAGGGATCGCTGGCCAGTGTGGACTCGATGGGCAGAAAGGCCTGTTTCCGCACTGTATCTCTGAACTAAACTAAACTACCAAAGCCAATTAAACTACAAACCTGTACATCTTTGAAGTGTTGGGGGAAACCGGAGCACCCGGAGAAAACCCACACGATCACAGGGAGAACATACAAACTGCGTGCAGACAGGACCCATAGTCAGGATAGAACCGGGTTCTCTGGTCTCCCTGTAAGGCTGCAACTCGACCGCTGCACTAATGTGCCATCCCAAAATCTTGCCTCTTGAAATCTTTTACGCAAAAAATGCACCAACGGCTCAAACAAGATGATGGTGTTAAAGGGCTATACTAATGACAAACAGGTTGAAGATGCAGCTGAAAGATTCTTCCTTCTATTACCAGGGACTAATGCCTAATTTATAGTAAACTGCAAAATAAAGTGGATTACAATGGGGAGTGCTTGCTAAGGGAACAAATCTTTGACCTGAGGAAAGATCACTCTAAGAGTTTGGGTATAATTGGCAGTCTGAGCTCAGACTTTTGCTCAAATTTTTACTCAAATGTGCAGGATGTTTCTCTTACAACATAGAAAAGAACAGCACAGTAACAGGCCCTTCGGCCCACAATGTCTGTGCCGAACATGATGCAGAAATTAACTAATCTCATCTGCCTGCTCAATTTTCCACTCCAGATTATTTACTTTGCACCAGTTGTAGACAATTCCCTAAACCAGAAAACATAATTAAGAAAAGAAAATTGCATTGTAATTATGCTGTGACATTTTTAGCAGAGTTCACAAAAGTTCAAGGAGTAGAATTAGGCCATTCGGCCCATCGAGTCTACTCCGCCATTCAATCATGGCTGATCTCTTCCTCCTAATCCCATTTTCCTGCCTTCCCCCCATAACCCTTGACACCCGTTCTAATCACAAATTTGTCTATCTCTGCCTTAAACATATCCACTGACTTGGCCTCCACAGCCCTCTGTGGCAATGAGTTCCACAGATTAACTAACCTCAGACTAAAGAGTCATAGAGTCACACAGTGATGCGGTGTGAAAACAGCCCAACTTGCCCACACCGGCCATCATGTCCCAGCTATACTATACCTGCCTGCGTTTGGCCCATTTCCCTCTAAACCCGTCCTATCCATGTGCCTGTCTAACAGCTTCTTAAACGTTGCGATAATCCCTGCATCAGCTACCTCCTCTGCCAGCTTGTTCCATGCACCCACCACCCTTTGTGTGGAAACGTTACCTTTCAGATTCCTATTAAATCTTTCCTCCTTCACCTTAAATCTCGGCATAATTTGAATAAAGGAGCTGTAAATAAATTAGCACAAAAAAAAATTAGCATCTTAGCCAAAATGTTGAGTCTGTCACTTTGGTAATCTTATTTTTTTAAAAAAAGCAAGATTTTTTTTTTTTTTTAATCTGTACAAAACCACTCACTTGATACATTGGTGCACATTGTTGGTTTTAAAGTAAATTAAAGAAAGATGTTTTTTAGTACCTTCATAACAGAAGAAGAACCAGTTTATTTTGAGAACCTGACATTAAACCAAACTTTTCATGCTGATTAATTCTATCTGTGGCAGTGATTAATTTTGGGAAAGCGCCCAGGTTTATGGACAAGGTTTTATTTTTTGATTAAGGAGCAAAATATTATGTAGAGTATTTAAGAAATAATCACAATCGTAATCATAATAATACTTTATTAGCCAAGTTGATTTGCCATACAGTCATGCCAATAAAAATAACAGAATACATAAAATACATTCTAACACGGACATCCACCACAGTGACTCCTCCGCATTCCTCACTGTGATGGAAGGCAAAAAAAAGTTTAATCTCTCCCTTCATTGTTCTCCCACGGTCGGGGAACTCCATCCTTCCGTTGACGGATCCCGCGATGGGGCTCAAAGTCAGTCCCGAGCAAGGCCTCCAGCTCCACGATATTAGGCCACAGAGCGACCGGAGATACCAATGTGGAAAACAATCGCATCTCCGGCAAGGTAAGAGACTGAAAAAAACTTTCCCCGACTCCCTCGCGCACCCCCCACATAAAACAAACCGGAGAACATTAACACAAACTTTTAAAACATTAAAAATTATAAAAAAAGATAAAAAGACAGGCAGACTGTTGCTGAGGCTGCCATCGAAGCGCAACCCGGTGAAATAGTGTTGGTTTGTCATGAGAGGCTGCAGGTGCTGGAATTTTGAACATAAAACTCAGCGGGTCAGGCAGCGTCTGGGGTAGAGAATGGAAAGGTGCAGTTTTGGTTCGGAACGCAAAATGTCACCAGTCCGCATAAGGTTTCCAACTGGAAACATCAGCAGTCCATTCCCTCCCCTACACACTGCCCAACCTGCTGCGTTCCAACAGCGCGTGTCTTTTGCTTGGCATGGTTCTATTGAAGGGATTCTCTCCCACGTACTTCCAGACAGGGGCGGCACAAGTTCACAAGCTGTAGGAGTAGAATTAGGTCATTCGGCCCATCGAGTCCACTCCGCCATTCAATCGCGGCTGATCTCTGCCTCCTAATCCCAATTTCCTGCCTTCTCCCCATAACCCTTGACACCCGTTCTAATCAATAATTTGTCTATCTCTGCCTTAAAAATATCCACGGACTTGGCCTCCACAGCCCCCTGTGGCAATGAGTTCCACAGATTGACTACCCTCTGACAGGTGCAGCGGTAGAGTTGCTGCCTTACAGCACCGGAGACCCGGGTTCGATCTTGACTACGAGTGTTGTCTGTACGGAGTTTGTGTACGTTCTCCCCAAGAACTGTGTGGGTTTTCTCCGGGTGCTCTGGTTTCCTCCCAAACTCCAAAGACATACAGGTTTGTAGGTTAATCGGCTTCGGAAAAACAGTAAATTGTCGCCAGCGTGTGTAGGATAGTACTAGTGTGCGGGGATCACTGGTCGGTGCTGACTCGGTGGGACGTAGGGCCTGTTTCCGCACTGTATCCCTTCTTCTTTCATCTCCATCTTTCATGTTTCAAATGTTGGCATCGCTGTCATCGTCCGTCCTGAAAAGGACGCAAGCTTCCGGTGACAATCAGTGGGAGCCATCACTTGTCACAATAGATGACGGCGGTAGCAGAATTAGCTCGGGACACTTCCAGTTTCCAGCCCCGCGACGTGGACGCTTCTGCTACGGAGCCGCTGTATCTCTAAACTAAACAGTATCCCCATTGTTCTGCAATACTTTTACCCTAGCCGGTCTCAGCAGAAGATGCAGGTGCAGGGAAGAGCTGCAGAAGAAGACAGTAGACCTTCAGGAATTTAGCAATGGTGTGGTGGAGTGGGCCGCTGGAGGCCCTGCAGCAGCCTGGGGTTCGATTGGATCAGGCTCTGTTCCAAGAGGCTGAGCACAGGCACTGGACGCGGCCTACAGAGCCACAGAGCAGAGGAGCGGCAGTGAATGACACCAACAACTTCATTTGGTAGATCACAACGCCAGGCAGGAGACGCCTCCGCCCAAGCCGGCTGGTTACCTCTTTTCTGGGGTTATGCTCGCGCCCGGGAGCCCCTCCAAAAGCAACACGCGGTGTCCACGGTAACCATGAGGGATTTCTGGGACCGCTAGGCACAGCGGGAGGGCTGAAGGCCCTTCGAGCCTGCAACGCCATTCAATATGATCATGGCTGATCATCCAACTCAGGATTGTAATATAGCCATTTAATATTTAGTACAAAGATTTTTTTGGTAACTTTGTATTTGGTGATGGGTGTGTTGGTATTGTTTGTTTTGTAAATATTGTTGTATATAATTGAATACCTTTTTGGTTGAAATTGGTAAGGCCGACCCTGCAATCGTCGCCAGGACAACGGGCCTTTATGGCCACGTTAAGAACTTCAAGATTACAACTTGGACTTGAATCTTGAAAAATGGCACCCTAACATGGCATCTCTTGCACACTATTTCAGCGGACTATTCCTACACACCAGTAGTTAACTAAGATTATGCTTGTGTATAATAATATTTTCTCTGAACTGCATGCAAAAATGGATTTTCACTGTACCTGGGTACATGTGACAACATTGCAGCTACTAAGCAGAAATGATCTGTGTGTTAACACAAAGCTTATGCTAATCCTCATAAAAACATTATTGTTCATACATTGCTTATCCTTGTATCTACACACTCCAGAAGGTACATGCTGAAAGTGTAATTTATAACTCGATTCTCCCACAACTTAATAAAAGCCTTTTGCCGTTGCTCATTCTTTGCAAACTTAGAAGAATATAGTCAGACCAAAACCTGAACAGTGAAAGGCCTGGATAGACTGGATGTGGAGAGGATGTTTCCACTAGTGGGAGAGTCCAGGACTTGAGGTCAGAGCCTCAGCATTAAAGGACGTTCCTTTAGAAACATAGAAACATAGAAATTAGGTGCAGGAGTAGGCCATACGGCCCTTCGAGCCTGCACCGCCATTCAATATGATCATGGCTGATCATCCAACTCAGTATCCCGTACCTGCCTTCTCTCCATACCCTCTGATCCCCTAAGCCACAAGGGCCCCATCTAACTCCCTCTTAAATATAGCCAATGAACTGGCCTCAACTACCCTCTGTGGCAGAGAGTTCCAGAGACTCACCACTCTCTGTGTGAAAAAAGTCTTTCTCATCTCGGTCTTAAAGGATTTCCCCCTTATCCTTAAGCTGTGACCCCTTGTCCTGGACTTCCACAACATCAGGAACAATCTTCCTGCATCTAGCCTGTCCAACCCCTTAAGAATTTTGTAAGTTTCTATAAGATCCCCTCTCAATCTCCTAAGTGATCTCCTAAGTTTCGAAAGGAGATGAGGAGGAATTTCTTTAGTCAGAGGGTGGTGAATCTGTGGAATTCATTGCCACAGAAGGCTGGGGAAGCCATGTCTGCGGATATTTTTTAGGCAGAGATAGATAGATTCTTGATTAGTCAGGGTGTCACGGATTATGGCGAGAAGGCAGGAGAATGAGGTTGAGAGGGAAAGATAGATCAGGCATGATTGAATGGTGGAGTAGACTTGATGGGCCGAATGGCCTAATTCTGCTCCTATCACTTATGAACTTCACTGAGCTCAATGCTGAGAGTGCTGATTTCTTCTGTAGTGTGTGCACCATCACAGAAGCACAGGGCCCTGGAGATCTGGTATCACGACACACACTATCAAGAGGAGGCCCCGTTCATAGGTAGAGTCAGAGATCACACAGCGTGGAAACAGGACCTGCTGCCCAACTTGCCCACACCAGGCCAATGTGTCCCAGCTGCACTAGTCCCACCTGCCTGCATTTGGCCCATATCCCTCCAAACCTGTGCCATCCATGTACCTGTCTAATTGAGTTTGAGTGTGAGTTTAGTTTATTGTCCCCCTTGTCTTCAACTTCGAACTCTTGAAATAATCATGGGAAAAACGCAATAGAAATAACATTCTTCCTGCATTTCGGTGTCCATATGTTTGCAGACGAGTGGAGATGTACGTTTTGAGTTTAAGCTTAGTCTATTGTCTCGTGTACCGAGGTACAGGTAAAAGCTTTCATTGAGTGCTAACCAGTCAACGGAAAGACAAGGCCTGATTACAATCGATCCATCCACAGTGTACACTTACCTGATAATGGGGGGTAACGTGAATGACATTTAATGCAAGGCAAAGCCAGAAAGGTCCGATCAAAGATAGTTCGAGGAGCTCCAATGAAGACTTCATTTGTTTCTTAAACGTTGTTTCTTAATGATGCAGTCAGCTATCAGTGACTGCACTGCTGCAACTGAGAGCGTTTCGATAGTTTCACTTCCACGCATGTTTAGGAAAACACCACACCCACATCAAATTAGCCGCACAGCACAAGTTTTAGGTTAGTTTAGTTTGGAAATACAGCATGGAAACAGGCCCTTCGGCCCACCGAATCCACACCGACCGCGATCCCCGCACACTAACACTATCCTACACACAATGGACACACTAGAGACAATTTTGCATTTACTCCAATCCAAACTAAACTAAACTGCCAAAGCCAATTAAACTACAAACCTGTACGTCTTTGGAGCGTGGGAGGAAACTGGAGCACCCGGAGAAAACCCACGCGGTCACGGGGGGAACGTAGAAACTCCGTACAGTCAACACCCGTAGTCGGGTTCGAACCCAAGTCTTGGGCGCTGTAAAGTAGCAACTCTACCACTGCGCCACTGCGCAGATAAGCAAGCACACTGTCTGAAGAAGCGGTCACAAGCTGCTGCCTGTTTGGTGAAGAGTTCGCCATCAATAACTCCGAGCTGGTTGATGGGTAGAGTCATGTAGTGAGGTTGCACAGCTAAGACCAAGTGCTGCCTGGAAGATCATTCCACTGCACACCTTCGCTCAATCAGCCTAGGCCCACGCGATCTCCCGGTTACTAAACATTTGAACCTCCTTTCCCACTCCCTTCCCATTCTGGCAACAACAGCTCATATTTCGCTTGGGCAGCTTGTAGTGGTAAATTAAAAAAAATAGTGGCATGAATCTTGATTTCACTCATTTCAAGTAAGCCTTGTATTCCCTCTCTCTCTGTCCACCCCCCACCCTAGTCATCCTGCTAGTTTCACTATTCGTATCCCATGGTCATTACATCCTCCTCAGCCAACAATGGACCATTGTGGGCTCCTTGGTCATCGGCACCGGCTCTGATTTGTTCTGTACCTCTAGTTTCCCTCTCCCCTGACTCTCAGTCCGAAGAAGGGTCTTGACCCGTAACGTCACCTATTCCTTTTCTCCAGAGATGCCGCCTGACCCGGTGAGTTACTCCAGCATTTTGTGTCTCCCTTTGATTCATGACAGCGTTGCTATTCAGTTGGGAAAGTGGTGGGACTATTACCATTGACGGCACAGTGGTGCAGCGGTAGAGTTGCTGCCTCACAGTGCCGGCGACCCGGGTTTGATCCTGACTACGAGTGCTGTCTGTACGGAGTTTGTGCGTTCTCCCTGTGACCTGCGTGGGTTTTCTCCGGATGTTTCCCTCACACATCCCAAAGACGTACAGGTTGGCAGGTTAATTGGCTTTGGTTGGAAACTGTCCCTGGTGAGTGTAGGATAGTGCTAGCGTACAGGGATCGCTGGTCGGCATGGACCCGGTGGGCCGAATGGCCTGTTTCTGCACTGTATCTCTAAACAAAACTAAACCTGTACGTGTCTCTGATTTAATACATTGGTTGCCAATATATTGCCTGCTTCCTGAAATGACATCCTGATCAGTCGGGAATTGGATGGAAGGAGCAGAGGTGGACAGCAACGGTGCCTATAAATTAGCACTTGCTAAATTTCTCTGTCTCCGTCTCCTTCTAAACCACCAGCCACGCTCCTAAATCTATTGGAGAAAACGTTACCTGCTGGCACATTCTTGGCTTCTGAACGAGATGATCAATTTATTTCACTTTCCCCCGACATCTTTTGCGAAGTCCGCCTCGTCCACTGGGAATTAGATCGGCAATGCCCAAATCATTTTACTTCGGACGGTGGCAGATTAGAGGAAACCATTCAAGTCTTGCCATGGGGCAGAGCCAAGGAAAGATCATCAAGATGAAGGGACGCTGAGTGACGGCAGAGATGCGAAGAATAAGGACTGAATGAACTGAGAGGGAGACCAAATTAAAACATGGGTACACAAAATGCTGGAGAAACTCAGCGGGTGCAGCAGCATCTATAGAGCGATGGAGATAGGTAACGTTTCGGGCCGAAACCCTTCTTCAGACTCTAAAACATATTCCCTGGTCTATAGCAGCTGAGTAATTCTCCAAAGCAATTGACAAAATGCCACCAACCATATGAATCTCATCAGACTCACACCCAGCTCTTTAAAACGCTTTTATGGAACAAATTTGTAAAAATGCTGTAAGGGTTTACGTTAGAATTAAAAACAGAAAAATGAAGGGAATAGTCAGCATAGTCACCTTTCGAATGTCCCAAAAGCACTCACACATTAATTAATTTGGAGTGCTATGTTGATGAAGAAATCAGATTAATTCTACCAAAGTCAATCCATTAAATGGCCAGTCCATCTATTTATCAGACCCTGCTGTTGCCCTGGAAGAGTATTTTTTTTTTTTTTAGTGATCTGTTTCGGTGTGGTTGACAGAGGAATGGTGGTCAGGGCAGATTCACTCGACATCTCTCTGAGAACATCTTATGGCATCGTGGGACAATTTGATGTTTCACCAGAGAGAGGTGGAGTAACTCAGCGGGACAGGCAGCATCTCCAGAGAGATGGAACGGGTGACATTTCAGATCGAGACCCTTCTTCAGATGCCTGTCCCACTGAGTTACGCAAGCTTTTTGTGCCTATCTTTGGTTAAACATTCATGTTTCATCGAATGGATCTTTCAGCATTGAAATCCCTTGCAAAAAGCAATCAGACTCTAAACCATATAACCATATAACAATTACAGCACGGAAACAGGCCTTCTCAGCCCTTCCAGTCCGTGCCGGCCATTTATTTTCCCCTAGTCCCATCTACCTGCACTCAGACCATACCCCTCCATTCCCTTCCCGTCCATATACCTATCCACTTTACTTTTAAATGTTAAAATCGATCCTGCCTCCACCACTTCTGCTGGAAGATCATTCCACACAGCCACCCCTTTCTGAGTAAAGAAGTTCCCCCTCATGTTACCCCTAAACTTCTGTCCCTTAATTCTCATGTCATGCCCTCTTGTTTGAATCTTCCCTACCCTCAATGGGAAAAGCGTATCCACGTCAACTCTGTCTATTCCCTTTCATCATTTTAAAGACCTCAATCAAGTCCCCCCTTAACCTTCTGCGCTCCAAAGAATAAAGACCTAACTTGTTCAACCTTTCTCTGTAACTTAGTTGCTGGAACCCAGGCAACATTCTAGTAAATCTCCTCTGTACTCTCTCTATTTTGTTGACATCCTTCCTATAATTAGGCGACCAAAATTGTACACCATACTCCAGAATTGGTCTCACCAATGCCTTGTACAATTGGTGAATGGTACAATTGGTAAACATGAAACTAGTACTGAGTAGATTTTTTTTTGCTGGATTTAAATTGCTCCTAAGGCGGGTAGATAGAGTCATGGAGTCATACAGTGTGGAAACAGGCTCTTTGGCACAACTCGTCCACGTCGACCAACTTTCCCCATCTACACTCGTCCCACCTGCCTGCGTTTAGCCCATACCGCTCCATATCTGCCCGATCCATGCACCTGTCCAAATGTTTCTTAAACAATGTGATGCACCTGCCACCAACCCTGGGAGCTTGTTCCATGCACTCACCACCCTCTGTGTAAAAAAGTTGCCCCGCACATCTGGAATGGTTCCTCTGCATTTTATTGTCACATCTGCAAAACACCGCTACATTATTTTTCTAGTTGCCAGATTTAACTTTTAAATCTCTTTTAAACTTTATCCTTTTCACCTTGAAGCTATGCCCTCTATTATTTGATTTTTTTATCCTGAGATGGATAGAAAATCCTATCTATGCCCCTCATCATTTTATATACTCTAACAAGTCTCCGCACAACCTTCGGCTTTCCAGAGATTTTAATTTAACCCAGATCAGCCGAGACATACATAACTCTGAAGAAGGGTCCCTACCCAAAATGTTTCCCATTCCTTCCCTCCACGAGATGACACCTCAGTATCTAGATTTCAGCTAATATTTGTGAAATGGTTTCCTGTATAAAGTCAAAAGGTCATAAGTTAAAGGAGCAGAATTAGGCCATTCGGCCCATCAAGTCTACTCTGCCATTCAATCATGGCTGATCTATCTCTCCCTCCTAACCCCATTCTCCTGCCTTCTCCCCATAACCCCTGACCCCCATACTAATCAAGAATCTATCTTTCTCTGCCTTAAAAATATCCATTCACGGCCCCCACAGCCTTCTGTGGCGATGAATTCCACAGATTCACCACCCTCGGGCTAAAATAAATTCCTCCTCATCTCCTTCGAAAAGGAACATCCTTTAATTCTGAGGCTATGTCCCTCTGGTCCTAGGCTCTCCCCCTAGTGGAAACATCCTTCCCACATCCGCTCTATCCAGGCCTTTCACGAGAGAATGGAGCTCTATGGAAAGGGTTAACACTGGAAGGCATTTTTGAAGCAGCAAATAACACTATTTTCAACCTGTCACCATCGGAAATGGAGAATAGCCCCCAGGGAGTATGTGAAAAAATTGAAGCATACCTAACTAATAATCACAGCCGACAGGGGAAGGTTCCTTGTTCTATGCAAAAGTGATTTGTTCAAATAGCCAAATGTTTCGGAGAATGCGCTTGGAAGAATTCAGTGCTTGCAGGTAACAAATAATCTAAATCATGATGTGCACATGGCCAAATCTCCATGTCAGAAGTGTTTGATGTTGTCAGCACTCCGCTCCTTCTGTAAGATGCTTAGTGCGCCCAATATCCTCAGACATCATCGGATTCAACGGCTTCTCTCCAAATGAAAACTTTCAATTACCTCAAATTGCAGCATGGTTTTACATACGTCTCAATTTTACATTGTCTTATTGCTTCTTTATATCCAGCTCGCAGCTGCCGTGGACCGCTGCTGCGTATAACACAAAACAATACATTCACAGGTCACAATGGCAGATGCCTTACAAAGCTCGTTACCACAGCAAGCAGTAGTTGTCCACATGAGATAAAATGATTTGTCTGCCTTTATCTTCTGCACTGTCTCTTGCACACATTGAGCAATAGACCGTACAACACTAAAAGGCATTTGGATATGTTTCATAGAAACATAGGTGCAGGACTAGGTCCTTCAAGCCAGCACTGTAGCAATTTTACAAAATTTTGAGATTTTTAAAATCAAGTCTGCAATTTAGCTCATCCGATAAAGCATAAAAAGAAATTTTATTTGACACCTAATTCACTTTTATATCTGCAGTATTAAAACAAGTTATGGCCATTTTCATACTCGGAAATTAGCATCTTGTTCCCTATTGCTTTTCCATTGACTGAACACAAAAGCTGTGATCGAGGACAGTCAAAAGCCCATAACTTTCTTAAAAATTAAGAGAACTGAAATAAATGTTCAGTTATTATAGATTGAAGCATTCTGAAACAAATATGAAACAATCCTACTTGGATGACCTGAAATTAAAGCATATAATTA
This sequence comes from Raja brachyura, assembly GCA_963514005.1. The sequence goes on along the minus strand of OY740800.1, from coordinate 37,515,196 downwards.
GTTAGTTACATAGATCTAAACATCTATCCATTTCTTAAGAAAAGATGAACATTTTTAAATAGCCTAAGTGTCCAAATACCATTCACACAAGAATTCACAATATAACATGATTTTTAAATCTCATTGTCATTAATTTACAGGCTAAATGGAAGGAATTTTGTGTTTAATTCCCACAAATTAATGGCCATTTAAATCATCTTGCGAGTGGGAATTTGTGGAACGCGATCGATTGGAACGTTGCAGTTTGCAGTGAATTTAAACCCCAAATCGGCAGGAAAAACACTGCTGGTTCGTATGGGGCCTAAATCACCTTTTCGCAACGTAAAATTTGGATTAAGGTCATCTTAAGAAGCACGTTTATATGTAAAATAAACTTTAGTTGTCCGGTACGTGAAATCCGTCCCCATTGTCTGCGTTTACGGATTAGAAGCTGATTTTTATTTTACTCCAGCGCTGAAATTGTCCCGCTGTTTAAAAAAAAATTCACAGACCGGCAGTCGGAACAATTCTTCAGCATTAGCCCCAGCCCAAGAAAATATAACTCCGGGAGGCAGGAGAAAACCACATTTTAACCCCACCCGCACACTCAAAGGCGCCAAAGTTGGGCACACGGCCACTGACAGAACTGCAGCACCGCTGAAGGTAGGTTTTGTAACATACCTAAGCACTGCCCTTCAATGTGGTCATGGCTGATCATCCAAAATCAGTACGCCGTTTCTGCTTTCTCCCCATATCCCATCAGCATGCGATTGCATGTGTCTAGCGCGACCAAACGTGGTCTCCTGAGGCGTGCGGCCTTGCAGGGCCAGTCCCACTTCAATCGGCGGACGCGTATGGAGTTGTCCCGACATCGCGCGTCGTTCTGTGCATCTTGACGGCGTATGCCTAGCTCGTGGCGTTGCACGAGGACATCACCGCCCGACGCCGTGCGACGTCCAAATTCAGTCGGCCCGCCTCCTGCCCAGCTGATTGGTGAGTATGATGCCTGGACCAGCCCCGCACAACTCCGTAAGGCCTCCGTGGTTCGAATTGAGACCGGCCCCGCGAGGCCATACGCCTTAGGCCACCACATTTGGTCGCGCTAGACGCATGCAATCGCATGCTGGTGGGACAGGCCCTAACTCTCTCTTGAAAACATCCGGTGAATTTGGCAGGAAGGAACTTCAGATGCCTAAGATAGACATAAAAAGCTGGAGTAACTCAGCGGGACAGGCAGCATCTCTGGAGAGAAGGAATGGGTGATGTTTCGGGTCGAGACCCTTCTTCAGACTGGTTAGCGATAAGGGAAATGAGAGATGGCCTCCACTGCCTTCTGTGGCAGAGAATTCCACAGGTTTAGAGGCTCGGGACTACCAAAGTTGCCATAGCCAGACAAAAAACAGCTTTTTTCCACGAGTAGTAGCTGTACTCAATAACCAAAAGTCTGTCGCCTCCTTTTGCTCTGGCATTTTAATTAATTCACATGTTTGATCAATAATGTTTTATAATTAATGTTTTATGTGTCATTCCGAATTGTCACTGTATGTAATGTTGTCACTTGCGGGCGGAGCACCAAGGCAAATTCCTTGTATGTGAATACTTGGCCAATAAACGTATTCATTAATTCATATATGGGCCAAACACGGGCAGGTTTGACTAGTGAAGATGGGCATCTTCATAAGTTCATATGTGATAGGTTCATATGTGATATGTCGAATTAGGCCACTCGGCCACTCAAGTCTACTCCGCCATCCTATCATGGTTGATCGAGCTTTCTGTGTGATGCCACCCCTCCCATTGTCAATATTAAACAGGTCAGATGTCTACTTCATGGAACAGTGGTGGTCAGCTGTGACATCAACAGCCAAAGTGCTGGAGTAACTCCGCGGGTCAGGCTGTATCTCTGGAGAAAAAAATGTATGGGTGACGTTTCGGGTGGGGACCCTTCATCAGCCCATTGTGTCAAGGAAATCTCACAGATAGCAAACTCGGAATCAATTTCAGTCCTTCCCGTTCACATGTGATTGACCCACTGAGTTCATCCGACAGTTTATTTTTTTTATTGCAGCGATTTTTGGTTAGCTTCTTAAATATTGCACAGAGCATGAAATAAAGATGGGAGTATGCCTGAGGTAGATGCAAAGTACAGAGACTACTCAGCGGACTAGGCAGCATCTCTGGAGAGAAGAGTCGGGATCCTCCTTCAGTATTTGTGTACGACAGCAGCTGAATCAACTGAATTAAAAATTAAACCAAGTTAAACCCCTGTCCCATGGTACGAGTTCATTCCAAGAGCTCTCCCGAGTTTGCCCTGATTCGAACTCGGAGATTTACGGTGATGGCCGCTCGTCGGTACTCGGGGCTCTCGTGGACATTTTTCATCATGTTGAAAAATCTTCACGAGTCTTCCCGCGCTTACCTGCCGTTAGCGAGTCTTCCCGAGTACCTGCCGTTAGCGCTAAGAGACGCCCCCGAGCTCCGACGTACCCGCTACGTTCATTCTCCCTGCTTACCAGGAGTTTGCTTTTTTTTAAACTCGGGAGAGCTCTTGGAATGAACTCGCACCGTGGGACAGGGCTATGAGAACGCCTTTTATTTTGAAATATTCACGGAGGAAAATTACAATATACAGGTACCTATGTAAGATGTTTTTTTTTAAAGAGCCAGATTGTTTGCAAAGCGATAATCTTGACTGAGCGCATCGTTAAAAGCTCATTTAGATGTGTAATTAACCATAAGGCTGTCAGGGTATTTTGCAACCTGCCTGCTGCCTAAAAAAAAAGTTGGTTCCTGTGATTCCAGCACAGATCAGACCTGATAAAGAAATATAAGATCACCGAGGGAACCCAAAGGATTTTTGTGTTCAGCTATAAAACACTGAAATCTCAAGGCACTGTCAGATTCATTGAATAATGACAGCAGACACTGTTGGTTTTGATAATGTAATTTTTGTGAAATATCATAACCAAGTGAGTAAAAGTTTGGCTTCAACATACGTCCTAAAGGAGAATATGATCATTTGAGAAATATACAGCAGATCCGCAGAGTTCAGTTCAGTTTAATTTAGAGATACAGCGCGGAAACGGGCCCTTCGTCCCACCGAGTCCGTGCCGACCAGCGATCCCCGCACATTAACACTATCCTACACACACTAGGGACAATCTATAATTTTGCCAAGCCAATTGAGCTACAAATCTGTAGGTCGCTGGAGTGTGGGAGGAAACCAGAGAACCTGGAGAAAGCCCACGCAGGTCACGGGGGCGAATGTCCAAACTCCATACAGACAGCAGCCGTAGTCAGGGTCGAACCCAAAGTTTGCACTTTACTGAGTACTCGGAGCTGAGCCACCCCCTCTCCACCACCATCTCCTCCCCCTACAGATAGAGCTGCTACAGATAGAACATGACCTTGGGTGCTGTCAGCGTAGAGTTAGCACATTCCTCCTGTGACCACGTGGGTTTCCTCCGGGTCCTCTGGATTCATCTCACGTCTCAAAGACGTGCGGGCTTGTAAGTTATACTGGCCTCTGTAACTGTGTAGGCAAGTGGTTGTACAATTGGGATAACATAGATCTGGTGTGAATGGGCAATCGATGGTCGGCGTAGACTCGGTGGGCTGAGGGGGACTGATTCTATGTTGTATCTCTCAAAAAAAAAGTACCTGGAGGCAGCAAATGAACCTTGGCTCTGAATTGCCTTGGATGGGTAACGGAAAAAAGGATGGGTGGCCTTGTTCTAAATGTTTTGATTGGGTCGGGACACTTCTTCGGGGACACTTTCTTCCCACCTGTTAACAGGCAAATGAACCATCTTTGCCATCTACTAGAGAGCGGTCCTGAACTACTATCGACCTCATTGGAGACCATCAGGCTTTACTGGCTTTATCTCGCACATAAACGTTATTATTCATGCTATTCCCTTTATCCTGTATCTGTACACTGTGGACAGGTCGATTGCAACCATGTATTGTCTTTCCGCAGACTGCTTCCCACGCAACAAAAGCATTTCACTGCACGTGACAATAAACTAAACTCTAACACTTTGTGTCTATCTTCGGTGTAAACCAGCATCTGCTAGCTCCTTTTCAGAGTCTCCCATCTTTCTATTGTTGCATGGGTTTTTATTCATAGCTTTCTGCAGTCATATAATCTCCAATATCAGTGCCGCCTCAGTCTATATTCCTCGGCTTCCGTCCTCCACTCTTTCATTGCCCTGACTGACTGCCTGCATTTGGGTCGGACTACCTCAGGTATCGACACACAATGTAATGTATTATTAGGGAAACAAGCCAACCTGCAAGAGCCCGCACGTTTCAACGCCTCACTGTGTGCCCATCGCCTGCATAGCAAGTGCCTGAATAGCAAACAACTTTCCAGGAGAATGGGAAAAACACACAAACATAAAACACTTCCGCGAGCAAACAGCTTTTTTAAAAAAAAGAAAAATTCCTCTGGCGTTTTACTGAGCACATCAGACAGGCAATATGATTTGAATCACACACACACAGGGATCAGCGCGCTTGAGAGTGGATCTGGGGAAGGGAGAAGTGAGAGCAGGAGAGAGGCCCCTGATTATTCAAGGATACAGTTAGCATATGCAATGCATCATAACACTATCTATTAAAATCCTGTGGGAATTTGTAACTGCCCCGTGAAGATGCCGGTGGATTTATCACCCAGCTCACTGCATTACCCATGGTAAATATTGGAAGATTTTTTTTTTCTACACTCATGGTTTATGCAAGATCGCAGCTCTGATAGAGCAGAATCTTATTACAATACTTCAGCTCTGGGTGGTTTTCATATGAATACGCCCTCTCTCTCATTTAGCCTCCACAAGATGAATCTGTACAACTCCAATGGTGAAGATTTGAAAAGAGGAATTAGGAAAATATAAATAGCAGACACAAAAATCTGGAGTGACCCAGCTGGTCAGGCAGCATCTCTGGAGAGATGGAATGGGTGAGGTTTAAGGGCGAGACCCTTCTTCTCGACCCGAAACCCAGGTGCCCCAGGAAATACCTTTTCACACAGAGAGTTGTGAGTCTGTGGAATTCTCTGCCTCAGAGGGCGATGGAGGCCGATTCTCTGGATACTTTCAAGAAAGAGCTAGAAAGGGGTTTTAAAGATAGAGGAGTCAGGGGATATGGGGAGAAGGCAGGAACAGGGGTACTGATTGGGGATGATCAGCCATGATCACATTGAATGGCGGTGCTGGCTGGAAGGGCCAAATGGCCTACTCCTGCACCTATTGTCTATTGTGTCAGGGGTTATGGGGAGAAGGCAGGAGAATGGGGTTAGGAGGGAGAGGTGGATCAGCGATGATTTAATGGCGGAGTAGACTTGATGGGCTGAATGGCCTAATTCTGCTCCTATCACTTATGACCTTACGAAACGTCACCTATTCCTTTTGTCCAGAGATGCTGCCTGATCCGCTGAGTTACTCCAGCTTTTTGGGTCTATCTTCGGTTTAAGCCAGCATCTGCAGTTCCTTCCTACACATAGCAGGGAACATGCTTTTGCTCGTAGAATTCTTTCAACTGGGTCCAATTTGGTTAGATTGTGCATTTTATTGCAGAAACACTGCTGCAATAGTCAGAAGACAGGGACATTGTGTCAAGCCAAGATCACCAGAGGTACACAAACCATCAATTAATTCCAGATTTGCAGCCTATCAGATACATTAGATTCTGTCACCGAGGCTGTTCAAATGTTCGGCAGGAACTTGCTTAAAATGATCATAGTTAAAACTATGGCCTTTGAATTCATTTTAATGTGAGTCAATTTTATCTCCGTTGGAAATCCAGTTTAGAAGCTCAAAACCTAGAGAAAATCATTACATTTAATCCATAATATTAAGTTCTGATTTAAAATCAAAATGGAGGCCAATTTTGTAGGCTTTGTAGTTTAGTTCAGTCCAACCTGCCCACACGGACCAACATTCCCCATCTACACAAGTCCTTCCTGCCCCTATCCTTCTAAACCTTTCCTATCCATGTACCTGTCCAAATGTCTCTTAAATGTTATGATAGTACCTGTCTCAACTACCTCCTCTGGCAGCTTGCTCCATACAGGCACCTGCCTTTATGTGAAAAAGTTACCCCTCAGGTTCCAATTAACTCTTTTCCCCCTCACCCTAAACCTATGTCCTCTGGTTTTCAATTCTTCTATTCTGGGCAAAAGGCATTTACCCGATCTCTTCTCATCATTTTATACATCTCTGTAAGATCACCCCTCATCCTCCTGCGCTCCAAATAATAAAGTCCTAGCCTGCTCAATGTCTCCCTAAAGCTCAGGGTCCACAAGTCTTGGCAAAATCCTTGTAAATCTTCTCTGCACCCTTTCCAGCTTGAAACTGAACACAATACTCTAATTGTGGCTTCACCAATGCCTTATACAACTGTACCATAAAGTATGCTTGCCAATAACTCTCATCTGTGTCTAATTGTGTGCTCATAGTTTCCCATCACCATCTAATGTCATCAATGACCTCCACCAGCCTGGCCACACTCTCATTTTTGCTCCCACCATCAGAAAGGTGGTATAGGAGCCTGAAAACCATGATCACCAGGTTCACCTGTTTTCTCAACAACCAACAGGCTGCTGAACACTACTCAACACTAACCTCAGCATCTATGAACGTCTATGGACTGACTTGGGCTGCACTAGGGACTTCAGGTATTATGTTATTAATGTATTCGCTTTTGTTTAAATTATACATTATTGATGTGGGCATAGCGTAAAGCTCAGAGGAGATACGTTTAAAGGAGATGTGAGGGTGAACGTTTTCTACACAGAGGGTGGTGAGTGCCTGGAATGCATTGCCAGTGTTGGCTCATAAGTGATGGGAGCAGAATTAGGCCATTCAGCCCATCAGGTCTACTCTGCCATTCAATCATGGCTATTCGATCTTCCCCTCTAAACCTCATTCTCCTGCCCATAACCCCTGACACCCGTACCAATCAAGAATCCATCTATCTCTGCTTTACAAATGTTAATGGACTTGGCCTTCACAGCCTTTTGTGGCAATGAATTCCACAGATTCACCACCCTCTAACCTAAGACATTCCTCCTCCTCTCCTTCATAAAGGAATTTGTCCTTTTATTCTCAGGCTATGACCTCTGGTCCTAGACTCTCCCACTAATGGAAACATCTTCTCCACATCCACTCTATCCAGCCTTTCACTATTCAAGGTTGAATTATTGGTGGTGGAGGCAGATACCATAGTGGGATTTAAGAGGCTTTTGGATGGTCATTTGGATATGCAGGGAATGAATGGATATGGATTGTGCACAGGTAGCTAAGAGACTAGTTTAGTTTAGAGATACAGCGTGCAAACAGGCCCATTGGACCACCAAGTCCACACCGACTAACGATCACCCATACTCTAGTTCTATCCTACACACTCGGGACAATTTACGGAAGCCAATTAGCCTACAAACCTGAACGGTGTGGGAATGAGGGAAAACAAAGCAGCCAGAGGAAACTCATGCGGAGAACAACAAACTCCACACAACATTGCCCGAGGTCAGATTCGAACCTGGTTCTCTGGCACTGTGACTGACACTGGCACTGGGCTCTCTAGTCAGGGCCGGCCTAAAGCCGATTGGACCGATTGCTCCCAATTGGGCCCTGTGCCTAAGGTGGGCCCCACGCCAGAGTAATCTACTCTCGGCTCTGGTAGATCTACCCCGGGTGGAGGGGGGAGGGAGGGGTGGAGAGAGAGTAGAGGGGTGTAGGGGGAAGAAAGGGGTAGACTGGGAGGGGGGTGTGAGGGTGAATGGAGAAGGGGGAAGTGGGTCGTTCTCTCACCGTCCCAGGGCAGCGCTCCCGCCCCTCCAGTCGCCGTGCTTCACGCGCACAGCCCCGGCTCCCCCCCCTCTCTCTCCCCGGGGAGACGAGGTGAACAATGCAAGGAGGGCTGGGCCGGGGGTTGGAGCAACGTTTACAAACCTCGGCCTCAGCTCACATCTGTCCGCCCGGACCCCGGCATCCGCTCTTGCCACCGGCCCTCTCCCTCCCTTCTCTCCTCCCCTCCCTCCTTCTCTTCTTCCCTCCCTCCCTTCTCTCCTTCACTCCCTCCTTCCTCTCTCTCTTCCCTTCTCTCCTACCCTCCCTCCCTTCTTTCTCTCCTTCCCTCCCTCCCATCTTTCTCTACTTCCCTCACTCCCTTCTCTCCTTCCCCCCTTCTCTCCCTCCCTCCCTTCCTCCCGTCTCTCCTTCCCTCCCACACACACATAACGCACAGACAACTAACACACACACACGTGGACACACGTCTCGAGCAACTCTACCACTGTGCCACTGTGCTGTCCTATTGCAATTCCTCCACCAGATTGATTGATTGATTGACTGAGTGATTGAACGATACAACGTGGAAATAGTCCCGTCAGCCCTCCAAGTCCACGCCAACCATCGATCGCCCGTGCACACTAGTTCTATCTTATTCCACGCCTGGAGCACAGCTGCAAGTCCAAGATTAAAAACGAAATGACTTCACACTAACTTTCCTCTCGCAATCCCGTCCTTCCTGTCGGAACAAAGGGATTATCACGATAAGAAATGTAGGGCAGTAATAGAATTGTTAAAAGTCATGTTTAGAAATTCATCCTTGCTCGGTAATATTGGAGGCTCTCAATAGCAGCATCAGCGTGTTCCAGCTTATCTCTGAAACTCATTCCACTGCAGATAATAGAATTAAGTTTGGAAGCAGAGTAAATGGTGCTGATGCCACTATAGTGCGTGGTTAGCACTGCTGATCGGGGCAAATTTTTAAGCCAATTCTTTATCGACTGTAAAATGGCATCAAAGTTAGATATTGAATAAATATGTGCGACTTTGCGATGAAACCCAATGTTGCTAATAGGTTCAGGGAAATCGTAAAGACTATTCAGAGCAGACGTTTAATTTCAACACAAAGAAAAGAATGATGGTGTGTTTTACAATCCAACAGCTAAGCACATGGCAGATAATTTAGTTTAGTTTAGTTTAGAAACACATGGTCTTTGGCCCACCAGGTTCTATGTTAGAACACATTTGCAACTCTCATCTTGGTATCTTCCGGTTTGTGTTGTTTTTACATTTGTGCAATAACAGTACAAGATAGCGCTACGTGTTTTCGCCACCTTACTCACCATTCTCCTGTGCTGCAAGTGCAATGGGTTCTGTTCCGATCGGTGGTATATTTTAAAAGTTATTAAGGTTTAAAAATATTAAAAACCACACATGTGCAGATTGGTCTCCTCTCCTGTCAATCACATAGAAACATAGAAACATAGAAATTAGGTGCAGGAGTAGGCCATTCGGCCCTTCGAGCCTGCACCGCCATTCAATATGATCATGGCTGATCATCCAACTCAGTATCCCGTACCTGCCTTCTCTCCATACCCTCTGATCCCCTTAGCCACAAGGGCCACATCTAACTCCCTCTTAAATATAGCTAATGAACTGGCCTCAACTACCCTCTGTGGCAGAGAGTTCCAGAGACCCACCACTCTCTGTGTGAAAAAAGTCCTTCTCATCTCGGTCCTAAAGGATTTCCCCCTTATCCTTAAGCTGTGACCCCTTGTCCAGGACCTCCCCAACATTGGGAACAATCTTCTGCATCTAGCCTGTCCAATCCCTTAAGAATTTTGTAAGTTTCTATAAGATCGCCTCTCAATCTCCTAAATTCTAGAGAGTATAAACCGAGTCTATGCAGTCTTTGTTCATAAGACAATCCTGACATCCCAGGAATCAGTCTGGTGAACCTTCTCTGCACTCCCTCTATGGCAATAATGCCCTTCCTCAGATTTGGAGACCAGAACTATATGCAATACTCCAGGTGTGGTCTCACCAAGACCCTATACAACTGAAGTAGAACCTCCCTGCTCCTATACTCAAATCCTTTTGCTATGAAAGCTAACATACCATTCGCTTTCTTCACTGCCTGTTGTACCTGCATGCCTACTTTCAATGACTGGTGTACCATGATACCCAGGTCACGCTGCATCTCCCCTTTTCCTAATCGGCCTCCATTTAGATAATAGTCTGTTTTCCTATTTTTGCCACCAAAGTGGATAACCTCACATTTATCCACATTATACTGCATCTGCCAAACATTTGCCCACTCACCCAGCCTATCCAAGTCACCTTGCAGTCTCCTAGCATCCTCCTCACAGCTAACACTGCCCCCCAGCTTAGTGTCATCCGCAAACTTGGAGATATTGCCTTCAATTCCCTCATCCAGATCATTTATGTATATTGTAAATAGCTGGGGTCCCAGCACTGAGTTTTGCGGTACCCCACTAGTCACTGCCTGCCATTGTGAAAACGACCCATTTACTCCTACTCTTTGCTTCCTGTTTGCCAGCCAGTTCTCTATCCACATCAATACTGAACCCCCAATGCCGTATGCTTTAAGTTTATATACTAATCTCTTATGTGGGACCTTGTCGAAAGCCTTCTGGAAGTCCAGATACACCACATCCACTGGTTCTCCCCTATCCACGCTACTAGTTACGGGATGGTGATGGCCCTTCCTGCACCATCGCCGCACTGATTGGCCTCGTCCACTGTCAGTCACTGTTGGCGCCCTCCTCTTACCGGCGTTGCCTGGCGCAGCTTCCGGTTGTTGTGGCTTCCGGTCGGCGCGGCCTCCGGTCAAGGCAACCTCAAGATCCTAGGGAGGTGAGGAGGGAGAGTGGGGGAATTGAGGGAGAGGAGGGGATAGGCTGGGGGGGGGGGGAAGTGGGGGAGGTGAGAAGGGAGAGTGGGGGAGGAGAGGGGATAGAGGGAGAGGAGGGGATAGGGAGGGGAAAATTATGGAGGGAGGGAGGGAGAGATGAGGGAGGGATTGGGGAGGAGAGGAGGAGAGGGGAAAGAAGAGGGGGGTGAAGAGGAAGGGGACAGAGTGCTGGGGATAAAGCGAACTGATTGCCTGCGCAGTTGGAGGCTATGAATGAGCGGTGGAATATTGCGTTGGGGGAACGGGTTGCATTGGGGATCCAGGCCTCCCGTCTAACAGGGACCCAACGGGTCCCACTTAGTCTAGTTTATATAAATAAAAACAAACAATACTGACTACTGATTTAATCCTGACTACGGGTGCTGTCTGTGCGAAGGTTGCATGTTCTCCATGCGGCTGCGTGGGTTTTGTCCGGGTGCTCCGGTTTCTTCCCACATTGCAAAGACGCACATGTTAAAGATTATTGGCTGCAACCTTCCCTCCATTGATGAACTGTGCACTGCAAGGGCCAAGAAGCGAGCGGGCAAAATCATCTCTGACCCCTCTCACCCTGGCCACACACGCTTTGAATCACTTCCCTCTGGAAGGCGACTCCGGACTGTCAAAGCTGCCACAGCCAGACATAAAAAACAGTTTTTATCCACGTGTAGTTGCTCTACTCAACAGCCAAAAATCTGTAGCCTCCCTTTGATCTGGTATTTTGTTGGTTCACATGCTTGATCAATGGTGTTTTATCATTAATGTTTTATTATTATTAATGTTTAGTGTTTTCTGAGTCATTCTTAACTGTCACTGTATGTCATGTTGTTACTTGTGGGCGGAGCACCAATGCAAATTCCTTGTATGTGAATACTTGTCCAATAAACTTACTTACTTACTTAATAGGTTAATTGGCTTCTGTAAATTGATTATAAATATAAATCCTAAACACTTATGCGCATTGGATATATATATGTATATGTATATATATATAAAATTAACTTACAAAAACCAATTAGCTTACAAATATACGCGTCTTTGTACAATAAAACACTCTTAATTCTCTTGACAAGAACCTGACGGTTGTTGGGAAAAACCTGGAGGTCACAGTTTTCAGGCTCCTTCAATGTAACTTTAATGTCATTGCACAGATACAAGTATGGGTACAACGAAATGCAGTTTAGCGTCAGTTCATAGTAATAGCAATATAGAAAATAAATACAGAATGCAGACAATGTGGACGGAGAGACTGGAGCAATCTCGCGGCGGGACTCTGAGTTCAGCAGTGTGATGGTGTTGTTGTAGAAGCTGTTCCTCATCCTACTAGTGCGGGACCTGAGGCTCCTGTACCGCCTCCCTGATGGTAGGAGGGCAAACAGTCCATGGTTAGGGTGGGAGGGGTCTTTGATGATCTTCCCGGCCCGTCTCAGACACCGTTTTCGGTGGAGGGCATCCATGGCAGGGAGCGGGGCACCGATGATGTACTGGGCGGTTTTCATCACCCGTTGTAGTGCCTTCCTATCTGCCACGGTGCAACTGCTGTACCATACCGTAAAGCAGGTGGTCAGGATGCTTTTGATGGTACAGCGGTAAAAGTTGGTCAGGATCTGGGGGGACAGGTGGGCTTTTTTGAGCCTGTACCTTCTTCCGATGGTTGGGGTGGAATGAGAGTGTGGCCAGGGTGCTGTGGGCCTTTGATGATACTGGTTGCCATTTTCAGGGGAGGACAATCCAAAGACTGTGACATTTCACCCTTTACACCCACACTACTACAGCAGAAACTATAACTTCAGACAGCATTGCCCAAGTCACACTGGATGATATTCAACAGAGAGTTAATATACAAGCAACAAGCCATTATCCTACAGGCTGTAGGGAAAGGTAAATCCTTCTTTCAGTCTTCATCATTGCTGACCAAACACCACTGCATTAAAGTCCAAAATCCCCAAAACACCCTCGATTTTAGGTTTATCTCAGAAGAATTTCATGCACATTTATACCAATGGCTGAGGGTATTATTGTTTGAGTAAGTAAGCCAGTTCCAGCTGTATTGGAAGAAATCCATAAATATATATACAGTCTTAAATAATTCCGGACACCAGTGTAAATCTTTCCTGCAGTTTGCAGCACAGCGGGAAGTAACTGGGCAGAAAAGATAAATCTGTGTCTATGTTTGCATTGGACAGAGAGATCTACAGTTCACAACACAAATGAGCAGAAACTGACCCTTGAGGTGTTGTAAGTAAGACACACAGTGCTGGAGTAACTCAGCATGTCGGACGGCATCCCTGGCGAACATGAATAGGCAATGTTTCGGTTCGGGGACCCTTGTAGTTAGGGGGAGAAAGCCGGAAGAGGGGCGGGAGCAGGACAAAGCCATGTTTCCTCCAAAGGCGGATAGAGAGATGAGGGGAGTTTTAGGTGAGCGGATGGCTAGAGGTGAAAAGACAAAAGATAATGAGATCAGGAGATGGGAAGAGGCATGAAATGAGAAACGGTATTGGTGGAAGGGGAAGAGGGCGGGATATTGGGAGAAATGGGTGACATTCCGGGTGTTTCCGCGCGGTATCTCCAAACTAAACTACATTGCCTAAAAAACTACTGGTAACATTATTTCCTATGAGGAAACAAGTAATTGTATCCTGGTCGTCATTATGAATATGAAGGGCACTAAATTTACCGTTCAATCGTACAAAACATTTGGAAATCTCATTGTGGAATCAATCTTTTGGTTTTGGAGGAAACATTAGCCAAGAGAGTCATTTCCTGCATTGTACAACCAGTCTGAGGAAGGGTCTTGACCCGAAACGTCACCCATTCCTTTTCTCCACAGATGCTGCCTGTCCCTTTGAGTTACTCCAGCATTTTGTGTCTGTCTTCTTGTGCAACAAAGAACGTATATATCCTTCAAAGGTGAATAATAAGGATGCTGCATTCATATTCAATGTCCTGCAGAGAGTCATAGAGTGATACTGTGTGGACACAGGCCCTTCGGCCCAACTGCCCACACCGGCCAACATGACCCTTCTACGCTTGTTCCAACTGCCTGCATTTGCCCCATATCCCTCCAACCCTGTCCTATCCATGTACCCATCTAACTGTTTCTAACACATTGCAATAGTCCCTGCCTCAACTACCTACTCTGGAACATACACCCACCACCCTTTGTGTGAAAAAGTTACCCCTCAGATTCTTATTAAATCTTTTCCCCTTTACCTTAAATCTATGTCCTCTGATCCTTGATTCACTTACTCTGGGCACGAGATTCTGTGCATCCTCCTCATGACCTTATACACCTCGATAAGGTGTATACACCTCGATAAGCCCTCACCCTCCTGCGCTCCAAGGAATAAAGTCACAACCAGCTCAACCTCTCCCACTAGGGCAGGCCCTCGAGTTCCAGGCAACATCCTCGTAAATCTTCTCTGTGCACCGTACCAGCCTGACATGTTTGCTATAACATGGTGCCCAGAACTGAACACGATTCTCTTTGAATTCAGTCGAGCTTCACTTCCATTCTTACTCACTTACCTTGCATCATTACCACATGGTACTTAATCCATGCTTGGCTGTGTCTGAATTACTTAGTCGCTGGTCAGTGCTTTCATTGAGAACCAGAAATTAAACCGTTTAGGCTGCAAATCCCTGCAATGGCTATATAGTCATGACTATGCTTTAGGTAACATTGACAAAGCCAAGACACAGCCATTTGTTATAACTCCTTGAAGTGTTTAATATTACAGGTGAGTATACTGTGCCACCATGCAGCCCTTTCCAAATTAAGGTTCAATAATATAGTGGCTGCCTGGACTGTGAAGGGGTAGATGCAAATTTGACAATTTTTGAGTATGTGATCTTTAAGGCTTTTATATGTGCTTGTAAGTATAATCTGCAAACTACTCTTAGCGGAACAACTAAAAGTCTGATTATTTTTGTAGACAGGTGTAATAAAAGTGTCCATTGTTTTCACTAAGGATAGTCAATGCCTGATAGACACAAAGTACTGGAAGACTCAGCGGGTCTGGCAGCATCTCTGGAGAAAAAGGATAGGCGACGCTTCGGGTCGAGACCCCTCCTCAGACTGAGAGTCAGGGAAGAGGGAAGCAAGAGATGTAGAGACATGGAGAAAAATGATCGGTGACGTTTTGGGTTGGGACCCTTCTTCAAACGCCTGGCTCTGTGTGTGCAACTGTGTCGACTGAAAGAAAAGATGATAGCTGAAGGAACACAAAGAAATGAATGGTGCGAAAATGAGCCAAGGTGTTCTATGAACCCAATCGGCGACACAACATATTATTCAAGGGAAAAGTTACTTTGATCATAGACATGCAAGGCAAACAAGATTTTCAATAGGAAGGCTTCTCATGAATGCTTAATATACTTCTCAACGAAAACAAGCCCGCCAGTCCAGAATAACCTGCAGTGTTTCACAGAAGTATGACCTTATGCTATTGCAAGCCCCTTTGTCAGTTTTGCCTGGTTTGTATACTGGAAAACCATTTTTTGTTGATTCGATGAATCTGGAAATTCAAGCTTGCGTCGTACAAAATGTGTCGTATATTTACCTGTAACAAGATCATCGTTTATCAAGTCCTTCATTCTCACGGAGCCGAGAGGGTGGACTAAAGTTCTACCTGTTCACACAGCATCAGGGCCAATCTACTCAGTCAAAGATTGACACGAAAAGCTGGAGTAACTCAGCGGGACAGGCAGCATCTCTGGAGAGAAGGAATGGTGACGTTTCGGGTCGAGATCCATCTTCAATCCAACACGCTTTGAACCAGATCATCACAGATCTTACTCTGAACATCATCAATCTGCCTTGTCACCCGAATATCTCTACCTTCTAAAAATCTATCAGTGTAGAGGAAGGAAGTGCAGATGCTGGTTTAACCTGAAGATAGACACAACATTCTGGGGTAACTCAGCGGAACAGGCAGCATCTCTGGAGAGAAGGAATGGTGATGTTTCCGGTTGAGACCCTTCTTCAGACTGAGACTCCATTCTCTCCAGAAATGCTGCCTGTCCCACTGAGATACTCCAGCATTTTGTGTCTAAAAATCTATCACTGTTAACCTAGCCTCAACACCTTCTTGGACTCCACCCACATTTTCGTAGATGTGTTTTCTGGCATCACCCCTCAATAGCCTAATTCAGCTTGACTTAAGCTTGGGCGGCACGGTGGCGCAGCGGTAGAGTTGCTGCTTTACAGCGCCAGAGACCCGGGTTCGACGCTGACTATGGGTGCCGTCTGTACGGAGTTTGTACATTCTCTCTGTGACCGCGTGGGTTTTCTCTGGGTGCTCCAGTTTCCTCCTACATCCCGACGACGTGCAGGTTTGTAGGTTTAACTGGCTTTGGTAAAAATTGTAAATTGTCCCTAGTGGGTAGGGTAGTGCTAGTGTATGGGGTGATCATTGGTCGGCACAGGCCCGATGGGCCAAAGGGCCACGCTGTTTCCACGCTGTATCTCTAAAGCAATGTTTTTACATGTCAGCCATTGCTGGTGAACAGAAATACTTTCAATGGAATTGCCCAATCTATCATGACCTTCTGAACCTTCTGAATTGTGTAGTCGGCAGGGCAGTACTCTGCATATCGCCAACTTGGGCAATTTAACATTTTATCAAGCCAATTAAACAAACCAATTAACCTACAAACCTGTACGTCTTTGGAGTGTGGGAGAAAATCGTTCTCGGAGAAAACCCACGTAGATCACGGGGAGAACGTACAAACCCCAAGCAAACAGCATCCGTAGTCGGGATCGAACCCGGGTCTCTGGCGCTACAGTTTGCTGTAAGACAGCAACTCTACCGCTGTGCCACATAGCCGATTTGTCACAGAGAGTCCTAGATTCATAGTCATAACGCATGGAAACAAGCCCTTCGGCCCAACTTGCCCATGCCGAACAACATGCCTCATCTACACTATTTCCACCTGCCTCCATTTGGCCCTTATCTCTTTAAACCTTTCCTATCCATGTAATCTCGTGCTTTTGAAATTTGATTTATTTTGATTTAAGACTGTAGTTTCAGAATTACCTTTTACAGCCAATTCTGTTGTGTTTGGATCACTAAAGGCCCAGCTAACTATGTAAGTATGAATTTTCCTTTTCATATTGCCAGGCAACTGAGGCTGCTGAGTTGTTCTTTGAAAAAAATTAGGAAACTTTCTGGTGTTCTTTGAAAAAATCTTTCTGCTGGGTGGAATTAAAATTTCCAAGACTTGGGGGGGTTTTAAATTAATTCACGCCAATTACATAAAACTTTGTATGATCGGGCTGCAATACCTGGAGACTTGTTAGGAATAAGCAGGAACATCAGAATAACCAGTAACTTGCTTGCAAGTCTTGCATGTCTGAAGGGCACAAAGTGAACTGGAGTGAATCACTGACCCCAGGGCAAAGTGAATACTATTAATAAGAACATGTTATTAAATTGATTTCAATTTTCCCTTTTCAATTAAGTTATTGTTAAGTCAAAGTTGTGGGGATAAAAACTGAAGAAGGCAGCACGTATCTGCTCCAAAGAAAAACTTACCAAACAAGCCAAAGTGTAGGTATGTTACAATACCTACCTTTAGCAGCGCTGCAGTTCTGCCGCTCCCCGTGTGCGCGACTTTGGCGCCTTTCAGAGGGGGGCGGGTTTAAAATGCCGACTTTTTCTAGGCAGTCCAAGTCGATCCATGTCGGGCGATATCGTCGCTAAAGAGAAATCGCTCCGACATTTCATTCATAAAGGTATTTTTAAACTACGCTAGATTATTTATTAACGAGAGTAGTTTAAAAATCATCTTCTAAAGCTCTGAACGGTTACAGCGGAAAGGACCTAAGGTAGGCGATAAAAGAAGCTACACAGTTTATTTTTACATAAAAACTTGGTTTTTAGGAAGGCTTTAATCACATTTTCATGTTGCGAAAAGGTGACACAAAAAAATGTATGAACCGGCTGTATTTTTCATACTGACTTCACCGCAAACCGCAACGTTCTAATCCACCGCATTCCACTAAAACCCACTCGCTAGTTGATTTAAATGGCCATTAATTTACAGGCATTAAACACTAAATTCCTTCCATTTGGCCTATAAATTCATGAAAATTAGATTTAAAAATTATGTTATATTGCGGATTATTGTGTGAATGTTATTTGGACACTTAGGCAATTTAAAAAAAGTTTATCTTTTCTTAAGAAATGGATAGATGTTTAGATCTACTCATTGAATTTTGTAATTAGCTACAATTAGATAACTAACTAATTATACGCTTTAATTTCAGGTCATCCAAGTAAGATTGTTTCATATTTGTTTCAGAATGCTTCAATCTATAATAACTGAAAATTTCATTGAGTTCTCTTAATGTTTAAGAAAGTTATGGGCTTTTAACTGTTCTAGATCACACCTTTTGAGTTAAGCCAATTGAAAGGCAATGGGGAACAAGATGCTAATTTCCGAGTATGAAAATGGTCATAACTTTCTTAATACTGAAGATATGAAAGTGAATTAGGTGTCAAATTAAACTTCTTTTTATGCTTTATCTGATGGGATAAATTGTAGACTTGATATTTTAAATCTCAAAATTTTGTAACATTGCTACAAAGTGTTGCCGAATCATTTAGTTGATAAGAGACACAGAGTGCAGGAGTAACTCAGCAGGTCAGGCAGCATCTCTGGAGAACATGGACAGGCCACGTTTGGGGTCGGGACTCTTCAGTATTAAATAGTGGTGTATATCTGAGGAACTTTATCCGTTCAAAGTCAATAAAAGATAACATAAATCTCGGACTCGTGCCAAGCCTCCAAGATCCATGAATAGCTGCTGCTCTTTCCAAAATTCCCATAACAGTCGCTTGAACAATTGGATTTACATGGGACACAGGAAATAGAACAGCACAGGAACAGACCCTTCGGCCCACGGTGTCCGTGCCGTACATGATTTGGGTCGGGTCCCCTCTTTTGACTTTTAGTCTCTTTTTGTGAACCAGCACCTTGTGTCACCATGTTACTAAATAAGAACACTGTTACAAATTGAGTTGATAAGAACATGGAAAAGTACAGCACAGGAATGGGCCATTCAGCCCACAATGTCTGTGCCAAACATGATGCGAAGCTAAATTAGTCTCCTCTGCCTGCACATGCTCCATATCCCTCCATTCCCTGCATATCCATCCTATCCGAATGCCACTGTCGTATCCACTTCCACCACCACACCTGGCAGCACGTTCCACGCACCCACCACTCTCTGTGTAAAACAAACTTGCCCCGGACCTCTCCTTTAAACTTTGCCCCTTTCACCTTCAACCCATGCGTTGTAGTCTTTAACATTTCCACTCTGGGGAATAGGAAACAGAAGACAGGACTGATTTAATTGAGAAATGGTATTGGCCCAAGGAGAAGTTTTGTTCCAAGATTCAAGTGTTATTTTCTTAAGAAACATACAGATAATATAATAGATGAATGGGGAGAGCTCTTGATTGAACACATTTATATTTAAGGTGAGAAAATACAGTCTGAAGAAAATGCATTTGATTTTGATATTTCTAAAGAAAAGCATGTTGTACTTCGTAATTGCAGTTACATTATCAGTTATACATGAGCAGGAACTGACGATAGTGCAGTCTGAAAAAGGGTCTTGAGCCGAAACGTCACCCATTCCTTCTCTCCAGAGACGCTGCCAGTTCCGCTGAGTTACTCCAGCATTTTGTGTCTATTGGGAATCGTAGGCTTCACCTTCCTTGGACGAGCACAGATTATAATGAAAGTATTACTCCCTCATTGCTAAACATTTGGAATTGGAAAGAAACAGAAGTTGGTTAGGCGCGATGATTACAACAAAAAGCCAAAATCTGTGAGTGACACTTTAATTATGTGCAGATAGATCCAATCATACAATTATTGTAGATAGAATCATAAATAGATGGACTGCATGCTGATATTAACGAGAACTATCATCATCGTGTCATGAGTTCTAGGAGAAGATTTAGGCCATTCGGCCCATCGAGTCCGCTCCGCCATTCAATCATGGCTGATCTACCTTTCCCTCCCAACCACATTCTCCTGCCTTTCCTCCATAACCCCTCTTATGCATCTTAGGCATTGGAGATCCGAATCAATTTTAAGAAGATGTAGATGAGGAACACACATGGAGGAATCATTCAATGTCAGCAGGTGCCCAAACCAACAAACGATTCCGATAGTCTACGGGAGAAACTGTTTCCCTTGGCAGAATGATTGGTAACCAGAGAAGGCATTGGCAAACAAATAAAAGGCAACTTGATGAGACCTGTTTTGTGCGGTGGGTTTCAGTTGCATGGAATGCATTGTCTAATTAGGAGGGGTTAGCATATACAATAGTAGCTTGCAAACAGGAATTGAATACATAAGGCAATGGGGAAAGGGTGGTGGATCCATTTCACAGAGTAAATACTGACATAGAATGCTGTGGTGTAGGGTTTTGTGATCAGACACTGAAGGACGTTTGAGGCGGCACAGTGGCGCAGCGGTAGAGTTGCTGCCTCACAGCACCAGAGGCCTGCGTACGATCCTGACTACGGGCGCTGTCTGTACGGAGGTTGTACATTCTCCCCGTGACCCACGTGGGTTTTCGCCAGGTGCTCCGGTTTCCTCCCACACTCCAAAGACACGCAGGTTCATAGGTTATTTGGCTTCTGGAAATTGTCCCACGTCTGCACGATAGATCTGGTGCACGGGGATCACCGGTCAGTGCGGACTTGGTGTTTCCATGCTGCGCAAGCGTGCTCTCTAAACCATTAATTCATTAATTAACTCAGTAGCTCGTTCCAATTCTGACCTAGCAAGAAAGAACCGAAACCTTTCGCCACAAAGCAGCATTCAGCATTCTCAATTTGAAATAATTGTTACTTTGAACTGCAAGGATTTTAGTTTATTTTAAAAGACGCAAGGTTACAAACAACTAAGATTTGTTCCTAAAATTCTGCTTTTTCTTGGTGGAAAACAAGTTGATTCCAAGGTTTTGAAACAAGGAACTGCAGCGGCTTGTTTACAAAAAAACGACACAAGTGCTGGAGTGACCCAGCAGGCCCCTGGAGAAACATAGAAACAAAATAGGTGCAGGAGTAGGTCATTTGGCCCTGCGAGCCAGCACCGCCATTCAATATGATCACGGCTGATCATTCAAAATCAGTATTAAAGAAGGAACTGCAGATGCTGGAGAATTGAGGGTACACAAAAGGCTGGAGAAACTCAGCGGGTGCAGCAACATCTAAGGAGCGAAGGAGATAGGCGATGTTTCGGGTCGAAACGTCGCCTATCTCCTTCCCTCCTTAGATCATTCAAAATCAGTACCCTGTTCCGGCTTTTTTCTCATATCCCGTGACTCCTTTAGCCCTGAGAGCTAACTCTAACTTGAAAATGGATAGGTGACGTTTTGAGCTGGGACCCTTCTTCAGACTCTGAAATGTCACCTATCCACGTTCTCCAGGGATGCTGCCTGATCCATTGAGGTACTCCTGCACTTTTTTTAATTTTCAAGGTTTGTTTATTTTTTAGTTTCCAGAGATGCAGCGTGGAAACACACCCATCGACCCACTGACTCCACGCCGACCATTGATCACCCGTACACTAGTTCTATGTTACTACACCTTTGCATCCTACATGCCAAGGACAATTTACAGAAGTCAAGTAATCTCCAAACCTGCACACCTTTTTGATGCGAGAGGAAACCGGAGCACCCAGATAAAACCCACGGGGTCGCAGGGAGAACATACAAACTCCACACAGACAGCATCCGTTGTCAGGATCGAACCTGGGTCTCTGGCACTGTGAGGCAGCAGCACTGTGAGGCCACCAGGAATCGCTTGGACCACTTTGTTTATGCGCCTATGCATCTTTTGTAGCTTTGAATTTATATTGCAGTGGCTGCGAATGTTGGGTTGGGTTAACTGCCTTTGTGCTGACTGAAGATCCTTGCTGTGTATGGATAAACAGCAGCCCAGGGGCAAAAGAGGATCCTGTGCCATTAAATGTGACAAGCTACAAAAATCCTTCCTTGACACCTGTTCATTATGACTTACTGACATCGCTGCCAGGAAATGAAACCGCATTCAGATGCAGCCGAGATGATTCAAGTAAGTCAGGTGTGACAATACTCAAACAGGGAATCGATACCCACTGGGTAGGAATGATGCTGGTTTACACCGAAGGTAGACACATCCGCTGGAGTAACTCAACAGGACAGGCAGCATCTCTGGAGAGAAGGAATGGGTGACGTTTCGGGTCGAGACCTTTCTTCAGTTTGACCAACTTCAATCAACACCCTCTTCTGCACCGGCCCCATTTAGTGGGACAAATTGACGAGTCACACCCTGGCCACTTCCTCTTCTCCCCTCTCCCCTCCGGGCAAAAGGTATAGAAGTGTGAAAACGCACTTCTGAGGGCGGTGGAGGCAGGTTCTCTGGATGCTTTCAAAAGAGAGCTAGATAGGGCTCTTACAAATAACGGAGCCAGGGGATATGGGGAGAAGGCAGGAACGGGGTACTGCTTGGGGACGATCAGCCATGATCACATTGAATGGCGGTGCTAGCTCGAAGGGCCGAATGGTCCACTCCTGCACCTATTGTCTATTGTCTATTGTCACACCTCCAGATTCAGGGTCAGTTTCTTCCCAGCTGTTATCAGGGAACTGAACCATCCAACCGCAATTAGAGAACAGTCCTGAACTACCTATCTACCTACTACCTGCCTGATTGGTGACCTTCGGGCTACCTTTGATCGAGCTTTACTGGCTTTACCTTGCATTAAACATTATTCCCTTAGCATGTATCTGCATGTGCATGTGGATGGTGGATGGCACGATTGTAATCATGTGTTGTCTTTCCGCTGACTGGTTAGCACGCAGCGAAAGCTTTTCACTGTACCTCGGTACACCTGACAATAAACTAACCTGAACTGAAACCGAACCTTATCTCCAAATGCTTGAAAGTTATGCTGCAATTAAAACATAAATGAACAGAAAAACATTGTTGTCCCAGCCTATTTTTATTTTTAAAAGGGTATTACTCATATAGAGCATTCTAAACAAATACACATCCGAGTTCCCCCACAGTGAGTGTTTGTTACTGAGAGAAAAAAACAACTCCAGTAAAATTAAAGATAGCACAAAGGGAAGGTGGTAATGTTCGAGCCCTGGTGAGACTGGGATGTGACACGAGAACTGGAGTGAAACAGATGGTGCTGGGAATTTAAACCTTTTTAATTAAAAATGACAAAATGTAATTCATCACAAGAGAACCTATCAAGGGATGATGATCCTCATTTTGCAAAATGTGGCAACTTCTCGCCGGTGGGGAAGTGTTCTTAGCACGGTTGGAACGCCACCCGGTGCCTTTCAATCAGTGAGCTACTTGTGGCCATTTTAGCGGCACGGTGGCGCAGCGGTAGAGTTGCCGCCTCACGGCACCAGAGACCCGAGTTTGATCCCGACTACGGGTGCCATTGCAAGGTAGCCGTTCTAGGGCTGTGCCACCCCAGATTCCCCAGTTCCATATTTACCCGACTTTCTCATCTACTGCCGACACACTAGGGGCAATTTTACAGAGGCCGGTTAATCTACAAACCCGCACGGTTTTTTTGGAGAGTAGGACGAAACACGAGCACCCGGAGGAAAACCCACGCTGTCACAGGGAGAACGTGCAAACTCCGCACAGACAGCACAGGATTGAACCCGGGTCCCTGGCGCTCTGGGGGAGTGGCCCTACCAGCTGCGCTTCCGTGCTTTGCTTGAAGATAAAGGGCAGCTGCACCGGTTCAGAAACCAGACATAACACGTAATCAGAGGTCGGCTAAAGCTATCATTAGCACCGTGTGTGAGATTTGCACCGGTTGAGCTGGGGAACAATGGTATCGCAGCACCCGGCTTTCAGGGCCAGCGTTGCTTTAGCGACAGTTGGATCAGACGAACAGCAAACAACATGCAAAGTTTATTATTATTCTGAACTATTCAGAAGAGTTGCACATGTGGCAGTTAAATAAATAGTGGCAAACAATCATCAAAATCTTAGTTACGGAAAGATATTTTCCTTGATTCAATAAAGGACTTTAAAAGGGGTATTTTTTGGAAATCCTCATGTTCATAAGTGAAAGGAGCAGAATTAGGCCATTCGGCCCATCTAGTCTATCATGGCTGATCTATCTCTCCTTCCTCACCCCATTCTCCTGCCTTCTGCCCATGACCACTGACACCCGCACTAATCAAGAATCTATCTGTCTCTGCCGTAAAAATGTCCGCTGACTTGGCCTCCACAGCCTTCTGTGGCAATGAATTCCACGGATTCACCGCCCCGATATTCTAATCGCAATTGAAATGAGAAGCACCAAAGCAGTATCCTTGCATAGGGAACTCAATCAGGAGCAGGCAGAGTGGCGCAGCTGGTAGAGCTGCTGCCACCTCACTGCGCCAGGGAACCCGGTTCGATTCTGACCTCAGGTCGAAAAAGAAGTTGTCAAGGGTGAGGATATGTTTCGTTAGGCCGAGGAGAATGTTAGTGCAGGGAAATCCATTGGGTCTCTGATCAAGGAAGGACTGAAGGGCACTTTTAGACTTAGACTTTAGAGATACAGTGCAGAAACAGGGCCTTCGGCCCAGCAAGTATTGCGCTGAAAAGCAATAACCGACACACACGAGAGACATTTTTTCACAACTTACCAAAGCTAATTAACCTACAAAGCTATACGTCTTTGGAGTTTGGGAGGAAACCCAGTGAACCCGGAGCAAACCCATGCAGGTCACAACAAATCCCGTGCAGATAGCACCGGTAGCCAGGATGGAACCCGGGTCTCTGATGAAGATGAGGCATTGGGGGCCTGGAAATTAAGTAATTGTAGAGTTGAAAGGTGCGCAAGTGTGTCTCGGATGAAGGATAGGACAAAGGTGGATTGGATGGAATCAAGGTATTTGGAGATATTTTTGCCCCTCCTTTCTTCCCCGGACTCACAACCCTTTCTCCCCTTCCGCCTCTCATTCCATCCATATTCCTTCCTTTTGCTTCACAATTCACACCTCTATTCGACGTTAAGCTATTGCAACTCATCCTGTCCCAGATATTCCCATTGTTCTATACATCCCTCCCCCACCTTCTCTCCTCCTGAAAACTAACTTGTTTTTCTCCCTTCCCTTTTCCTGTTGGAGCCTCACTGAAGCAATGAGCGTTGCTCTTTCCGCAGATGCTGCCTGACCCACTGAACCTTTCCAGCGTTGTATGTTTTTGTTTCAGATTTCCAGCATCTGCAGCTTCTTTTTCGATTTTCGGGGAAGGAAGGGTTGGACTTACGCTGCAACTTTCAAAGTTTCATGATCTCCAAATTGCTTTGATGTTCAGTTGCTCTTGCAAAGTGGAAAACACAGAACATAAATTGTTTTCAGTAAGACTCTGAATTCAGCAAAGATATAAATGACCATAACACCCCACTTTGGCGCTAGTTGAATATTGGCTGAGAGGGTGGTAAAAGTTCTCTGAAGTTATCTTTCATTCCACCATTGTTTTGCAAGAATGATTCCAGGAAAGAGTGGGTTGGCATATGATGAGCATTTAACAGCACTGGGCCTCTACTGGCTGGGGTTTAGAAGGTTGAGGGGCGGGGACCTCATTGAAACTTGCAGAATAATGAAAGACATAGATAGAGTGGATGTGGAACGGATGTTTCCGCTGGTGGGAGAGTCTAGTACCAGAGGTCATAGCATCATAATTAAAGGGTGCTCTTTTAAAAAGGTGAGGAGGAACTTCTTTAGTCAGAGGGTAGTTAATCTATGGAACTCATTTCCACAGAGGGCTGTGGAGGCCAAGTCAGTGGGTAATTTTAAGGCAGAGATGGACAAATTCTTGATTAGGTAGACAAAAGTGCTGGAGAAACTCAGCAGGTGCGGCAGCATCTGATCAATCAGAATCAATTCTTGATTAGAACGGGTGTCAAGGGTTATGGGGAGAAGGCAGGAAAATGGGATTAGGAGGCAGAGATCAGCCATGATTGAATGGCAGAGTGGACATGTTGGGCCGAATGGCATAATTCTATTCCCATAACTTGTGAGCTTGCAAATAGGACTTTGTTCCGTCATTTCATGGAAACGCCACTGTCAAGGCCGCAGCCATGAATCACAGTGCTTTGACAAAAAAAAAAATATTAGTGCAAAAAATGCCAAGGTCCCTAATGCAAGCAAAACAGCTAGTAGTTTAGTTGCCGTTTATAGTGTTCAAGCACCTGATGGTTGTTTGGAAGAAGGTTCCGGAACCAGAAGGTCATGGTTTCCAGATTCCTGTACCTTCTTCCTGATGCAGGAGTGAAACGAGAGCGTGGCCAGGCTGGTGAGGGTTCCAGTTGAATTTAGTTTAGTTTGTTGTCACATGTACTGAGGTATAGTGAAAAGCTCTTGTCACATGCTAACCAGACAGTACATGATTACAATCGAGCCATTTACAGTGTACAGATACATGATGAAGGGAATGACGTTTAGTGCAAAGTAAAGCCAGTAAAATCCGATCAAAGATAGTCCGAGGGTCACCAATGAGGTAGATAGTAGTTCAGGACTGCTCTCTAGTTGTGGTAGGATGGTTCAGTTGCCTGATAACAGCTGGGAAGAAACTGTCCCTAAATCTGGAGGTGTGCGTTTTCACACTTTGTTTGTTCCTTGAAGATGTTCCTTGACACGTTCCTTGATGATACTGCCTGCCTTCTTGAGACAGAGACAGTGACTTCTGTAGATCCCTTCGATGGTGGGGAGGGTAATACCTGTGATGAACCGGGCAGCGACTATCAATTTTTGTAACCGCCTGCGCTCCTGGGCGTTCGAGTTGCTGAACCAGGCCGTGATGTGACCAGTCCATAAGCTCACTACCCCACGCCTGTAGAGGTTCAAGAGAGGGCAGACCTTGGTCTACCTTCGATTTTCCAGCATCTGCAGTTCCTTCTTGAAGTTCAAGAGAGCATTTGTTGACGTATCGAATCTCCTCAATTTTCTAAGGAAGTGGAGGTGATGGTGTCCTTCAGTACCGCAGTGGGTTGTGTCAGGATTGGGTCAAGGCTGCTTATGTGCAGGGCAACAGCTGGTCAGATGCCAAGCTAACTTTAGAAGGGTGGCGTAGCGGCAGAGTTGCTGCCTTACAGTGCCAGTGTCCCGGATTCGATCCCGACTGCGGGTGCTATCTGCATGGAGTTTCTGCACGTTGTCCCTGTGTACGTTTTCCCCCGAGATCTTCGGTTTCCTCCCACACTCCAAAGACGTACGGGTTTGTCGGTTAATTGGCATGGTGTACGTGTAAAATTGTCCCTAGTGTGTGTAGGATAGTGTTAGCGTGCGGGATTCGCTGGTCGGCCTGGACTCGGTGGGCCGAAGGGCCTGTTTCCACGCTGTATCTCCAAATTAAACTAAACATCCAAGCTGATCTTCGCATCCTGGATTCAAATCGTGGTTTTCGAATGAAACAGGTGGCTGCAAACAACTGAGAACATTTGGCCGAACCCTCTTCCAGCAGAAGGGCACCATTTTCAATCAATGTGGAACATCTTTACCATCATGTTTTGCTTTGAATAAACATGCGAGGAGGAAAAAAAAACACACATTTTTACAGCCGCATAAATATTTTCCTTCTGTATTTCTGTAAGGAAATGCAAAGTGGGGCCATGCAAGTGGTTGAATAATGATGATGTTCAGGTATCCTTCAAGCGAAATGATGTTTGTGCTGTTGCTAATGCAAGATAAATGTGTCACATTATCCCAGCAGATAGCATGTACAATGAACCTGTCCAGTATTGTGCATGACAAAATATCTCTTTGTCAGGTTCAATCATTCATTTTGATTGCAGTGTTAATTACTGAGGGAAGGATTTGGAAACAAGCTGCGCAGTGGCACTCGCTAGTACGCCGAGCTACTCAAACTTCCTGACAATCTAATCAACCTCTGTTCTTTTCAAAATTACGTTTCCCAACGAAACCCCTTCCCGGTCGATTTTAGTGCATTAACTTTGGCTTAGTTTAGAGATACAGTGCGGAAACAGGCCGTTCGGCCCACCGAGTGCGCACCGCCCAACGATCCCCACACACTAACACCATTCGACACTGGGGACAATTGTTACATTTAGACCAAGCCAATTAACCGACAAACCTGTACGTCTCTGGAGTGTGGGAGGGAACCGACGATCGCATGACAAAAACCCACGCGGGCAACGGGGAGAACGGACAAACTCTGTACAGACAGCACCCGTAGACAGGATCGGGCCCGGGTATCTGGCGCTGTGTGTTCATATGGAAGTCCTTCCATCCCTCGAATCAGTCTGGTGAACCTTCCCTGTGCTCCCTCTATGGCAAGAATGTCTTTCCTCAGATTAGGAGACCAAAACTGTACGCAATACTCCAGGTGTGGCAATAAAGTAAACTCATTCTGTAACAACATTTAAACATTTTAAATGCTTTTTGTTATTACCAATGTCTGCGTTCGCCATTCTTCACAGTCTCAAAGCCACGATTATGGCCTCATTCTCTCTGCACTCAAATCCTTCCCCGCTGTTATAAGGTCATAAGGCCATAAGTGATTGGGGCAGAATTAGGCCATTCGGCCCATCAAGTCTACCTCACCATTCAATCATGGCTGATCTATCATACCCTATTCTCCTGCCTTCTCCCCATAACCCCTAACACCCATTCTCATCAAGAATCTGCCTATCTCTGCCTTCTAAATACCCACTGAAATGGCCTCAACAGCCCTCTGTGGCAAAGAATTCCACAGATTCGCTACACACTGACTGAAGAAATTCCTCCTCATTTCCTTCCTAAAGGAACGTCCTTTAATTCTGAGTCTATGACCTCTAGTCCTAGACTGTCCCACTGGTGGAAATATCTTCTATTAACTATTAACACAGTTAATAAAAGCAAACTGCCCACAGGCAAAACAACCCCGGTGACAACATTCATTTTAACTTTCCGAATTACTTCCAAGGGTAAAATGGAACGGGAGCGGACTGATGACATGCTGGTGTTTCAGTGTATAGAAGTTCACATATTGAATCTCGTTTTACTGATAGGCACCATGTCGTTTCCCAGGCCAATGTTAATCCAATTCCACTTTAATTTCGAAGAACAGGGAGTGTTAAAGATCACGTTAATAAGAATATTTTAGGCTGAGATCGCCATTTTGAAGCTGACAGGGAACCTTTGCAGGGACTGTTCAGTTAATCCGCAGTCGGAAAATCTCAACATCAAGCCAGAGCCCCTGTGATGTCAATTACATTGGCATTTATAACCTGGAGTAGGTTTTGCATTTTTGATCTTCAGGAGACAAAACTATTTGTCTGACAGGTATGCTTTCAAATCTCTGGTGCATGTAATGAGACAGAATTTTACAATCATAGAACATAACAGCACAGAGGAAGAAATTCAACCGTCCTCGATGACTCCAGACAAGTAGGATCTGGTGAGACTATACTTAATTAACTGCGTATAATTAAAGTAAGCTCATCACAGGAGCTGCTCAACAGGCTTAATGCAAACAAAACGTGGGAGACCTGATTTCATCTCCATCCCGTCCCACCAGAATGAGCTAGTAATTGCCCACGTTTAGATTAGTTTAGAGATACAGCACGGAAACAGGCCCTTCGGCCCACCGAGTCCAGGCCGACCAGCGATCCCCGCACATTAACTCTAATCTACACACACGAGGGACAATTTACAATTTTACAGAAGGCACTTAACCACCAAACCTGTACGTGTTTGGAGTGTGGGAGGAAACCGGAGCACCCGGAGAAAACCCACGCAGGTCACGTGGAGAACGTACAAACTACATACAGACAGCGCCCGTAATCAGGATCGAACCTGGGTCTCTGGCGCTGTAAGTCAGCAACTCTACCGTTGCCACCCTTAGGCTACGAAATTAAAAACATTAGTTTCCCCTAATTAATTCAGGGAAGGAGACACCAGAAACTGCAGATGCTAGAATCTTAAGGAAAAAACAAAGTTCAGGAGTAGCTCAGTAGATCAGGCAGCATCTTTGGAGGGAATGAATTGGTGACATTTTGGATTGGAAGCCTTCATCAGGCTGATTGTAGCGGGGGAAGGGGGGAGGGGGGGAGGGGTAGATAGCTGGTAAAGAGATGGAGGGCAGGACAAAGATCAGCAAGTGATAGGTGGATATGGGACAAACCGAACTGCACATAATACTCCAAATGCGGCCTAGCCAAAGTCCTATAGAACTGCATCAAGACATCCTGACTCTTGTATTCAATGCTCTAGCACTGAAGGCACGCATACCGCACGTCTTCTGTACCCCTGTATCTACTTGCGCTGCCACCTTCAGTGAGCTATGAACTTGGACTCCAAGATCCATCTGCACATCAATGTGGTTAAGGGGCTGTCCCACGGGCGACCTAATTGGCGAGTTTAGAAGAGTTTAGGAGAGTTTGAAAAAATGTCATGTTGAGGACCTCCTTCGACTATGTAGAAGACTAGCTTCGACCTCCTTTGACTATGTTGAAGGCTAGCTTCGACTAGCTACGACTAGCTCCGACTAACTTCGGGAAAATTGGACACCGAATATTGGAGAGTGAAGACGACCTCCTTCGATCTCCTTCGACCTCCCTTCGACTATGATGAAGCCACTATCTGTGTCTACATTCAACTACCCTCGATTACCTACGACTAACATGCCGATCTACTACGACCGACTACGACCTACTACGACTATGCCCACGAGTAAAAAAAGTGTCGGTTTTTGCATGGCGACCTTTCTTTACTCGCGGGCATTTTTCAACATGTTGCATTGAAAAACAATTAACGAAAAATCGCCTTTTTTTTAAACCTTCAAAATGTTGTCACCATTACCATTTTATTGCTATAAAATATAATATAAAATATTATATACATGTAAATATATATTTAAAAAAATATGGAAATATAGAATTTTTTAAAAATATAAAAATATAGACATATAAAAAATATAAAATACAAATTATAAATTTAAATTATATATTATAGTCAGAAGGCAAATAATTCCACAGATTTACCACCCCCTATGAAATATGAAATATAAAATATGAAATATAAAACATACCATTGCATTACTATTTTAAGTGCTGATTATTTTCACACGGGGAAAAAACAGATTGCAAAGTAAATAATTGCAAAATAAATAAATTGTTATTTTATAATGTAGCTAGTTCACTTTATTCTGTTACATGAAACTCACCACATTGTAAATGGAAGCATTTCACGGAACAACCCTTGATTTATACCAATCATGTGTAAAGATTGTTTTATATATATTGTGCTTTCACAACATAGCAACTTAGTCGATATATTTTAACAGCAATAACAAACTCACAATCGTACACAGCTCCTTTTGAATGGATAGGTGTAGAAAGAGACTGCAAATGCTGGTTTACACTGAAGAGTATAAAATATCAACTATAGAAGTTGGGAGGTTATTTGGAAGCTACATGAGACGTTGGTGAGACTGCATTTAAAGCATTGTGTTCAGTTCACGACACCATGTTGCAGGAAAGATGTTGTTAAGTTGGAAAAGGTGCAGAGAAGGTTTACAAGGATGCTGCCAGGACTCGAGGATCTGAGCTATAGGGAGAGGTTGAGCAGGCTGGGACTCCCTGGAGCGCTGGAGGATGAGGGGTGTTCTTAGAGAGATGTATAAAATTATGAGAGGAATAAATCGAGTGGACGTACAGTCTCTTGCCCAGAGTGGGGAATCAAGAACCAGAGCGTTTAAGGTGAAGGGGGAAAGATTTTACCAGAATCTGAGGGTAGTGGGTGTATGGAACGAGCTACTGGAGGAGGTAGTTGAGGCGGGGACTATTGCAATATTTAAGAGGCAATTAGACAGGTATATGGATAGGACAGGCCTAGAGAGATTGGGCCAAACGCAGGCAAGTGGAACTAGTGTAGACGGGACAGGTTGGTCGTTGTGGGAAAGTTGGGCCTGTTTTCACACTGTATGACTCCAAGATAGACACAAAGTGCTGGAGTAACTGAGTCTGAAGAAGGGTCCCGACCAGAAACGTTGCCCATCATTTTTCTCCCGAGATGCTGCTTGACCCGCCTAGTGGCTCCAGCACTTTGTGTCTATCTTCCTTTTCGATGGATGTGTTGGAAGTCTGCAATAGAATTGCTGCAGGAATGTGCATCTGTATGAGTTATTCTGGAATGCAATAAAACAGTAAATTAAATCAGAAAAAAGTGTGGAACTGCATGCTTTGGGACTGAAAAATAGAAATTTAAAAAAGATTAAAACACTGGAGTGAGTTTGTTTACTGGTAGTTATTGTTTTTTTTTATTAATTTGATCTCAATTGCTTGCTGGGGGAAGTGCTGTGTGGACACAAATTGCTGGTATAACCAGGTGAAGCTAAGAAACGATGTGTGAGGACACAGTTCTCAGTCACACTGCCAAAGTAGCCAGGCAGTGTACCTTCATCACTACCGTCCAGTGATGCCAATGTCCACCATCCGATACTGCACATTACCTCGGTAGAGTTGCTGTCTTACAGCGTCAGAGACCTGGGTTCGATCCCGACTAGGGGTGCTTGAATGTATGGAGTTTACATCTTCTTTCCCTGACCTGTGTGGGTTTTCTCCAGGAGCTCTGGTTTCCTCCCACACTCCAAAGACGTACAAATTTGTAGATTAATTAGCTTGGTATAATTGTGCATTGTCCCTAATGTATGCAGGATAGTGTTAATAGACAATAGACAATAGACAAAAGACGCAGGAGGAGGCCATTCAGCCCTTCGAGCCAGCACCGTCATTCAATGTGATCATGGCTGATCATCCACAATTAGTACCCCGTTCCTGCCTTCTCTCCATATTCCCTGACTCCACTATCTTTAAGAGCCCTATCTAGCTCTCTCTTGAAAGTATCCAGAGAACCGGCCTCCACCGCCCTCTGAGGCATAGAATTCCACAAACTCACCACTCTCTGTAAGAAAAAGTGTTTCCTTGTCTCCTTTCTAAATGGCTTACTCCTTATTCTTAAACGGTGGCCCCTGGTTCTGGACTCCACCAACATCGGAAACATGTTTCCTGCATCTAGCGTGTCCAAACCCTTAGCAATCTTATATGTTTCAATAAGATTAATGTGCGGGGATCGCTGGTTGGTGCGGGCTCGGTGGGCCGAAGGTCCTGTTTCCGCGTTGTATCTCTTAACTAAATAAACTCCAACCTCTCAGACCACCTCGACCCACTGCAGTCGGTCGCAACAGGTCGACAGTAGACGCCATCTCCCTGGCCTTAAATTCCTCTCTGGAACACCGAGACACCAAGGACTCCTACGTTAAGACTGCATCTTATTGACTATAGTTCTGGCTTCAACACCATAATCCCACCCAAACCCATCTCCATACGCCTGGACCTCAGTCAGCTTTCCCCTCTGCTGCTTGTTCCGTGAGTGTCTGGCCCGTAGACCACAATCATTGAGGATAAACAACAACCCTTCCAGAACGAGAGGGGCAGCACAATATCGCAGCGGTAGAGTTGCTGCCTTACAGCGCCAGAGACCCAGGTTCCATCCTGACTACAATCTGTATGGAGTTTTACGTTCTCCATGTGACCATGAGTGTTTTCTCCGGGTGCTCTGGTTTCCTCACACACTCCCAAAGACATGCGGGTTTGTAGGTGAATTGGCTTTGGTAAAATTGTAATTGTCCATAGTGTGTGGGATAGTGCCAGTACGGAGAAATCACTGGTCGGCACGGACTTGCTGGGCCAAAGGGCCTATTTCCACACAGTATTTCTGAAGTCTACAAATAATCTATTGTCTTTCTGCTGACGGGTTAGCATGCAGCCAAAGCTTTTCACTTTACCTCAGTACACATGACGATAAACTAAACTCAAGCTCAACATCAGTTTAGGAAGAACATTTTGGAACAGGTCAGTTTGCACACTTTTCTTCATTTTCAAGGAGGGGAGAAACTAGCAGCTAAATTATAATTAACAGAGCAAGTTTAAACAAAGCATCTCAAAGCACGGTGCTCCTTCACTCTGACTGGTGGGATCTTTCAGTGCACCACTTCCAACACTGACCAAAAGGTTTGGTTGTAAACAAGTCATTCGAATGACAGAAAATACACCATCAAGATTTTTTTTTGCAAATGTTTGTATGCAAGATAATTCATTATCACAAATCTATTTGCATTGCACTGATAAATAGTTGCATAGGCCTTCCAGCTTTCTAAACAAAATGGCGTTATCGTTAAAATCCCTTTGTTATTTTAATTCATAAATATAGGCAGAAAGTTAACCTTCGACAGGGAATGATTGAGCTAACAGCTTCCGAATTATCTCGTGCGGCAATGAATGTTACGTGAAGACCTGTGGCATTTGGATAAGTCACATTGCAGTGAAATGGGGGGACTATGTATAAACACTGCTGTAATTTCTACATGGCGAAACCAAAATGTATAAAAATGACCTTTAATAAAATCTGACAATGTGCACATTCACCACATGTGGGTTTTTTTTTAATATTACAAATCTCAAATTGCATTGTACAGAGGCAAATAAATAAATGATGGGTCTTTGTCCCAAACGTTATGGAGGGCTCTGAATGTCAGGGACACGGTGGAGTCAACACAACACCAATGGTGTCATTAATTTATCAGTAAATTTGGCGTGTTGACATCAATGGGGTTTTATTGGCACACGTGCAGATACACAATGAAATACAGGAGGAACTATGTATGATAGAACTAGTATTTGGGTGATCGCTGGTCGGCACAGACTCAGAAGGGCCGAAGGGCCTGCTTCCATGCGGTATCTCTAAATGAAAACAAATAATCAAGGACGAGTCGCGCCCTTCCCCTCCTCTCCCATCAGCCTAGAGGTACAGAAGT
The DNA here is from genome assembly GCA_963514005.1 of Raja brachyura. Next base: position 37,480,661 of record OY740800.1, on the reverse strand, counting down.
GTGAAAACACACACCTCCAGATTGAGGGGCAGTTTCTTCCCAGCTGTTATTAGGCAACTGAACCATTCTACCAACTAGAGAGCGGCCCTGAACTACTATCTTCCTCATTGGAGACCCTCGGAGTATCTTTGATCGGACTTTACTGGCTTTATCTTGCACTAAACATTATTCATGTGATTCCCATTATCTTGTATCTGTACACTGTGGATGGCTCGACTGTATCATGTATTGTCTTTCCGCTGGCTGGTTAGCACACAGCAAAAGCTTTTCACTGTACCCCCAGTACAGATGACAATGAGCTAAACTCATAACTCAAAGTAAACTTTCTTGCACCCTATGTATATGGCAATAAAATAATCTGAGCATCTGGGATAGCGCGAGTACGGAGAAATCGCTGGTCGGCACGGACAGATGACATTGAGATATATAATATTTTAAAAAAACCACATGTGGTGAATGTGCACATTGTCAGATTTTATTAAAGGTCATTTTTATACATTTTGGTTTCGCCATGTAGAAATTACAGCAGCGTTTATACATCGCCCCCCATTTCACTGCAATGTGACTTATTAAATGCCACAGGTCTTCACGTAACATTCATTGCACCACAAGATAATTCGGAAACTGTTAGCTCAATTGTTCCCTGTCGAAGGTTAACTTTCTGCCTATATTTATGAATTAAAATAACAAAGGGATTTTATCGATAACGCCATTTTGTCAACACGCCAAATTTACAGATAAATTAATGACGCAATTGCTGTTGTGTGGACTCCACCCTGTCCCTGATATACAGTGCCCTCCATAACGTTTGGGACAAAGACCCATCATTTATTTATTTGCCTCTGCACAATGTCCCGCGGTCTAGGCATAAGCTCAGGGGCGACCGCGCCTTTGCGGTCACAGCTCCTAGACTGTGGAACAGCGTCCCCCTCCCCATTAGAACTGCCCCCTCCATCGACTCCTTTAAATATAGGTTCAAAATGTATCTGTTCTCCCAAGCCTTTCCTGACATCCTTTGAGCGAGGGTTATTTGTATATATGTATGTAGCCTGCTTGTGTATACTACCCTTATAACAAATGTAAAGCACTTTGGTCAACGAGAGTTGTTTTTTAAATGTGCTATATAAATAAATGTGACTTGACTATGTTACTAACCCAATCATCCCCAGGATCATTCTCGTAAACCTCCTTTGGACCTTCTCCAATGCTAGCACATCCTTCCTCAGACATGGGGTCCAAAACTGCTCACAATACTCCAAATGCAGTCTGACCAGTACCTTATGCCCCTGTCCCACTTAGGAGACCTGAACGTAAACCTCTGGAGACTTTGCTCCCCACCCAAGGTTTCCGTCTGGTTCCCGGAGGTTTTTGTCAGTCTCCCTCCGCTTCTTCTATGTTACGGCAATTATTTCCAAAAATTGAAAAAACCTCCGGGAACGTCCGGGAACCTGACAAAAACCACCGGGAACCTCCGGGAACCGCACGGAAAACTTGGGTTGGGCGCAAAGTCTCCAGAGGTTTCCGTTCAGGTTTCCTAAGTGGGACAGGGGCATTACAAAGCCTCAACATTGCAACCCAGTTTTCATATTCTAGTCCTCTCAAAATAAATGCTAACATTGCATTTGCCTTCCTTACTACCGATTCAGAACTTGCAAATTAACCTTTTGGGATCATGCACCAGCCCCCACAAGTCTCTTTGCACCTTAGATTTCGGAATGTTCTTCCCGTGTAGAAAATTGTCTAGGCCTTTATCCCTACGACCAAAGTGCATGACTCCACACTGCAGGAGGCTGTTTTCATGCAGATTCTTTCAATCAGCTGTTTTGAATAAGATCGTGTGGGAAAGGGACATTGCAGATAGAGAACAGTTATCGAGTACAGGAACTGGTCTTTCAACAGGACCAGCCTGCACCTACCATCAAAACATGCATGGAGTCAGCCGCATGGCGTGAAAACATTGAGTTTGCCTTCCTTACTACCAAACCAACTGAAGAAGGGTCTCGACCCACAACGTCCCTCATACCTTCTCTCCAGAGATGCTGCCTGTCCCGCTGAGTTACTCCAGCATTTTGTGTCTATCTTTGATTGTAAATTAAGCTTTTGGAAATCCAGCACCAGCACTCCCAAGAACCTTTGCACCTCCGATTTCCAAATCCTCTGCCCCTTTAGAAAATATCCTGTGCCTTTAATCCTACTGCCAAAATGCATGACTAATGGTAGCCGATCTGTGGGACATTGCTAACCTGAGGCTCTGCACTGGGTTGACCATGCTGTGAAGGAAGAGCAGATGGAACATTGCTATTGCTTCATTTGGCTTCCATTCTTTCTCCCGTTGCACAGTTTATGGAAGAGGTTGATGTAGCATGTGTAGAGTATATGTTTAACACGGCACAGACCAGGTGCTTGGCAACAGCCCCAGACCATTGGTTCAGTCGTTATGAAGTGCCAGTTCCAATTGCAAAAGCAAATCAAGGGTCCTTTACAACAACTAACACCTGGCCCTCCATCTCAATCTGTGCATAAATATTTGCTCATCATCATCATCATCATCATCGTTGAAAACATCAACGGGCCCGGTGCCTTACAACGCCATGTACGACAGTGATCGCAACTTCTACTGAAGTGTGGATCGCCGTTGGCTCGCTAGGAGCTCATCCGCCCTTTGACAGGTCTTGTTTTTGGTTCTGCTGGGGGTCCACAGCCCCCTCCTCACCTGGCAAACCAGGTGGGGGAGACGGTTTAGTCGCCGACTATCCGACCATGGAGCAGGTAGAACGGGATTGCCGTGGCGGGGGGGACTCCCCCCGACTTGATTATAAAATGGACGGAAAGGGAATTTATTAATTCAGAATTTCCTATAGAAAATGACAATTTATGCTTGGTTAATTTGGCATTGGAAACCATTCCTAAGTTCACAAGTCATAGGACCTGAATTAGGCCGTTTGGCCCAATAAGTCTACTCCACCATTCAATCATGGCTGATCTATCTTTCCCTCTCGACCCCATTCTCCCATCTTCTCTCCATAACCCTCAATATCCTCACCAATCAAGTTTAGTTTAGTTTAGAGATACAGAGGCCCTTCCGCCCACCGTGTCCGCGCCGACCAGCGATCCCCGCGTACTAGTGTGTAGCTATCGTACACACACACACTAAGGACAATTTTACAATTATACCAAGTCAATTAGCCCACAAACCTGTACGTCTTTGGAGTGTGGGAGGAAACCGGAGCTTCCCGGAGAAAACTCACGCAGGTCACATGAAGAATGTACAAACTCCAAGCAGGCAGCACCCGCAGTCAGGATCGAGCCTGGGTCTCTGGCGCTGTGAGGGATGTGTTAAAATGATCCATTTAAAATACTCCTTCCGCATACCCATATTAGATGTGGTGATACCTTCACCTACACAGTTAACTATCCTTGTTGCTAGGCCACAGGTTTGATGGGCGATTAATTGGCAAATCCCAAAAGGTTCTTTAAAATAGCAGCACGGCTGAGACGCTGTTTGTGGGAAGCAAATGGTGATGTCGATTAAATCAAGCGGCAAGCCCGAGAGGTTTGTGACGTGACTGCCTTGGTCTCCTAGCCCTTGAATTCACCAGTTGACTTGCACATTAATAACCTTACGCACTGTTAACATGCCTGCACGTTCCCACGTCAAATATTTTAGGGATTTACATCCCTGTTGTAAATGCTCGTCGGCCAAGAATGTATATTTAATTTTGTTTCGCGATACGGGCCCTTCGGCCCACCGGGTCCACGCGGACCGGCGATCACCCGTAAACTGGCACTATCCTACACACTAAGGACAATTTTCAGAAGCCAATGAACCTACAAACTTGCACGTCTTTGGAGTGTGGGAGAATGTATAAGCTCCGTGCAGACAGCGCCCATAGTCAGCATTGGACCACGGTCTCTTGCGCTGTAAGGCAGCAACTCTACTGCCGCACCACCGTGCTGCCCACGTCTCCAAAATGTAGATTCTGTTCAGAATAATTCGGAAGGATTAGAAATTGGGTAGCATCAAACTTTATGTTTAGACTTTAGAGATACAGCGCAGAACCAGGCCCTTTGGACCACCGAGTGTTGTACCCAGAGTAGGGGGATCAAGAACCAGTGAACATAGGCTTAAGGTGAAGGGAGAAATAAGTTTAATAGGAGCCTCAGGGGCGTCTAATTTCTTTTAAACATAAAGCTTCCGGAGGACGTAGTTGGCGCAGGTACTTTCACAATATTTAAGAAACATTTGGACAGGTACATGGTTTAGAGGTGTATGGGCCAGGCGCAGTCAAGTGGGACGAGTGTAGATGGGGCACATTGATCGGTGTGGGCAAATTGGGCCGAAGGGCCTGTTTCCACACTGTATGATTCTATGGCTCACCATAACCAAGCCCCTGGTATTCCGTTTAGTTTATTTAGAGACACAGCGTGGAAACAGGCCCTTTGGCTCACCGAGTTCAAGCCGACCGGCTCTCACCCCGTACACTAGTTCCATCCTACACACGAGGGACAATTTACAGAAGCCAGTTACCCTACAAACCTGGTGGGAGAAAAAACATGCAGTCGCAGGGAGAAGGTACAGTTTGCCAGTATTATCACCATTCAGTCATCAGGAAGTACAGAGTTGATGGGCTGAAGGGCCCACTGCCTCACGAAAGGCTCCGACAACTCAAGGAGCAGAGTAGACTCGATGGGCCTAATCTCTCTCCTGATTTTGTGCAGCCCAATGGTGTTTAATCTAGGGACGAACACAACAAACTTCCCCACAATCTTAGTTTAATTCTCACAGGTAAATCGTACGTCCAGATGCTGTGGTGATCCAGAACTCCACGTGTGATATAGAGTGTGAATATATAAATAGCACTTCGACAAAAAAAAACAATTGTCATTTTGCCTTGAGAAAAGTTGTTCTTTTGACAACATGATGAGAAGGAAAGATTCCTTTTTGAAGTCGGTAAATGTATGCTCATTATTTTCAAAAGCACCAAAATAGTGCTTTAATTTGCTCCTCACAATCTGTAGGTATAGTGTTTTCTGGCAGTTTTAGGAAGTCAGGGGGGACACAATATGCTGTTAGGACATGCATGTGTACACACGGATTATCGACTAATAATAACATCTTGTGAACAAGACGGAACACTTCACATTTTAATTATGCAGATTTAATCCTACAAACACATTCCAGACTCACTTGTGGACTAAGCATCTCACGATCCCTTTGTCCATTAGTAAATAGGATGTCCACAAATCAAAGTGTCCAATGCTACATACCTAGATTGAAATGACTAGGCTTGTATTCACTGGTGTTTAGAAGGATGAGGGGTTATCTTATAGAAACATATAAAATTATAAATGGACTAGTCAAGCTAGATAACCATATAACAATTACAGCACGGAAACAAGCCTTCTCGGCCCTTCCAGTCCGTGCCGACCATTTATTTTCCCCTAGTCCCATCTACCTGCACTCAGACCATACCCCTCCATTCCCTTCCCGTCCATATACCTATCCACTTTACTTTTAAATGTTAAAATCGATCCTGCCTCCACCACTTCTGCTGGAAATTCATTCCACACAGCCACCACTCTCTGAGATAAGAAGTTCCCCCTCATGTTACCCCTAAACTTATGTCCCTTAATTCTCATGTCATGCCCTAGGGGGGGGAGGAGGAGGAGGAGGAAGGGAGGAAGGGAGGGAGGAGGAGGAGGGAGGAAGGGAGGGAGGAAGGGAGGGAGGAAGGGAGGAAGGGAGGGAGGAGGGGGAGGGAGGAAGGGGAGGGAGGAAGGGAGGGGGGAGGGGGGAGGGGGGAGGGGGGAGGGGGGAGGGGGAGGAGGAGGAGGAGGAGGAGGAGGAGGAGGAGGAGGAGGAGGAGGAGGGGGAGGAGGAGGAGGAGGAGGAGGAGGAGGAAGAAGAATGACTGAGGGTTCGAAGGTAACCAGAGGGAACCATTTTGCCCGGCTCACTACAGTCCTGCACTTGACTTTCTAGCTCAGATAGAAGGCGTAGCTTTTTTCAAACGCGCAACAGCTTTGAATGAGTTAAAAATTTGTGACATGTGAATACTTTTGTTTTGAAAGGCACTATATTAACTGTGAAGTATTTTTCAGGATTGGCACATGAACAAAGATTAACGAGACGTCAGGGACCATTGGCTTCACCTTCATTTCGAGGGCCGTTGATCCAGCTCTGAGTGAAACACGGCAGCAACCACCTCTCTCTTTCCCGCTCCCCTCCCCTCCCCACCGCAGTGCACACCCATTTCTCCTACGACACCGCCGCTCTTTCCCCCTCCCTTCCACCATCCCTCTTTTAGTACTTACCCCTAACAGAAGCAGCAATGGAAGCCAAACTTCCTGCAAAAAGTGGCGACACAGTCTGACCCTGGGTGCTGGCTGTGTGGAGTTTGCACGTTCTCCCTGTGACTGTGTGGGTTTCCTCCGTGTGCTCCAGTTTCCTCGCACATCCCAAAGACGTGCCAGTTCTTATTAAAGTTAACTGGCCTCTGTTAAATAGCTCAAAGTGTGCAGGGATAAGATGGAACTAGTGTGGGCTGGTGATCGATGGTTGGTGCGGACACGATGGGCTGAAGGGCCTGTTCCCATGCTCTAAAACTAACAAATAGTCTGAGGTAAACTCCTGATCACAAGTGCTGCCTGGAGCTTATGTTCCCTCTGTAACCTATTTGGATCTTATGTTCCCTCTGTAACTGTGTGGGTATCCTTTGGGTGCTCTGGTTTCCTCCCACTTCCCAACGATATGAAGCTTGTTTGGTTAATTTGCCGCTAAATAGCCTTCAGTGTAGGTGGGTGGCAGAATCTGGGAGACTAGACTAGCTCCATGTCATCCCTCTTTCAAATCCGTCCCCTACATACCAGGGGCAATTTAAATTTCCTTCCCAAAGGAACTTCCTTGAATTCTGAGGCTGTGACCTCTAGTCGTGGACTCTCCCACTAGTGGGAACATCCTCTCCCCATCCACTCTGTCCAGGCCTTTCACTATTCGCTACTTTTCAATGAGGCCTCCCCACATCCTTCTAAACTCCAGCAAGTTCAGGCCCAGTGCTGTCAAATGCTCATCATCAGTTAACCCACTCATTCCTGGGAATATTCTTGTAAACCTCCTCTGGACCCTCTCCAGAGCCAGCACATCCTTCCTCGGATATGGTGCCCAAAATTGCCCAGGGCGGCACAACTTCCAACTGTAGGCCATGACACTTATCCCTTCTTTTACTTTAGTTTATTATTGCCACGTGTACCGAGCTACAGCGAAAAGCTTTTATGTTGCTTGCTATCTAGTCAAAGAAAAGCGTACACATGATTACAATCAAGCGGTCCAGAGTATGCAGATACAGGATAAACAGGTATAACATTCAAGGGTATAACAAAGGCCTCAAAAGAACCTTCACGTGTAGCCTACGATGGAAATGCAAAACTTTCAAAAATTCCGATGGAAGGTCAATAATCCACATTGAAACTCCCACTGTCTTTGATGGAAGTAGGGGTTGGTTAGAATGCAGAAGGTCCTGACTCACTTTCACCCATTTCAAGTAGTGAGCCCCTTGAAATGAAAGTGGTGGGGTCAAGATCGATCGATCGATCCTCAGACACGTGCGTTAAATGTTCAACGTTGCAGCTGCTTCAATAGGGCAGATTTTGAAAGACGACTACAATACTCTGCTTTGTTCAGTTTATTATTGTCGCGTCTGCTGAGGTACGGGGAAAAGCTTTTTGTTGCTCGCTACCCAATCAAAGAAAAGACAATGCGTGATTACAATAAGCCGTGAATAGAATACAGTTAAAGGATAAAGAGTACAACATTAGTGCATGAGGAAGATCGGTTAGTCTGTTTGTTTTCCATTCTTTTTGTTATTCTTTTTGTTATTTTTTAGTGTGTTAAAAGTTTGTTTGAATGGTCTTCGATTTGTTTTATATGGGAGAGGGGGGAGGGGGGAGAGGATCGGGGGAAACTTTTTCTTCAAGTTCCTACCTAGCCGGAGATGTGATTATTTTTCGGATCACATTCTCCGGCACGCTCTGGGGCCTTCCATCGATGGAGCTGGAGGCCCACCTCGTCTGTCGTGAGCCCCACCGCGGGGCGCGGACTTAACATCGGAGCTGATCCCTTGCCTGGGATCGCTCCCAACGCGACCACCGCGGACTTTACCATCAAGAACTCGCAGTCTTGGGGAAAAGCTAGTCGGGAGCTCCAACGCCGTAGACCAGCCACGACGTGAGGTTCGATCGTCCAGCACGGGGGAGCGGGAGCGGATCGCCTCGAAGCAGAGGGCCCGAAATGCCGCCGGCTACGGGATCGTCCCGTCAACGGGAGCTCCAGGCTCACGACCGAGGAAGAACTAAGGGAAAGACATTGAACTATATTTTGCCTTCCATCACAGTGAGGAATGTGTAGGAGTCACTGTGGTGGATGTTCATGTTAAAATGTGTTTTGAGTGTTGCTTTTAATTATATGACTGACTTGGCTAATGAAATTCCTCATATGTTGCAAAACATACTTGGCGAATAAAGTGTGATTCTGATTCTGATTAAAGACAGTTCAATGGTCTCCAATGAGGTAGATCAGTCAGGACTGTTCTCTAGTTGATTGGAGCATGGTTCAGTTACCTGATGGCAGCTGGGAAGAAATTGTCCCTGAATAAGGAGGTGTGCGTTTTTCGAACTTGCCGTTAATTGTTTACTCTTCCCTTACATGGCCTCCCAAAGAAAAATCTGCCTTGCCTTCTTAGGATCATTCAGTTGCAAGACGTCAAAACAATAACATTCACAAGGAACTAAAAATGCTGGAATCTTGAGCAAAACGCAAAGCGCTGGAGGAACTTGACAGGTCAGGCAACATTTGTGGAGAGATCCCGCATCCTAGCTCTTTGGTGTCTTTGGTTCGCCATCTTCAGAGAGCATCGATGGCGCATAGAAACATAGGTGCAGGAGCAGGCTATTCGGCCCTTTGAGCCAGCACCGCCATTCAATATGATCATGGCTGATCATTCAAAATCAGTGCCCCGTTCCTGTTTTTTTCCCCCATATCCCTTGATGACGGATTGGTTCAAATGCAATGCCTCGAGGTCGATGGCACACTTCAGGAGGAGGTCCGTATTCAGAGGTGGTGAATCTGTGGAGTTCATTGCCACACAGAGTTGCAGAAGCTAAGTCAAGGCTTTTAAAAAATATTTTTTAAGGCGGACATTGACAAATTCTTGATTAGTGTCAGGGGTCATGGGGCGAAGGCAGGAGAATGGGGACGAGAGGGAAAGATAGATCAGCCACGATTGAATGGCGGAGTTGACTTGATGGGCCGAATGGCCTAACTCTGCTCGTAAACCTTGTGAATGTGCTCCTTCCGAATTAAAATAGAGCAGCATTAGTTGCCCTTGTACCAACACGTTGACAATGAAACATCGAGCAGGTGTTCCTTCAACAGAGTTGACCTTGCATGGCTGCAGGAGCAATGTGTTCGCTGGACTCCAAGTCTATTATTATATGACTACTAATTGTATTATCATTCTTATAGTGTGGGATTTTGATCAGCCTCACCCCACATTCATTTTGGTTCCTACCAGCAATTGTAGGATTGGGGACTGATTTTATGCAAAAGTCCCCCTGGTGGACACGTGGAGACAAGCAGGTGTAGGAAGGAACTGCAGAGGCTGGTTTACACCAAAGATAGTAGCAATGTTACAAAATTTTGAGATTTTAAAAATCAAGTCTGCAATTTATCCCATCAGATAAAGCATAAAAAGAAGTTTAATTTGACACCTGATTCACTTTCATATCTTCAGTATTAAAAAAGTTATGGCAATTTTCATACTCGGAAATTAGCAACTTGTTTCCTATTGCTTTTCCATTGACTTAACACAAAAGTTGTGATCGAGGAGAGTCAAAAGCCCATAACTTTCTTAAAAATTAAGAGAACTGAAAGAAATTTTCAGTTATTATAGATTGAAGCATTCTGAAACAATCTTACTTGGATGACCTGAAATTAAAGCATATAATTAGTTAGTTGCCCAAGTGTAGCTAATTACAACATTCAATTACTAGATCTAAACATCTATCCATTTCTTAAGAAAAAATTAACATTTTGTTTAAAGCCTAAGTGTCCAAATAACATTCACACAAGAATTCACAATATAGCATGATTTTTAAATCAAATTGTCATTAATTTATAGGCCAAATTGAAGGAATTTAGTATTTAATGCCTGTAGATTAATGGCCATTTAAATCAGCTTGCGAGGGGGATTTTCTGGAACGCGATGGATTGGAACGTTGCGGTTGTGGTGAATTTAAACACCATTTCGGCAGGAAAAATTCTGCCGGTTCATAAGGGGAATAAATCACCGTTTCGCAACATGAAATGTTGATTAAGTTCATCTAAACAAAAAAGTTTATATGAAAAAATAAACAACTTTCATTTACCTGTCCCCTACGTAAAATCCGTCCCCGTTGTCGGCGTTCACGGCATTAGGAGCTAATTTTTATTTTACTGCAGTGCTGAAATAGTCGGGCCATTTTTTTTTTTAAATGAACTTACCGGCAGTCGGAACGAATCTCCAGAAAAAGTTCGCACTCCGAGAAAATAAAGCTCCGGATGGCAAGGGGAAAACCGCATTTTAACCCCGCCCCCCCTCCCCCCCTCTCAAAGGCACCAAAGTTGTGCACACGGCCAGTGACAGAACTGCAGCGCCGCTAAAGGTAAGTTTTGTAACATACCTAAAGATAGACACAAAGTGCTGGAGTAACTCAGCGGGTCAGGCATCATCTCTGGTGAAAAGGAATAGGTGACGTTTTGGGTCGAGACCCTTGTTCAGACTGAGAGTCAGGGGAAAGGGAAACGAGAGATGTGTGAAAAGGTACAAAGAACAAGTGAATGAAAGGTATGCCAAAGGAGAAATCAAAGCCAGCAACCATGATCAAGGAAAGGTGGAGCCCACAATGGTCCATTGTTGGCTGTGGAGAAGGTGATAACGGGTGGATACAAACAGTGAAACCCGTCAGGACGACAGTGAAATTAGTACAATGACCAGGGTGGGGGAGGGACGGAGAGAGAGGGAATGCAAAGGTTACTTGAAGTTAGCAGAATCAATACGCATAACCGCTGGGTTGCAAGCTGCCCAAGCAAAATATGAGGCGCTGTTCCTCCAATTTACGTTTGGCCTCACTGGCATTGGAGGAGGCCCAGGACAGAAAGGTCGGCGTGGGAATGTGAAGGAGAGTTAAAGTGTTTGACTCTTGAATTGCCCGGATTGTCCTGTGCCCCGCTTTCTCCACTGTGGTGATGGCAGCCCTCACAATATGGAGTTGATTACCGCTGTCTTCATAATGTGGTTTGTTAGCCGGGCTCACGAAGGTGACTTCATATTGTCCTGCTGCCAGAATATACATCACTTCTGATTATCAGACGATTGAATCCATGTCCCAAGCGTTTCGCAATCTATTGTAGTCCTACAAAGTAGATCAAAGCCTTGTCGGTTTTCCAAGGAGAACTTCTTTCCTTTCAGATCTGTTTGATGCCTTTGTGATCACCCTGTCATTGTCTGTTACTTCAGAGGATAAAAACTGAAGGCTTTCTTTCAGACCTTCACAATATCACACTTTATTTTAATGGCCAAATTCTTTTCACTCACATTCTTGTTGCATTCTGCACTTGGAGCTCTAGTAGTTTGTATCCAATGCCCTTGCTTATTAGTTTTGTTAACCTCGTTTTTTGCTTTCATTATTCCACTCGCTCTGGGCTGTGGGTAATAATCGGAGTACAGTTTGTCCCTTTACCTTTCTTTAATCACGGTATCAGGTAGCACTGCTGTAGTCCTCTCATGTGAGGCAGAGGTTCACTTGCACGTCCTTCAGCCACATCCACCGTATCCGCTGTTCTAGGTGTGGACTCCTATGTATCGGCGAGACCAAGCGCAGGCTCGGCGATCGTTTCACTGAAAACCTTCGCTCATTCAAGAATGGTTTATTGTCATATTGAGTTTAGTTTAGAGATACAGCTCGATAACAGGCTCTTCGGCCCACCAAGTCCACTACGACTCGTGCACTAGCAACATCTCACACACACTGGGGACCATTTACAATCCTTATCGAAGCCATTGAATCTGCAAACCTGTACGTTTTTTGGAGCGTGGTAGGAAACCAGAGCACCTGGAGAAAACCCACGCGGTCACGGGGAGAATGTACGAACTCCGTACAGACAGCGCCCGTAGCCAGGATTGAACCTGGCTCTCCGGCGATGTAAGGCAGCAACCCAACCGCTGCGCCACCGTGCCGCACAAAATTAGTTTAAAAATAAATAAATAGTGCAAAGACAAAAACAATGTACCCCAGCCTATGCAGTTCAGAGCCTAGTTGGAGGTTGTAGTGTTTAATAGAAACATAGAAACATAGAAAATAGGTGCAGGAGTAGGCCATTCGGCCCTTCGAGCCTGCACCGCCATTCAATGTGATCATGGCTGATCATCCAACTCAGTATCCCGTACCTGCCTTCTCTCCATACCCCCTGATCCCTTTAGCCACAAGTGCCACATCTAACGCCCTCTTAAATATAGCCAATGAACTGGCCTCAACTACCTTCTGTGGCAGAGAATTCCAGAGACTCACCACTCTCTGTGTAAAGAATGTTTTCCTCATTTCGGTCCTAAAGGAATTCCCCCTTATCCTTAGACTGTGACCCCTTGTTCTGGACTCCCCCAACATCGGGAACAATCTTCCAGCATCTAGCTTGTCCAACCCCTTAAGAATTTTGTAGGTTTCTATAAGATCCCCCCTCAATCTTCTAAATTCCATCGAGTACAAACCGAGTCTATCCAATCTTTCCTCATATGAAAGTCCTGACATCCCAGGAAATAGCCTGATGGTTGCAGGGAAGAAGCTGCTCCTGAACCTGGATGTTACAGTTTTCAGGCTCCTGTTCCTTCTTCTCGCTGGCAGAAGTGAAATGAGTGCGTGGCCAGGGTGGTGAGGGTCTCTGATGATGTTGGCTGCCTTTTTGAGGCAGTGAGTCCAGTAGATCCATTTGTTGGTGGGGAGGTCAGTACCCTTGAAGGTGACTTAACCACATTTTGTGGCGGTGTCCATTGCCTTAATGGTTGTGTTCCTTCAGACAACAGGGTCAAATGTCCACCATCAGCTTCCCCACCAGGAAATATCCCTACGTGTCGGAAGGAACTACAGATGCTCGTTTAAGATACAACATAAAAAGCCGGAGTAACTCAGCGGGACAGGCAGCATCTCTGGAGAAAAGGAATAGGTGATGTTTCGGGTTGAGACCCTTATTCAGAATGAGAGTCAGGGGAAAGGGCAAGAGAGGGTATTGCAGAACTCTCCTCGAAGAGAGGAGAACTTCTTCAAAGAAGCCAGACTCAAAAAGCTGGAGTAACTCAGCTGCTACTCCAGACGGAATTGAATTGAATGTATTTGTCATTCAAAAAATTTGAGGGAAATGTCTTTACCATACATTCATAACAATAAAAAGCAAACAAAACAAGGTTTACAAGGTTGATTCCCGGGATGGAGGGACTGTCATATGCTGAGAGAATGGAGTGGCTGGGATTGTACACTCTGGAGTTTAGAAGGATGAGAGGGGATCTTATAGAAACATATAAGATTGTTAAGGGTTTGGACACGCCAGGGGCCACAGTTTAAGAATAAGGGGTAAGCCATTTACCCCTTATGAGGAGATGAGGAAACAATTTTTATCACAGACCGTGGTGAGGCTGTGGAATTCTCTGCTTCAGAGGGCGGTGGAGGCCGGTTCTCTGGATACTTTCAAGGGAGAGTTAAATATGGCTCTTAAAGATAGCGGGGTCAGGGGATATGGGGAAAAGGCAGGAACGGGGTACTGATTGGGGATGATCAGCCATGATCACATTGAATAACGGTGCTGGCTTGAAGGGCTGAGTGGCCTACTCCTGTACCTATTGTCTATTATCTATAAAACACACAATTACATAAATGTAACATAAACATCCATCACAATGACTCTACTCCACTGTGATGGAAGGTAAAACAAGTCATCTCTTCCTTGCTTCTTTTCCCAAGGTCAGGCAGTCAAACTGCTGCGTCGAGACGATCGAGGCACCCGATATTGAAGACCCCGCCCAGCCGCGCCGGGCGATGAAAGGTTCTGTATACGGGTCGATTCAAGCCTTGGAATTCGGGGCGGACGAAGCTGCTGTGGCTGGAGATCCCGAAAGGTCGGTCACCAGCCATGGACCTGCGAGCTCTCAACGTTACAGTCCACAGGGTCCGCGGCCGAAGCCTCCGAATGTAGAGACGCAGCCGCAATCGCAGCGCCACGACAGCCTCCGAAAGTCAGCCAGCTCCGCGATGGTAAGTCCGCAGGCTCTAAGACCGGAGCCCCCAAGGTCGATCCCAGCTAGAGGTCGCCCGCTCCACGATGTTAGACCGCAGCAAGAACGGAGATACGACACGGAAAAAAGTCGCGTCTCTGTTGAAGAAAGAGATTTTAAAAGTTTCCCCCAACGGCCACCACATAATACACAACTACAAATAGACTATTACATAATCTAACGTTAACGATAAGACAAAGAAGGAAGAAAGACAGGCGGACTGCCGGCGAGTCGCAGACGCAGATGCAGACGCAGCGCCGCCACCCAGTTTTGCAGATAATGAAAACCATGGGAAATGCTAACCAATGAGAGGCATAGACAGGCAAGAAAGTTAGAACATTTTTCGCAGGAAGGTCATTCTTTTACAAGAACAAGTACGTTCCTTAATGGGCCTGTCCCACTTGGCGATTTTGCCGGCAAAAGATTTTGAACATTTCAAAATTCAGCGACGACAAAAAATGCCTCCCTCCTAACCCTAATGCGACACTTGAAAAAACACCGCGCGTCATACGTCATCATGCCGTGTATTTTTCGATGACATGGTACGTCAGTCAGTGATGCCGCAGGCACCAAAAAAATCACAAAGTGGGACAGGAAGGAGATGAGGAGAAATGTCTTTAGTCAAAGTGTGGTGAATCTGTGGAATTATTTGCCACAGAAGGCTGCGGAGGCCAAGTCAGTGGGTAGAGATAGATAGATTCTTGATTAGTACGGGTGTCAGGGGTTATGGGGAGAAGGCAGGAGAATGGGGTTAGGAAGGAGAGATAGATCAGTGACGATTGAATGGTGGAGTAGTCTTGATGGGCCGAATGGCCTACTTCTTGTCCTATTCCTTATGATCTACGAAATATCCAATACTAGAAGGCATAGCTTTAGAGCGAGAGGGGCAAAGGTTAAATGATGTGCAAGGTAAGGATTTGTTGTTCCCCAGTGGATGATGGGTGCCTGGAACACACTGCCAGGGGTGGTGGTGAAGGCAGATAGGATGGCAGCATTGAAGAGACTTTTGGGCAGGCACAAGGGTTTGCAAGATGACAGAGAACTCACGGTAAAAAAAAATCCCAGCGCAAGCTAGATTCAACTTCCCGAGAAACACGTCAAAATGAAAAACTTCTGAATAAGCTGAGCAAGCAAAGAATTCCAGTAGTGTGTGTAACCACCAGATTAATCATTGAAGCCAATACTGATTTTTGGAGGAATTATATGGAGAAACAGAAAGAATTGGGCAATAAGGTGGGAAAATATATGCATTTTGGAGTTAATCATGTATTGTGTTTTTGGATATAATTTATGATGCTCAGAAGTAAGCTTTAAATGTATTTTATGGTGTTTTTATATGCGATATATTTTATGTAATGTCGTCTCTTGTCTGGACCTTGAGTCTGAAATAAAGTTTAATAATAATGATAATAATTAAAAACAGCTTCAGCTTTTTACTCACCACAGCCTTGTCTTTGCCCCCAAATCATTTATTTTGGCCACAAGGGCACGTTTTCAGAGTCTACAGGTGACAAGCAAAATATTAGCAAGAATAACAATGAGAAGGAGAGGAACCAATTTCAGAAATAAACCAGTGAAGCCCAATGGCGCAGCGGTAGAGTTACAGCGCCAGAGACCCGGGTTCGATCCCGACTACAGGTGATGTCTGCATGGAGTTTGTACGTTCTCCGAGATCTTCGGTTTGCTCCCACAGTCCAAAGACATACAGGTGTGCGGGTTAATTGGCTTGGTATGCCTGTAAATTGTCCCCAGCGTGTGTAGTGTTAGTGCGCGGGGATTGCTGGATGGTGCGGACTCGGTGTGCCGAAGGGCCTGTTTCCGTGCTGTGTCTCTAAACTAAACTGAAGCTAACCGAGCAAAGCACACGTCAGATGCAGTTGAAAGCCAGAAGTGCAAAGTAATGTAGTCAGTTACAAGTCGAAACAGAGAGATTTGCGGCCTGTGGTTTTCCAAATCTTCAAAGTTAACAGAAGACATTAAAAAGGATATTAATTAAAAGTGGATGTAATCCTTTGTGTTCGAGACGCATCAGATATAAAATGGAATTATACTAAACCTCAGCAGTTTGGTGATTAGGCCCAGCTGGAAGTGTGTTAACTGCTGTGCACTACACATCAGCGGGGAGTCAAAGCCTTAAAGGCGATGTACAAAATCGCCAGAATTATATCAAAAGGCAGAACTTGAGTTATTGGGAGAAACCTTACCAAACGCAGCATAACAGCTTAACGGAAAATGTCATGGAATTACTGGCTCAGTAGCTTTCTATTTAACTCTCTCTCACGCTTTACGCTCTCTCCATCGCTTTACGCTCCCTCATGTTTTTAACTCTCTCATATTTCATTGGATAATAAACATTCCTACATCACTTCCTTCCACTAAGACTCTCTCCAGAAGTTGCACTTTAATTAGTCTTACAACAAAACGAGAAGTTGGTCACACGGCACGTTTCTTAAGGTGGTATGTCAGGCTTGGGAAGTTGGCATGTCCCCAACAACTCTCGCCAACTTCTACAGATGCACCAGAGAAGGCATTTTATCAAGATGCATCACAGGGTGGTTTGGGAACAGCTCCATTGCCTTCATCTACATTTCACGCTGCCTCGGCAAGTCCAATGGCATAATCAAGGACGAGTCGCACCCTGGCCACTCCCACTTCTCCTCTCTTCCATCGAGCGAAAAGGTACAGAAGTGCGAAAACAAACACCTTCAGATTCAGGGACAGTTTCTTCCCAACTGTTATAAGGCAACTGAGCCATCTATAGTGGCCATTTGGCTTCTTTTGTGTGTCACTAATTATGGCATTTGCCTTTTAAATTTGCGCGTTATGTGGGTGGGATTTATGACATATTCTAGGACGTGTTTGGAGCTAGGTTTCTTGCGCAGAAGCTTAGTTTTTTGTTTCGTTCGGGGGAAGGTTTATATGGGGAAGGTTTACCCTTCGACCATGTGAAGTGTAACAGAGACACGAGGAGCTTTCTAACGTTTAAAGCGATATGCTGGAGTTTGACGAAAATTAAAGTGTACGAGTCGGAGGAAGGTTGGATGTATCTCATTGTGTTTCTTCAACAATAAAGAAACTATTAATCAATAGACTGTGTTTTGAAGATTTATCTGTGAAGAAGCTCTGAAGGTCTCACGGAGAGCTCACATGCATATTGTGACATTCTCCTTAAGCATGTAACCTCCTTAGTGGCTAGAGGGAGTAATCTCTTGAACTATATAAAAATCTGCCACTACATATAGTCAAAGGATACCTCTGACAGGGGGTGAAAGCCAGTGCCAGAGAGATGGGACATAAGACTAGGATAGGATCTTGAAAGAGGTTTTATCTAGAAGACCGGTTCCAGTGAGGAACTGAAGACAATAGATCTCGGCCAGAGATGGCCTTAAGGTTAATTGACAGCGACACAATTTATCTGAAGATATTAACACGTAAATTGTGAGTAGAACAACTTATTTCTTTTGAATTGAAGCTGCAAAGCTTTGATTTTAAATGGCTTCTGTAAGAAGAGCCAGAAAGCAAGTCACTAGCTTGGAAGATAGCCAATAAAGTGTTTTTCCATCTGCCTGGAGAAATCCAAATGTCTGACCTTGGTTTGTTGTGTAGTAAAGATAAGACACACATTCTTTTTGAACTAACGTCGCTATCAAGCCTGTGGATGTTGAAAGGGATGTTGACTGGATAATCAGTTTGTTATTGTTCCTGAAAAAGATGTTTACACAAAGTTGGAGCAAAATTCAGAGAAAACTTTGTTCATTCAATTTAAAGACTTGGCAATTTGCCAAGACCCGTTTAAAATCATGAAGCAAGAGGATGAAGAAAGTGTCACGTCTGAGGAAGCACGAGGTGGCGATGAAAGACCAAGGAGACAAGTTAAATTCACTGAGAAAGGCCGAGTTCTATTTCTGAAGAAAGCCAAGATGGTGAGAAACAAATTATGGAAACAGGTTACCAGATTAATTGCGAAACAGAAGAAACGAATGGAATCGGATAAGAACGCAATCAAAGTGGAATCTAACATGAGCCAACTACTTAACCTCCGCCAGGAGCTTCAAGATAAACAGAATGCACTGATGGACTCAGAGCCATTTCTGGAAGAACGCAAAAGACACACCCAGTGGTATGATGTACAGCTGAAGATATTCAATGATTACATGGATGTTGGAGGAGTGGTTATCTGAAATGATACAACAACTTACGCGCTCAACAACTGGAAGTGCGATGCAACAACGTGCTGTAATGGAAGATGAGATTACACCACGAGATTGTATCTCGAACAAATATAAAAGAAAATCAGGACATAATTCTGGTTCTACAGCCAATTCGGTATCAAGAGTTTCTGCCTGTGTTGGGAGTTGATGCTGATCTAGCCGCTCTCTCAACAGAAGCGGATGCCTTGAGGAAGAAACATGAGACTGAGCAAGAAAAGGAAGAGATGGGGCGACGAAAAGAACAGCTGGAATTAGACACAAAGACGGCAGTGGCCAAATCAAAGAAGGAGGTATTGGAAAGTGAGGGTTCAAGGTGAAGCTCGAGAGCATCAAAGACGATGAACTCTGGACCAAGAGGAAAAACTGCTCCAATTCACTCAGCAGTTGGATCAATTCCACAATCGAGGTCCACCGGATTTCATGGCTTTCAACACCCATTGGAACAGAGTAAGATGGGTAAAACTTCATCTCAGCAAATGGGTGCTACTTTGAAACAAACTACTTATGGAGCCACTGGAGAGGCCCGGGACAAACCAATAGCGGACTACGCTTTTCCAAGGCCTGGTGCACAGGCTCAAGCAAGCCAGTTTGAGCCACTAAGCTTGAGCTCCTGTCTATCACCTGTTGGAGCCAAGCCAAGATTTTCAGGATGGATTATTGGCTTTGGTGAATAGTCAAGCTGAATTCATAGCTTGACAAAATACTTCTCTCACTCTACCACCAGCAGAAATTCCTACATATGATGGAGATCCTTTGAGGTATGAAGCTTTCGTAAGGGCATTAGAAGAAGTATTCGAAACGAAAATTCCAGATGAGAAGGAGCGCTTACGATTTCTGGTGAAGTACACAAGCGGAAGTGTTCAGATTCTTGTAGAAAGTTGTCAAGATAAGCCAGACAGCCAAGGGTATAAACAGGCTAGAAGGTTACTTAAAGAACGTTACGGTAATGAACAGAGGCTTGCTAACGCATACAAGGAGAAGGCCCATGCTTGGAAAGAAATCAAGCCAGAAGATGGGGAGGCATTGAGTAATTATGCAATATTTCTGAGAGGTTGTTGCAGCTCGATGAAAGATCTTGGCCACATGGAGGAAATGAACCTTGCAAGCAATACTAGAATCATCATTAGCAAGTTGCCCAGAAAACTGAGGGAAAAGTGGAGAGATGAAGCAGGCGGAATATTGGATAAGAGGCAACAAGTAGCCAGGCTACCAGGCCTGGTGCAATTCGTGGACAAGGAAGTACGGTACATGTTAGAGCCACACCACAGGACTATTGAGGATCACAAACCAATTTCAACGAACAAAGGTTCTACCTTTACCAAAACGGAAGGAAGATCAGAAACTAAGAGAAGTAATTTTGCTACCACTATAATACCTGTGGAAATGACAGGTGGAATGGCAGGAGATGTATCTTCTATCCAGCAAATAGGATTTTGTTTGTTATTTGATGAAGTTGGTCACATCTTGTTGAAGATTCAAGATGAAGGAATATGAAGAAAAGATGGATTTCTTGACAGAGAAGGGAACCAGTTTTGGATGTTTGAAAAAAGGGCCTACGGTGAGAGACTGTAGGAGTCCTATAATTTGTTATAAATGCAGGCAATATCATCCTGAAGTACTTCACACTGTAAAGAAGCTACCAGAGCATTGGGACGAGGAAGAACCGGAGCAAATAGATAAAGAACCACCAGAGCAAAGAGAAAAGGAGGAACCGGAGCAAACAGAACAGGAGGAGAAACCAACCTCCTAGTGATGCTATCATCTCGCCTCACGTAACTGCTCATATTGGGGCCGCGGTTGAGGACTGTATCTTTTCTATCTTACCAGTACAGGTAAGGAATAGCAAGACAAATAAAGTGTTGTAAACATATGCTTTTTTGGATCACGGAAGTTCGACTGCCTATTGCACAGAAAACCTGACGAGAAGGCTAAACATCACAGGAGAAGAGACCAAGATTCGATTGTGTACCATGAATGAAGATAAAGAAAGCATGAGTCATGGAGATATCCAGTTTGGATGAAGATAATTTTATACCAATATCTGAAGTGTTTACACATGGAACAATGCCTGTTGGTCGTCAAAATATACCCAGATGTGTGAGGACTTGAAACAATAGCCTTAAGGGGCTGTCCCACTGTGGCGACCTAATCCGCGAGTTCAGACGAGTTTACCCTCGACTCATACTCGCAGCATGGTCGACAAGAGGTCCTAGGAGGTCTTTGTAACTCTCCTTCATGCTCGAGAGTAGTCCCTACGTACTCGAGGCCCCAGCTAGGTGGCGGAGTATTTTTCAACATGTTGAAAAATGCCCTCGAGTAAAAAAAGGTCGCCATGGAAAAAATCAATACTTTTTTTACTCGTAGGTTTAGTCGAAGTAGGTCGTAGTAGGTCGGCATGTTAGTCGTAGGTAATCGAGAGGAGTCGAATGTAATCGAAGGTAGTCGAAGGTAGTCGTAGATAGTCTTCATCATAGTCGAAGGGAGGTCGAAGGAGATCGAAGCAGGTCTTCTTCACTCTCTACTATTAGGTGCCCAATTTTTCCAAAGCTAGTCTTCAACATAGTTGAAGGAGGTCTTCAACATGACAGTTTTTCAAACTCTCCTAAACTCTTCTAAACTCTTCTAAACTCGCCAATTAGGTTGCCGCAGTGGGACAGCCCCTTTACCTGAAGGATGTCAAAATATCTGAAATAAATTCTAGTGTTGAACTACTTATCGGAACAAATGTTTTAAAGGCATTGGAACCTCTACAGATTGTGAGGAGCCAAGGTGATGGACCGTATGCTACAAAAAAACAACTTGGATGGGTTATCTATGGCTCCTTGAGAAGAAATAACGAAAAGAGGAATCAGAAGAACTATCTTACCATTGTTGTTAATCAAACATCTACTGATAAATTAGAAAAGCTGGTGATGAAGCCATACATTCATGACTTCAATGAAAATACGAATAAGGAATCTGAAGAAATGTCGAATGAAGAGTTAAAGTTTGTGGATATTATGACAAACTCAGTAAAAATTGATGGACACTATTGTTTGGACTCACCTTTCAAACAAGAAAGTGTTAATTTGCCGAATATTCGTGGTATGGCAGGGCAACGTACCCAGAATTTGAAACGCAAGTTTCAAAGGTTCAAAGGGCATTTATTGTCACATACACCAATTGATGTAGTGAAATTCGAGTTGCCACTGCACCACACGAATAAGAATACAACACAAGAAGAATTTAACATTAAACATAAAAACAAACCCCCCACACAATGGTTCCCACTGTGAGGGCAGGCACAAAGTCCAGTCCTCTTCCGCTTGTTCACCTGTGGTCGGAGCATATTGAGGCCTCCGCAGTCGCCGCTACGGCGGCCCGATGTGTCAGGCCCTCTCGCCAGATGATGGGGGAACCCTCTCAGCGGCTTGGAATACCTGGAACGGCCACTTCCTTACCAGAGACCGCGGCTCCCGAAGCCAACAGGCCACGATGGTCGGAGCTCCAACACTGGACTAGATCTCGGCTAGAGATCCCAGGCTCCGCGGTGTTAAAGTCAGCGCCGCCTGCAGCTGGCCGCTCCACGGACCCCGCAGCTCCGTCCCGGAGCTCCAGCACGGCGACCCGGGCAAGGCATCGCCCGCTCTGTGATGGCGCTCCAGCACTGTGCCGCAGCCGAGGTTCTGGGCGGTCCCGACAGGAAACGCCGCTCCAGGCCCGCTGGTAGGCCGCGCGGAAGGGGCGAAGATGCGGCTCGGAGAAAAGCCGCCTCTCCGACCAGGTAGGGACTGAGAAATGCTGTTTCCCCCTTACCCACCCCCCCCCCCCCACAACCCCACCACCCACCCTCCACATTAAAAAAATTACACCTCCAAACAAAACTTTTTACATACTAAAAATTAAAAAAAAGAGTGAAAGAACGGACAGCTGCAGGCTGGGCAGCCATATCCAGCTGGACAGCGCCCCAGTTTGGCGAGGATACTAAATTTCATGAAGTAATAATCTATTTGAAGTAATAACCTCTTTGAAGAATAATTTCTGCATGGATGATTGCTTAAAATCTGTGTCTACTGAGCAGGAAGGCGTTCAACCAGTAAAACACCTGGCTTCCCTTTGCAATAAGGGAGGATTCACACTTTCTAGGTGGAAAAACAACAATTGTGAAAGCATTCCACCAGATGACAGAGCCAAAGGAACCAGAGAGTTGGATTTGGACAGAGACAATTTGCCAATGGAAAGAGCATTGGGAGTTACTAATGTTTCACAATTAGAATATGTTAACACAAAAGAAAATCCTGCGGATGAAGTTTCCAGAGAACTGACAGCAAACCGCTTCTTAAGCGATAAGAGTTGGATCAATGAACTTAAGTCTCTCTGTAAGCCAGACAGAGAATGGCCAAAGCTTGAGCTGGGATTTGAAATCTCTGCTAATGATCCAGAAATTAAATCAAACCTAACGGTGAACGTTTTTGCTAAAAAATCCTGTTATTCCCGCAAAGGATTTTCATACTTCAACATTGTTGTTGCAACACATCCATGATTTGTTCGGATATGGAGGAAGAAGTTTCATGCTATCAAAGCTTTGGACTGTTATGTTTTGCACTATCTACTGGGTATCATGCCTGACTGTAAGGGTTTGGTGCACATGGTACGACTTTAAGCTTTAAACAATGTTTTAATAAGACCAATATCAAGTTATGCTTGCTTCTAGAAGGCGAAAGTGAAGATGGAAGAGTTGATGAAGAGTTCTGATTGCGGATATACAGTGCATGCCATTATTCTCGTTAATATAGTAGTTAGTATTCCCGCCTGCCACGCAGGAGACCGGGGTTCAATTCCCCAACTTTTTTGCTTTTGATTTATGTTAAGCCTTCATGGCTACTTTTTTGATGTTTAGTAATAATTGCCTCGTTATATACTCGGAACTATAAGGGGCCGGAATGTAGTGGCCATTTGGCTTATTTTGTGTGTCATTAATTATGGCATGTGTCTTTCAATTTTACACTGCCCGTTATTAAGTGGGTGGGATTTATGATGTATTCTAGGGCGTGTTTGGAGCTAGGTTTCTTGCGCAGAAGCTTAGTTTTTAGTTTAGTTCAGACTTATATGGGGAAGGTTTACCCTTCGAAAAATGTGAAGTGTAACGGAGACGAGGAGTTTTCTAACGTTTAAAGCGTATATGCTGGAGTTTGACGAAGATTAAAGTGTGCGAGTCGGAGAAGAAGGTTGGATGTATCTTATTGTGTTTCTTCAACAATAAAGAAACTATTAATCAAAAGTGTTATGAAGATTTATCTGTGAAGAAGCTCTGAGGGTCTCACGGAGAGCTCACATGCATATTGCGACATTCTCCTTAACCATGTAGTCTCCTTAGTGGCTAGAGGGAGTAATCTCTTGAACGATATAAAAATCTGCCGCTACACCACTACAACAACTAGAGAGTTGTTGTAGTGGTCTAGTGGCAGAGAGGGACACACAGAGAGGGACATGGAGGCACACAGAGAGGGTCACGGAGACACATATGGAGAGGGTCACGGTGGAGGCGGTGCGTAAATGCTTTGCTGTGGCTGCAGGCCGACACAGTCAGTTTTACGGAGCCCCGCACGATGTTGGGACCAACTCCGCACAACTCCATACGGCTCCGGCGATCGAAGTGGGACCGGCCCCGCAAGGCCGGACAGCTCAAGCGACCACGTTCGGTCACGCTCACCGCATGGAGTCGCATGCTGGTGGGACAGGCCCTTTATTCACGTTATTCCCTTTATCATGTGTCTGTACACTGTGGACGGCTCGACTGCAATCATGTGTTGTCTTTCTGCTGACTGGTTAGCACGCAACAAAAGCTCTCCACTGTACCTGAGTACATGTAACAATAAACTAATCTAAACTAAATTACCAACCACTGTTGCAGATGCTGCAGGGTACATTATATTATATTACATTACATTACATGCACTGAGGCACAGTAACATTATTTTTGTTGAGAGCTATCCTGTCAGTAAAAAGTCTATACATGATTCCAATCAAGCCATCCACAGTGCACAGATACAGGATAATGGGAATAATGTCTAGTTCAAGATAAAGTTGAGTAAAGTCCAATTAAAGATAGTTTAAAGGTCTCTGATGAGGTAGATAGTAGCTCAAGACGGCTCTCTAGTTGGTGATAGGATGGTTCAGTTGCCTGATAACAGCTGTAGAGAAACTGTCCCTGAATCAGGAGGCGTGCATTTTCACACTGAAACCCCCGTCCCACGGTACGAGTTCATTCCAAGAGTTCACCCGAGTTTGCCCTGATTCGAACTCGGAGATTTACGGTAATGGCCTCTCGTCGGTACTCGGGGCTCTCATGGACATTTTTCATCATGTTGAAAAATCTTCACGAGTCTTCCTGTGCTTACCTGCCGTTAGCGAGTCTTCCCGAGTACTTGCCGTTAACGCTAAGAGACGTCCCCGAGCTCCGACGTACCCGCTGCATTCATTCTGCGTGCTTCCCATGAGTTTGATTTTTTTAAACTCGGGAGAGCTCTTGGAATGAATTTGCACTGTGGGACAGGGCTGTTATGTACCTCTTGCCTTGTGTCGGGATGCATCACGGCATGGTTTGGGAAAAGCTCCATCAAAGAAATTGCAGAGAGTTGTGGTCGTAGCCCCGAACATCTCGCAAACCTATGACCCTTCCATTGACTCCATCTACACTTCACGCTGCCTCAGAAAGGCCACCAGCATAACCAAGGACCAGCACTAGCACTATCCTACACACACAGGAGCACTCAGAGAAAACCCACGCAGGTCACGTGGAGAACGTACAAACTCCGTAGAGGCAGCTTTCGTAACTACGGGCACCGTCCGTACTGAGTCTGTACGTTCTCTCCGAGATCTGCGTGGGCTTTCTCCAGGATCTCCGGTTTCCTCCCACAGTCCAGAGACGGACAGGTTTGTAGGTTAATTGGTTTGGTAAAAATTGTAAAAATTGTCCCAAGTGTGCGTCGGATACTGCTAGTGCACGGGGATCACCGGTCAGTGCGGACTCGGTGGGTCGAAGGGCCTGTCTCCGCGCTGTATCTCTGAACTAAACAAAACTAAACTAAGCTAATTTACATTGGTGAAAGGCAGGGATATGGATATTCATTGTTTTAAAGAAGGAACTGCAGATGCTGGAGAATCGAGGGTTACACAAAAAGCTGGAGAAACTCAGCGGGTGCAGCAGCATCTAAGGAGTGAAGGAGATAGGCGACGTTTCGGGTCGAGACCCTTCTTCAAGAAGGGTCTCGACCCGAAACGTCGCCTATCTCCTTCACTCCTTAGATGCTGCTGCACCCGCTGAGTTTCTCCAGCTTTTTGTGTAACCCCCATATGGATATTCATGTTGACTGACTCCGTGCCCACCAGAGGCAAGGTGCCTCCAGCCACGTTGAGTACTGCATCAAGGAGCACGTCTCTCAGTGTTTATCTCCATCATATTAGCCTCACCATTAGAGAAATATTCACGCAACATTTGGCTCATTGCTCATTACCTAATCTAATAAAACCATGTGGGGGTGGGGGTGGGGTTCCCTCCCTAAAGGCACTGACTCAGAGAACATCCATCCACCCTCGGCCCTCTCTTCCTGCAGCTCATCCTGCTCGCCATTCCTCCTGCTCGTTTCTCAAATATCCTTAGAACATAGAAGGAGGTCATTCGGCCCATCAAGTCTATGCCAGCTCTCAGAACAATCTTATTCCCTCTCGTATCTTCCCTGTGCTCGATTCTACCAAACGTGCCCATCGAAGATCCCAACATGATTCTGGATTGAGCGGATGTGGAGAGGATGTTTCCACTGGTGGGAGAGTCTAGGACCAGAGGTCATGGCCTCAGAATTAAAGGACATACCTTTAGGAAGGACATGAGGGGGAATTTCTCCAGTCAGAAGGTGGTGAATCTGTGGAATTAATTGCCACGGACGGCAGTGGAGGCCAAGTCAATGGATATTTTTAAGGCCGAGATAGATAGATTTTTGATTAGTAAGGGTGTTATGGACTATGGGGAGAAGGCAGGAGAATGGGGTTGAGAGGGAAAGATAGATTGAATGGTGGAGTAGACTTGATGGGCCGAATGGCCTAATTCTGCTGCTAGAACTTATGAATTCTCCCACCAGCCCCTTATGGAACAGGTGAACAAGAGGAAAGATTAAGAGCAGCACAAATTGCAGAGGGGGCTGGGCGAGGAGAGGCACGTCATGTTGCGGGGCTTCTGCAGCCTGGGGCCTACCTGGGCTTACCTGGATCAGGGGCGCTCCAGCACATGCAGTGTGTGGACTGGACTTTGGACAGTGGAATTCTTCGGCACAGACGGCCGTGGAGGACAAGCCAATGGACATTTTTAAGGCAGAGATAGATTATATTCTTGATTAGTACGGGTGTCGGGAGTTATCGGGAGAAGGCAGGAGAATGGGATCAGGAGGGCGAGATTGAATGGCGGAGTAGACATGACGGGCCAAATGGCCTCATTATGCTCCTATCACTTATGAGATCGACCTATACTTTTTTTTTCCACTTCCATTCAAAATTGGCATCAGTTCCCCATTTGTAAGGTCATCCCAGGTCAGTAACACTAAACGCTCAATGTAATTGGCTTTGGTTCCTGATCCTTGGTGGTCCAGTTAACTGCCTTTCCTTCTCTCCATGTCTTGCATCAAGTGCTTCTGGTGTCGGACAAGGTTCATAAGTTCATTTATTGTCACATACACCAATTGGTGTAGTGAAATTTCACTGGCCAGGTCAGTCATACAATTTAAAGGTTGGTGCTATGTTAAATACTCAATCATTGTCCAAAGTACTGGACCTGTGAATTACTTTTCTAAAATCACCCAGTTCTACCCAATTCCTCATTATGACTGTAGGAAGGAACTGCAGGCGCTGGTTTACACCGAAGATAAATACAAAATGCTGGAGTAACTCAGCTGCTTTCCCTCACTCGACGACCCTCTCCATTCCTAGTTCTCCAACTAGTTCTCCTGCTCTCCTGATTAAATATTACTGATTGTACGCTGTTTTATCACCTTCCCCTCAGCTAACATTGAACCAGAGATGCTGCCTGTCCCGCTGAATTACTCCAGCATTTTGTGTCTATCTTCGGTATGAACCATTCTACATTTCCTTATCGTCGTCCACTTTGATCTGTGGTTTTCACACCTTACCCTTCTATATCTCTAGACTCCCTCGCCCCTGACTCTCAGTCTGAAGAAGGGTCTCGACCCGAAACATCACCCATTCCTTCTCTCCAGAGATGCTGCCTGGCCTACTGCGTTTCTCCAGCATTTTGTGTCTATCGCTCACTTAAGACTTGCAGACTGTGTTTCACTAACACAACCAGGCGACACAGGTTACCATCATGTTGAAACCAGGCTCTTGCTTCCAGCTCTTCACTCCTCCCCCCTTCCACCCCCTCCTTTTAGTTTGAAGAAGGATCCCGACCCGAATCATCACCTGTCTTTAGACTTTGGGATACTGTGCAGGAAAAGACCCTTCCACACTGTCTAAATACATCTTTGGTGAAAGACTTTTGACTATTCATGCAAAATGAATGATGTTCGTTGAAGCACAGACTTAAAGTTCACTCAAATCAAAGCAACACTTGGTTTCATATCTATCAGTGCCTCTAAACCTATCCTATCCATATACTTGTCCAAATGTTTCTTAAACGTTGCGATAGCACCAGCCTCAACTACCTCCTCTGGCAGCTCGTTCCATACACCAACCAACCTTTCTGTAAAAAGATGACCCCTCAGGTTCGTATTAAATATTTCCCCCTTAAACCTATGGCCTCTTATTGTCCATTCCCCTTTTCTGGGCAAAAGACTCTACCTGCATTTACCTAATCTATTCTTCTCATGGTCTTGTACACCTTCATAAGATCGCCCTCATCCTCCTGCGCCCCAAGAAATCCTGGTGCAAAACCTCACCTATAGTCCAGGCCTTCGAATCCTGGCAACATCCTTGTAAATCTTCTCTGTACCCTTTCTAACTTTCCTATAACATGGTGGCCAAATTTGAACACAATACTCTGCATGTGGCCTCACCAATGTCTTATACAATGGTAACATGACCTGCAAATGTGCCAAAAGCCTTCTTGACCGCCCGAGGGGAGGATAACGGGAATTCAATCAGTCACTACTTTGAAAAATGTAGGAAATTGTTTAACAATCCCAATCTGCTTCCTTGATGAATCCATACATTTCACAAAAAAATCAAATTATAGGTTGTAAGAGTTAGTTTAAGTGGAATAAATCCCAATCCTGAATTAGGACCAAAATAAGGAAAAAACTGGAGATTAAAATATTGACTGATTCGGTCATGAAACTGAATTATTAATGGTCGATTCTTTATCATCCTTGAATATAATAGTTCACCATTGATAGACACAAAATACTGGAGTAAGTAGTGGGACAGGAGAGATGGGAAATGTGACGTTTTGGGGTCGAGACCCTTTTGAGGCTGTCGCCAAGCTGAAAAGGGTGCAGAAGAGATCTACGAGGTTGTGTCCAGGACTCGTGGGGTGGAGGGGCCCTGGGCGATAGGGAGAGTTTCAACATTGTCATATGTGCCTAATAATTCCAAGATCCTCGATTCTGCTGGGTTTTTTCCCCACCATTTTAAGATACCTATTAAAACCCATCTCTGTAAACAGGGCGTTAGGTCATTGACTTGAATATATCCTTGGGAAGCGATGTGTCAATGTTTTTTATAACAACTCTCTTGCTTTGAAGAATAGAACAATATAACTGCTGTTGGGTAAAGCTGTGGAAAAGCAAATGGATCTGCAAAGTCTCGCAGACTCTCAAACTGGATAATTTATCAATCAAGTAGCCCCAGGTTGTTAATGGAGCCAGAGCTGATTTTATGACTATAATAATGCGCCTTCGATAGCATTTTATCAGAATGCATCACAGCTTGGTTTGGGAACAACTTCATCCAAGACTGCAAGAAATTGCAGCAACTTGTGGACGCAGACAATGAGACTCAACAAGACGGCTTTGCGTAGAATCAGAGAGCAGAGTCACAGAGGGGGAGCAGCGAGAGTCATTGAGTGATACAATGAGGAAACAGGCCCTTCAGCCCAACTTGCCCACACTGGCCAACATGTCCCAGCTACACTAGTCCCACCTGCCTGCGATTAGTCCATATCCCTCCAAACTGGTTCTATCCATGTTTCTTAAATGTTGCAATAGTACCTGCCACAACTACCTCCTCCGGCAGCTCGTTCCATAAACCCACCACCCTTTGTGTGAAAAAGTTACCCTTCAGGTTCCCATTAATTTCTTTCTCCCTTCACCTTAAACCTATGGTTCTCGATTCCCCTAATATGGGCACGAGACCCTGTGCATCTTTCCAAACTATTCCTCTCATTATTTTGTACACCTCTGTAAGATCACCCCTCATCCTCCTGCGCTCCAAGGAACAGAGTTCCAGCCGACTGAACCTCTCCCTGTACCTCAGGCCCTCGGGTCCTGGCAACATCTTCGTAAATCTTCTCTGCACCCTTTCCAGCTTGACAACATCTTTCCTAAAACATGGTGACCAAAGCTGAACACAATATTCTAAATGTGGCCTCACCAACGTCTTATATAATTGCAACATGACTTCCCAAATTCTATATTGAGGTCAATCTTTCCTCAGTTCTGATAACTTACATTCTTAAAGTTCTAAACCAGAGTGTGATTGCTCCTTGGGTTGGTATTCAAATTCAATTTATTGAGCAGCTTGAAGAAAATTATAGTTTAATATTAGTGTGAAGAAACGTGCCTGTGGTTTGGTTTAGGCATATTACTATATTACTGTGATAGATTATAAACCTGCAAGCATTTTTATTGAGAGTTTATTCACGACCATTTTTTGTCTGATATGATGTGGCAACTAATAGCTCTTATTATTAATTAGTTTGGAGACACAGCGCGGAAACAGCCCTTCAGCCCACTGAGTCCGTGTCAACCAGCGATCCCCGTACACTAGCACTATTTACATTCCTTACTGAGGCCAATTAACCTACAAACTTGTTGGTCTTTGGAATGTGGGAGGAAGCCGGAGCACTCGGGGAAAACCCACGTGGTCATGTGGAGAACGTACAAACTCCGTACAGACCGCACCTGCAGTCAGGATCGAACCAGGGTCTCTGGCGTTGTAAGGCAGCAACTCCACCGCCGTGCCACCGTCCTTTTATGGCATAAAGAACAGCGCAGCACAGGAACAGGCCATTCAACCCACAATGTCTGTGTTGAATGTGAAACCAAGTTAAGCTAATCTCAAAATAAGACATAAGAATGCTGGAGTAACTCAGCGAGTCAGGCAGCATCTCTGGAGAGAAGGGATCGCGACGTTTCGGGTCAGGATCCCTTGCGAGGGATCGCCAGAGAAGAGCTCCGACCGCCGGCCTGCGGCCTATAACATCCTGAAGCTGCGGTCTCCGGTAGGAAAGTGCCGATTCGGGGCCTTCGAATGACCGTCCCGACGTTGGAGTTTTGATCATCCCGACGAGAGGACCTAATGGCCCCGACCACGGGTAAACAAAGGAGGAGGACTGGGTAAACTTAGTTGCCATCCACCACAGTGAAGAATGCTGTGGCAGATGTTTGTGTTAGATCTTATTGTGTATTGTGCGTTCATTTTCAGTGGGTCGCTGCTGGCAAATTCATTTCACTGCACCTTTGGGTGCATGTGACGAATAAAATTGACTTTGACTTTTCAGACTGAAAGTAAGGGGTGGGAGGGGGAAGGCAATGAGCTGGAGGCAGGAAACTACGCAGATTAATCAGGGCCAGCCTCAAATGACGTCTGGCGGAGTGGTGCCTGGTAGGACCATTTTTGGGTGGGGAAGGCGTGGTCTCGAGAGAAACAAGGTGGAGAACTGTGGAACTGGTGAACTGACTCAGGAGGAGGAAGTGGGCAAGAAGGGAGGGGGAGGAAAGTATGAGATTAAGTTCCTCTGACTAAAGTTAAACAAATTAGTTAAACTAATCTCCTCTGACTCCATATCCCTCCAAATCTGTGTGCCTGTCGAAAGGCCTCTGAAATGCCACTATCGTATCTACCCCAACCACCACTCCTGGCAGCCCATTACAAGCACCCACCACTCTCTGTGTACACAAAACTACCCCACACATCTCCTTTCAACATTCACCTTCTGACCTTAATAGGCCTGCCCCCACTTAGGCGATTTTCTAGGCGACTGCCAGCGACTAGGACAATGGAATTCACCAAAGTCAGCACTGGCGACAAACCTACGTCACCAGGCGACAACCTACGACAGCCTACGACAGCCCGAATTGTCGCCATTGTCATTAAAAAAATTTCAACGTTGAACATTTTTCGACAGTCTCCTAAAAAAGGGACAGGGCCATAAAGCTGCCCCCTCTAGTCTTTGGCATTTCCACCCTGGGAAAAAGGATGTGACTGTCTATCTTATCTGTGCCTCTCATTATTTTGTATACTTCCATCAGGCCTCCTCTCGATCCCTAACACTCCAGAGAAAACGATCCAATATGTCCCACCTCTCCCTACAACTGATACACTCTATCCCAGGCAGCTTTCCGATAAACCTCGTCCGCACCCTCTCCAAAGCCTCCACTTCCATCCTGAAACGTGTTGTCCTGAACTGCTCACACGGCTCTATTGGCGAAAGTACTGTTGTTAATGAAGTAGCAAGAGATTGAGAACAGAATGATCGGGGATATGGGTTAAATAAAGAGCATCGGTAATGGAAAAAAATAGAATGGCCCTTTAGTCCTTTGTTCCCTGCTCCATCGTTCTTTAAGGCTGCTCTAATTCCTTCCTCATATCCCAGGGATGAGCAGGTTGACTTATGATGAGCGTTTTATGGCACTGGGCCTGTACTCGCTGGAGTTTAGAAGAATGAGGGGGGACCTCATTGGAACATTCAGAATAGTGCAAGGCTTTGATAGAGTGGATGTGGAGAGGATGTTTCCACTAGTGGGAGAGCCTGGGACTCGAGGTCATAGCCTCAGAATTAAAGGGTATTCTTTAAGGAAGGTGATGAGGAGAAATTTCTATAGTCGCTGGTGAATATGTGGAATTCTTTGCCACAGACCGCAGAAGCGGCCAAGGCAGTGGATATTGCTAAGGCAGAGATAGATAGATTCTTGATTCGTACGGGTGTCAGAGGTTATGGGGAAAAGGCAGGAGAATGGGGTTAGGAGGGATAGATCAGCCATGATTGAATGGTGGGGTAGACTTGATGGGCCGAATGGCCTAATTCTACTATTACATGACCTTATGGCCTTATAACCTTAGTTAGGCGGATCAGGCTTGGACACAATGCCTATATATAACTGCAGCAAGGCACCTCTACATGTGTAGAGCCCACACATCTCCATCACGGACTGTTCACTCTGCTGCCCTCGGGAAAAAGATATCGCAGCATAAGGAGCAGAACATCAAGGTTCTGCAACAGCTTCTTCCCACGAACCATCAGACTCCTGAATGCCATGTAATGGGCTGCCACCATTGTCTATTTATCCTTTTCATCCATGCCTATCCTTCGGTTAATTTATCGTGTTGCACAGGGAGCCAAATGCAACGTAATTTTGTTTGGAACTGCATATATCAATGTATTTCTAAATGACAATAAAGTTTGTTTGACTTTTGACTTTGACTTGACTGGGTACACCAAGTCTCTAGTAAAGAAAGGTTAAAACAAGGTTGGTATTCCTAATTGCTCTCTGAACCTGCATGCTCTAGTCAGAGGGTTGTGAATCTCTGGAATCGATTGCCACAAAAAGGCTGCGGAGGCCAGGTCAATGGATATTTTTAAGGGCGGAGATTGACGGATTCTTGATCAGCACGGGTGTCAGGGGTTATGGGGAGGAGGCAGGAGAATGGGGTTGAGAGGACCAGACAGATCTGCCATGATTGAATGGCGGAGTAGATTTGATGGGCCAAATGGCCGAATTCTGTCATAGAACTTATGAAGAATTAAAATACACCGAATTTGAACAATTTTATTTTAAAATATTCCAAATATAATGAAACACTAAATGAATGCGGCTCCATAATGAGATCATTAATTTGTTGTGTCAGGGAGATTTGATTGGCAGAAGTTAACATTGATCAAAACTGTAAGCAACTTGGAACTTTGTTAAGTTAAAAGAGGGACGTTATGGTAAAGGTAGGAATGTTGTCATTATACTTATATTGGAATGGACAGGATATTTTCCGTAATTTGTATCTGCCATCTATTTAAATGTATATCATAATTTAATACATGTCAGCATTGTGGCAGGACAGTGAGACATTGTTTTTACAAACTAAATGGCAGAGAAAGATAAAACTATATTTTTGATTTCACAGCATACCCATCCTGACCTGAAATTGCCGCATCTTTTTGAGCGTATGTATGTAATGCCAAATATTATTAGACACACTGCTACTATGACAGGGAAATATGGGCTCATTATTCTATTTGGCTCCATGGGAGGTTGTCTGACTTAAACAAGTTGTATATCACAATACAGTGGGCAGCACGGTGGCGCAGCGATGGAGCTATTGTCTTTACAGTGGCAGAAACCAGAGACCCGGGTTCAATCCTGACTATAGGTGCAGTCTTTTGGATAAAACCCAATGTTACTAATAGGATCAGGGAAATCGTAACGACTAATACTGCAAAGCACATGTTTAATTTAAACACGGTGATGCAGCGGTAGAGTCGCTGCTTTACGGGTTCGATCCCGACTACGGATGCTGCCCGTACGGAGTTCGCACGTTCTCCCAGTGACCCGCGTGGGTTTTCTCCGAGGTCTTCGGTTTCCTCCCACACTCCAACGACATTCAGGTCCGTAGGTTGATTGGCTTGGTCTAAATGTCAAATTGTAAGATATCCCTAATGTGTGTAGGATAGTGTTAATGTGCGGGGATGGCTGGTCGGCAAGGACATGGTGGGCCGAAGGGCCAGTTTCCACTCTCTAACTCTGAACGAAACTAAACTTTGAGCGTATATAATCCCAAAAGCCAGCAGACAGACTGTTACTATGACAGGGAAATATGGGCTCATTATTCTATTTAGCTCCTTGAGAGGTAGTCTGATTTAAACAGGTTATATATCACAACACGCAGGCAGGAGAATATACGATTTGTCAGGCAAATTCTGAGTAGTTGAATGGACATCATAATCACACAAGTGAGAGAGAGATCTATTCCCCAGCCAACATGCAGAGCAGATAAGACTTACTCAATCGTATTTTTTTTCACACATGAAATGCTCTTAAAAAACTAGCGCTCAACAATCACCAACTCTAAGAGGAGTTAATTGGGGATGTAAAATGTTTTCCAGTCACACGTCATACGTTGATGTGAAGGAGATTAATGCTCCAGCCATAACTCAAACTCAGGGCCGAGTAATCATCGGCACTGTTCAGTCAGCAAAAGTCAATTCTCAAGTCCCTCTCGCATTTATCACCATGTCAATGTCCCGACACTCATTCAATAACCGCAAATGCCGTGCAAGGGTCTTGTTTCCAATTGCAATCATTCTCGACAATTTAGAACGTGGTTTGAGATTCATATATTTGTGTGTGTGTGCGCGCATTAAAGGAAACAGCAACAATACGGCTTTGCAAACATTAAAACAAAAAATGAGTAGATACAAAATGCTGGAGAAACTCAGCGGGTGAGGCAGCATCTATTGGGAGAAGGAATAGGCGACGTTTCGGGTCTCCCGAAATATCGCCTATTCCTTCTCTCCATAGATGCTGCCGCACCCGCTGAGTTTCTCCAGCATTTTGTATCCACCTTCCATTTTACCAGCATCTGCAGTTCTTTCTTAAACAAAAAATGAAACCTTGGCCGATCCAGAGAAACATAGAAAATAGGTGCAGGAGGAGGCCATTCGGCCCTTCGAGCCAGCACCACCATTCAATATGATCATGGCTGATCGTCCACTGTCAATAACCCGTGCCTGCCTTCTCCCCATATCCCTCGACTCCACTAGCCTCAAGAGCTCGATCCAACTCTCTCTTCAATCCATCCAGTGATTTGGCTTCCACTACCCTCTGTGGCAGGGATTTCCATAAATTCACAACTCTCTGGGTAACTCTCTGGATTCAAATGTTATCCATTGCACAACATGTGGTTGGGCACAGAAAACTGGAGTAACTCAGTGTGACAGGCAGCATCTCTGGAGAGAAGGAATGGGTGATGTTTCGTGTCAAGACCCTTCTTCAGACTGAGAGTCTACTGGCAGAATGCCTCCTCATCACCTTCCCCTCAGCTAACGATGAACCAGTCTTAATTTCCTTATCATCATCTGCATTGATCTGTCATTTTCACACCTTACCCTTCCACATCTCTAGACTCCCACTCCCCTGACTCTCAGTCTGATGAAGGGTCTCGGCACAAAACATCATCCATTCCTTCTCTCCAGAGATGCTACCTGCCCCGCTGAGTTACTCCAGCATTTTGTGTCTATCTTCGGTGTAAACCAGCATCCGCAGTTCCTTCCTGCATGTGGTGATACTTCCAACAATAGCATTCACAAATTCCATTGTCTTCAATTTAATAAAATGTCATAGAACAGATTGCAGAACATTATATATGGAACCATACAGCATGGAAACAGGCACTTCAGCCCAAGCTTGCCCATGCCGACCAACTTGCCCCATCTACACAAGACCCACCTGCCCATGCTTGGCCCATATCCCCTCAAACTTTTCCTATCCATGTGCCTGTCCAAATGATTCTTAAACGCTGTGATAGTACATCTCTGGATCTCAAATCTTTGGACAGTATGACCGAGTAATGAATGGGGGGTCGAGAATGGAGTGCATTGGGTAGCAATGTTACAACATTTTGAGATTTTATAAATCAGGTCTGCAATTTATCTCATCGGATAAAGCATAAAAAGAAGTTTAATTTGGCACCTAATTCACTTTCATATCTTCAGTATTAGAAAGGTTATGGCCATTTTCATATTCGGAAATTAGCATCTTGTTTTGCTTTTCCATTGACTTAACTCAAAAGCTGTGATCGAGGACAGTCAAAAGCCCATAACTTTCTTAAAAATTAAGGGAACTGAATAAAATGTTCAATTATTATAAATTGAAGTATTCTGAAACAAACATGAAACAATCTTACTTGGATGACCTGAAATTAAAGCATATAATTAGTTAGTTATCTACTTGTAGCTAATTACAAAACTCAATTACTAGATCTAAACATCTATCCATTTCTTAAGAAAAGGTTAACATTTTTAAATGGCCTAAGTGTCCAAGTAACATTCACACAAGAACTCACAATACAACATGATTTTTAAATCTCATTGTCATGAATTTATAGGCCAAATGGGAGGAATTTAGTGTTTAATTCCCGCAAATTAATTGCCATTTAAATCATCTTGCGAGAGGGATTTTGTGGAATGCGATCGTTTGGAACTTTGCATTTGTGGTGAATTTAAACCCCATATCTGCAGGAAAAACACTGCCGGTTCGTATGGGTCCAAAATCATCTTTTCGCAACGTGAAAGTTTGATTAAAGGCATCCTAAGAAGCACGTTTATATGTAAAAATAAACGGCGTACTTTGCTTTGTCCCGTACGTGAAATCCATCCCGTTGTCAGTAGTGACGGCTTTAAAACACGCTTTTTAATTTACTCCTGCTATTAAATTGTCCAGCGTAGATTTAAACAAACTTCGGAGAACGTATGTCGGAGCGATTTTTATAATTATTCAGTATAAAGGTCTTTTTCTCATCTCATTGGTTTTGCGAA
Organism: Raja brachyura; assembly: GCA_963514005.1. The sequence goes on along the minus strand of OY740800.1, from coordinate 37,443,366 downwards.
TGTAATCAATGAGGGCCAGGCAGGAGGGAGGGGGGGGGGGGCGGGGGGGAAATGCTGTCAATATTTAACTGATCTAGAAAAAAACAATTTAACACACTGTCTTTTTGTAGGACTGCTAGTAAAGGTTAAAGCAGTCTTTCATCCTTCACAATGTAAGCTTTGAATTTATCTAGTTCATATCATCCCCATGCAGAAATATTGTAAAGTTCTTCCCGTGAAGGCCTTCGGTATCTTGACATGTTAAAGGAGATACAACAAATTCAGGCTTGGTGCTGCGTCCTGTTTAGTGTGGTTTGGTTTGGAGATACAGCACGGAAACAGGCCCTTCGGCCCTCCAAGACCGCGCCGACCAGCGATCCCAGCACGCTAGCATCAGGTAGATGAATAGAGTCACTTGCCCTGAGAAAGGGAATCGAGAACCATAGGACAAAAGTTTAAGGTGAAGGGGGAAAGATTTATTGGGAACCGGAGAGGTAACTTTTTCACACAAAGACTGGTGGGTGTATAGAGCGAGCTGCCGGGGGAGGTAGTTGAGGCAGGGATTATCGCAACGTTTAAGAAAAATTTAGACAGGTGAATGGATAGGACAGGTTTACAGGGATATTGGGCAGATGAGGGCAGGTGGGACCAGCATAGACGGGACATGTTGGCCGGTGTGGGCAAGTTGGGCCGAAGGGCCTGTTTCCCTGCAGTATGTCTCTACGACTCTATGACTCCGAATGCTCTGACAGTGAAAGCCAGCCCTGTATTCTAACTGAACACATGACTACATTGCTCACCAACTTTTATTCCATGGAAAGGCAATAAACAGAGCTGTTAAAGTTTCCTGGATACTAAAGTCACCAGAATGAAGAGGAGCCATTAATCGTATCCAAGCCCTGGGGTTTAATAATGGATTGCGAGTTCAGTGTTTGTTTTCCACATCTATACAGTTCTGTCTCAAAGGTATCTGGTCAGCCAACACACCCCCCGACCCATTGCGTCTTTAGCTGACTAACATGAACGTGCCGAGGATGTAACTGTATTTTTGCAGTAATTTAGCTCAGTTTAGTTTAGAGATACAGGACATAGAAACATAGAAACATAGAAATTAGGTGCAGGAGTAGGCCATTCGGCCCTTCGAGCCTGCACCGCCATTCAATATGATCATGGCTGATCATCCAACTCAGTATCCCGTACCTGCCTTCTCTCCATACCCCTGATCCCCTTAGCCACAAGGGCCACATCTAACTCCCTCTTAAATATAGCCAATGAACTGGCCTCAACTACCCTCTGTGGCAGAGAGTTCCAGAGACCCACCACTCTGTGTGAAATAAGTCTTTCTCATCACGGTCTTAAAGGATTTCCCCCTTATCCTTAAGCTGTGACCCCTTGTCCTGGGCCTCCCCAACATCGGGAATAATCTTCCTGCAATTAGCCTGTCCAACCCCTTAAGAATTTTGTAAGTTTCTATAAGATCCCCTCTCAATCTCCTAAATTCTAGAGAGTATAAACCGAGTCTATCCAGTCTTTCTTCATAAGACAGTCCTGACATCCCAGGAATCAGTCTGGTGAACCTTCCCTGCACTCCTTCTATGGCAATAATGTCCTTCCTCAAAAACAGGACAAAAACAGGCCCTTCAGCCCACCGAATCCGTGCCGACCCGTGATCCCCATACCATGTCCTACACTCACTGGGAACAATTTACAATTTTACCAAAGCCAATTAACTTCCAAGCCTGTACGTCTTTGGAGTGTGGGAGGACACCGGAGATCTCGGATAAAAACACACGCGGTCGCGGGGAGAACGTACAAACTCCGTACAGACACCATCCGGAGTAGGGATCGAACCCGGGTCTCCGGCGCTGCAAGCGCTGTAAGGCAGCAACCCCATCGCTGCGCCACCGTGCCACCATCCGAGTGCACCGGTTTCTTCCCACGCTCTAAAGACATGCAGATTTGTAGGTTAATTGGCTTCGGTAATATTTTAACTTGTCCCTCGTGCGTGTAGGATGTAGCTGGTGTACGGGGGATCGCTAGTCGGTGCGGACTTGGTGTGCCGAAAGGCCTGTTTCTATGCTGCATATCTACAGCAAAAACCAACACTAGAACTAGAAGACTACGGATGCTGGGGCAATTGGCACGTTAGATATTGAGATGGGTGGATTTTGGTTTGGTTAGAATATCAATGGGATTGTAGAAGCAAGGCAGGTGAAGAGAGTCGAGTACAGATCAGGTATGATCTAATTAAGTGGCAGAATAGATTCCAGGAACAGATAGGTCTTTTCCTGTCCCTATATTCTTTCTCTAGCCTGCATTACATTTGAAGTGCAGTCACTTTTACAGGCTACACATAATCCCCGTGACAACATTTAGGATGTGAATTTCTCCATTTAAATGCAAGTGCTCTCTTTAGTTGAATGACTGAACTCGATGGCTTTCTGAAATTAGTCGAGTCAACAGTCACATCTGGAGCTCTTCTCTGAACTAATTCCACTGCACTCTCCACACACCACACAACAGCTGGAGTAGCTCAGCGGGTCAGGCAGCATCTCTGGAGAAATGGGGTAGATTTCGGGTTGGAACCCTTCTTCAGACTCCAAAATCCGTCCACAGGAAGTTGTTTCAAAACCTCCTGAAAATGGTGGTCTGTCGCATCTGTGATATTGTCATTCGTTGCCCTCGAAGGAAAGAGGTGTTAACTCACGGTATCTGATCTTCTGACACATTTTGCCTCTCATGTTGATGTACCTTACACTGCCTCAGGGTCTCATTTGTGAACACAGATTGAGTCAGATCTCCAAGTAGCATCGAGTGAGTGTACAACTATATTTAATTACATGACTGGACATCAAAAGATTATAAAATCATGTGATAGGAGCAGAATAGGGCCATTTGGCCCATCCAGTCTACCCCGCCATTCAATCATGGCTGATCTCCCTGAATTTAATAATGAGTATCTATTAGGTTTATATACTTTGTGGAAATGAAGGAATTTTCCATTTGCCTGGCTTTCAAATGTAGGCGCACATATTTCCATTGCTCTTTCATGTTGGCATTAGAGGACATATTAAGGTCATAAGGTCATGAGGAATAGGAGTAGAATTAGGCTATTCAGCCCATCAGACTACTTCGCCATTCAATCATGGCTGATCTATCTCTCCCTCCTAACCCCATTCTCCTGCCTTCCCCCATAACCTCTGACACCCGTACTAATCAAGAATCTATCCATCTCTGCCTTAACAATATCCACTGAGGAATGGCAGAGTGGTGCAGCGGCACCAGAGACCGGAATACTATCCTGACTACAGGTGCTGTCTGTACGGAGTTTGTATGTTCACCCTGTGACAGTGTGGGTTTTCTCCGGGTGATCCGGTTTCTCCACACACTCCAAAGACGTGCATGTTTGTAGGTCAATTGTCTTCGGTAAACATTCACAGGTAAACTGTCCCTCGTGTGTAGGATAGCGCTAGTGTACGGGGTGATCGCTGGTCGGCGCGGACTCAATGGGCCGAAGGGCCTGTTTCCACACTGTATCTCCAAAATCTAAAGATTTAATGTCAAATGAATCAAATTATGTTTTTTTACCTTCTGTAGAAAGTATTGCTCGCAATCACAGGGCTATTGTAGCTGAGTAGCTTATAGTTCAAAACTAAATCTCAATGGCATTAGACACTCTCCGGGTAATGAATCATAAATAATTGTCTTTTTTAATTGATTTATTGTCAATGACAATATAAAACAAATTCAATATATGCAGAGGGGTTTTATTTATATAGGGCCCTCACAACTCATCTGGAGAGATTGTACATAATGCCAAAAAAATGGACTGTTGTGAACCATGTAGTGTGGAAACCCAGAGGTGTAAAATTATTCTCATTGATATTGAGAGAAGTAAGATAGTCCCCAAATGAAAATTCTTCTCACCGATTCCATAATAAGTACTTCACAGATGGAATGAGTCATTTGCAAGCCCTCTCATATCTGAGGAAGGATGCACTGCCGTTGGAGAGGGTCCAGAGGAGGTTTATAAGAATGATCCCAGGAATGAGTGGGTTAGCATATGATGAGTCTGGGGAACATGAATAGGTGACGTTCCCGGCTCAGGACCCTTCTTCAGACTGATTGTGGTGTGGGGGGGGAGTGAGGAGAGAAAGCTGGAAGAGAAATGGAGGCTAGAAAGCCTGGCAAGTGATAGGTTATACAGGTGAGGAGGCCCTGACCTGAAACATCACCTATCCATGGTCTCCAGAGATGCAGCCTGTTACTCCAGCATTTGGTGCCTTTTTTTTGTAAACCAGCACCTGCAGTTCTTTGTGTCTCTAATACTTGCGGTTGAGATTCACATATCCACATGCAAAACGTTCTCATTGTCAGTCATGCACCTAATCGCTGTGTAAATGGGGACTGGTTCTTGTCTCTGCTCAGTCAGGTCATCACTTATAGAGTCATACAGCGTGGAAACAGGCCCTTCAGCCCAAATTTCCAACACCAACCAACATACTCTAGTCCCACCTGCCTGTGTTTGGCCCATTTCCCTCTAAACCTGTTCTATCCATGTACCTGTCCAAATGTTTCTTAAATGTTGCGATAGTACCAGCCTCAACTACCTCCTCCAGCAGGCAGCTGGTTCCATTCACCCACCACCCTTTGTGTAAAAAAAGTTACCCTTTAAGCTCCTATTAGCTCTTGTTAATTGACTTGATATAATTTCTCCCTAATCCGTGTAAGAGAGTATAAGTGTGCGGCCCTCGCTGGTAGGTGAGGACCTATGGGCCGAAGGGCCTGATTCTGCACTCCATCACTAAACAAAACAAAACTCTAAACTAAAAGTCACTGAGAGCTATCGAGCAGGTGCAGCAATGAAGACAGGTTGATCTTTGTTGACCTTTATTGCTGGATTTGTGTAAAGATGTCTCACTAAATTATACAGGGACATGATGAGACCACACCTGCACCATTGACTCCATCTCCTTTGGACAAGCAGCCAACATAATATGGAGCATGTGCAGCCAGAGATTAGTTGAATTTGGCACCATGTTTGGCAGGGACATTATGGGCCGCATGTGCTGTAATATTCTACGTCCTATAATGGTAATGTCCAATTTAACAAACATGACTTTAAATGTGTTTGTAACAAAAATCAATGGCTGAGAGCACCATTCTAGATCATTTAATTTAAATTTCATTTTCCATTAGGGCGGCGCGATGGCGCAGCAGTGGAGTTATTGCCTTACAGCGCTTACAGCGGCAGAGACCCGTGTTCCATCCCGACCGTGGATGCTTGTCTGCATGGAGTTTGTACGTGTTCCCCACGCGTTTGGTTTCCTACCACGCTCCAAAGATGTACAGGTTTAACATCAAGGAGCTCGCAGTCTCGGGTCAAGACAGTAGTCGGGACGTTCCAAAATCTGCACGACGTTCAACTAGCCCCGACCCAGGGTAGATCACCCGGCTCGGGGGGAAGCTGAGATTGCCCCCCCCCCCCCCGATGCAGGAGCTCGATAGTCCCAACGAGGAGGCCCGCCGCTGGCTACGGGAGTAAGATCGTCCCGTCAACGGAAGGTTAGAGGCCCCCGACTGCTGGAGGACAAAGAAGGGAGAGATTGAACTTTTTTTCACCTTCCATCACAGTGAGGAATGTGGAGGAGTCACTGCGGTGGATGTTTATGTGAAAATGTATTTTGTGTGTTCTGCTGCTTTTTATTGGTATGACTGTGTGGCAAATCAAATTCCTCGTATGTTGCAAAACATACTTGGCTAATAAAGTATGATTATGAGTTTGTAGGTTAATTGGCTTTGTATAAATGTAAAAGAATTGTCGGATAGTGTTAATGTGCGGTATCGCTGGTCGGTGTAGATTCGGTGGGCCACAGGTCCTGTTTCCGCACCGTATCTCTAAACTTAACTTAAATAAATTACAGAACCTTTCTGCTGGCATTATCCATCTTTTGTGGTTTGGGAGTTAAGACAAACCATATGATGGTCTTCTTAATGGTTTCATGGTTTAGCAACACCAATCTGTGCATTGGAATGGCAGCACAGTCGTTAAATTATTGGACTCATCATCTACAAGCCTAACGTGAAGGTTCAGGAACATAATGTTAAATTTCACTCCAGCAATTATAAAATGGAGAATTCACTGACTTAATAACCTGGAACTAAAATGTTCGTAATGGTGATTGCAAAATTGCTGTTTTATTGTAAAACCTTATTTGATCAATTTTCAAACACTCCACATATCGCAAGCTGGGAAAATAGATAACAAAGTGATGTACACTCTCTCTTATTGTAATCTCTTCGCTGAATACAGGTTGAAGGAAATAATGAAATGCAAAGAGTTTGTATATTTAGCGCAGGGATATGATTCAGAGTTAAATTTGATCCCTCCAAATCCACATTTGTTCCCATGCTTCACAGCGCCAGAGACCAGGGTTCGATCCTTACCTCGGGTGCTGTCTGTGTGGCGTTTGTATGTTCTCCCTGTGACCGCGTGGGTTTTCTCTGGGTGCTCCGGTTTCCTCCCACATTCTAATGATGTAGATTCATTTGCTTCTGTAAATGTGTAGGATCGAACTAGTGTACGGGTGATCGATGGTCGGCGTGGACTTGATAGGCCAAATGGCCTGTTTCCACGCTCCAAGCGAAGCTAAAATCTCCTCCCCCGACCCCTTCATCCAAGGGCAGGGTGAACATTTAATGGGCATTTAAGATTTAAGTCTGGATTGTGTCCAAATGTCATTGGATTGCCAAACTGCTGGAGCTGTGGCCAAGAACCGAATTGACTTCAAGAAATTGGTTTACAAAAGAATTGACAAATTCAGCCAAGATTATATAGCAATGCAATGAAAAGGAGATTATATTATGAGTGTTATTAGAAAAGGGTATATTACTGATGAGCCAAAAATAAAATGCTGGAGGAACTTAGTGGTCCAGGCAGCATCTTTAGACTTTAGACTGAGATACAGCGCGGACACAGGCGTTTCAGCCCACTGAGTCCGTGCTGACCAGCTATCACTCCTCACACTAACACTATTCTACACACTAGGGACAATTACACAACGGACTGAAGCCAATTAACCTACAAACCTGTGCATCTTTGTGGGGGGAAACACGAGCACCCGGAGAAAACCCACGTGGTCACAGGGAGAACGTGCAAACTCCGTACAGACATCACCCGTAGTCAGGATCAAACCCGGGTCACTATCACTGCGCCGCCCTTCTGTGGTGGGAATAGGCAGCCCATATTTCAGCTGAAATCTCTACTACCTCATAGAATCATATAGCATGGAATCAATCCCTTCAGCCCAACTTGCCCACTCTGGCTAACCTGCCCCACGTCCTCATCTACACTAGGTCCCACCTGTCTGCATTTGGCCCATAACCTTCTAAACCTGTCCTAGCCACGTTCCTGTCCAAATGTCTCCTAAACATAACGACAGTCCATGCCTCAACTACCTCTACTGCCAGTTTGTTCTATATACCCACCACTCATTGTGTTAAATAGTTACCCCTCGGTTTCATAACAGATTTTTCCGCCCTTACCTTAAACCTATGACCTCTTGTTCTCAATTCCCCTATTCTGGGCAAAAGACGGTGCGTTTACCCGATCTATTCCCTTCATGATCATGTGCACCTTTATAAGATCACCCCTCATCCTCCTGTGCTCCAAGGAGTAGAGTCCTATAGCGAGTCCTACTCAACCTCTCACTATAGCTCAGGCCCTCGAGTCCTGGGAACATCCTCATAAATCCTCTCTGCACCCTTTCCAGCTTGACAACATATTTCATATAACATGGTGCCCAAAACTGAATACAATACTCTGAATGCGGCCTCACCAACGTCTTACACAACTGTAACATGGCCTCCCAACTTCTATACCTGCGCCCCTGTGCTGAACAATGTTATGCCCTTTAACATTAAACCAAATAACATTTCCTGACCTCTGTTCAAACCTGACTCTTAGCATCACTGGATGTCTTTACGTTATATAAAACGCAGCACATAATTCAATACGACAACGTTCATTAGATATAGAAGTCCCTCTTCTCCCCTCTCCCATGGGACAAGAGGAATAGAAGTGTGAAAATGCAGACCTCCAGATTCAGAGACAGTTTCTTCCCAGCTGTTATCAGGCAACTGAACGATCCTACCAACAACTAGAGAGCTGTCCTGCAATACTAGCTACCTCATTGAAGACCCTCGGACTATCTTTGATCAGACTATATCAGACACAAAACATTATTCACGGTATTCTCTTTATCATGTATCTGTACACTGTGGGTGGCTCGACTGTAATCATGTGTTGTCGTTCCGCTGACTGGTTAGCACGCAGCAGAAGCTTTTCACTGTACCAAGGTACTAGTGGCAATAAACTAAAGTCAATTAGGAGCAGAATTAGGCCATTCAGCCCATCAGGTCTACTCCGCCATTCAGTCATGGCCGATCTATCTTTCCCCCTCAACCCCATTCCCTTGCCTTCTCCCCATAACCCCCCCGACACCAATACTGGGCCACTATGTACGAGGTCCTCCCATGTGTGTGTGCAACCACAAACCGTATACGGTACACAGCAGCATGAAAGATATCTGTTTGTGTGGAAAGAAATAGATAAAGACAACAAGAAAATTCAATAACTTTTTAGTCAATAAGTTTCAATAAAAAATGCCAGATAAATACAGAAGAAACATTTCATGGTATTTACTGAACCTTTCTTGTACAAATGATATCAACAATATTCATTGCAGTGGAACCTACCTAAGATCAACACCTTTTCAGTTTCTCCCATTCTCTTTGCTACGTTTACAGAAAGGTGCATTGGATGGGAGAGTCACCCCCCGAGTCTTTTCTCCTCCATTTGAGGGAGAACTCCTCTTGACCAGTCCATCGGCAACTCTGGAGCCCATAGGGGGAGCCAAAGGTGGCGGTCAACCTAAGCCAAGCCCAGTGGCTTCCAACTTCTCATGTTGAAGGCTGTTAGAAGATACAGTGCTTAAATGTGGCGGTAACGTCACCAAGATTAATGTGGCTTTATTTTTTTAATACTTTTTTTTAAAAAAGAGATTAGGGGAGGGGAGGGCAATTAAAAAAAAATCTTCCCGAAGAGGAGTTAATGTCATTAAGGGATCCACTGCAATGATTTAAAAAATAAATTATAACTGGAAATCCATTTACATTCCAGTGCACGTCTTGTGAACACGGGAACACTCGACCACAGCTCACATTCACCAGTTTAACGACGCCGCTGTGTAAATCATGTACCACATAGAGTTTATTTGCTAGCGCTTCACCAAAAATGCATGCAGAACTTAATACTGTCGGTGCCATGCTGGGGGGGGGGCTTATGATGGGTACTCCTTTAAAAAAAAACAGCCCAAGAATGTGTCTGAACAGCTAGGTGAGACCTGTCGGTTCTTGTCGGATGTAAGCACTGACTGGATAAATGAGGAAATAAACAAACTGACCGCAATGTTGCTCATCACCAGCCTAGCCTGGCCCGGACCACAATAGACGTGAGAAACATTCATGCCACTAATGGGAGCTTTCGAGTTTGTAAATGTAATACATTCTATTTGCAAATGCTGCGCTCTCCTCTCTCCCCTCTCTCTGTGGCCGCGGCTGAGCTACCTAACATGAAATTATACGGACCCCAGGGATAAAGCTGCTTCTTCCTCGCCGAAGGGAGCAGTCGGGCAAAGTCCACTCCACCGCTCTTGAGTTGGACTTGGACTTGGACGGGCAGAAGGGAAACCAAAGGCACGAAGTGCGCGGGGAAGGAACTGTGTAGATGCTGGCTGGGACCGAAAGCTGGAGCAACTGGACGGGGCGCAGTTGGAGCATCCCTGGAGAAAAGGAACGGGCGACATCAGCTATTGGTTATGGATCAATAGTTTTAGGGATACAGCGTGGAAACAGGCCCTTCGGCCCATTGAGTCCGTGCCGATCAGCGTTCGCCCCGCACACACTGCTAGCTCTATCCTACACACTAGAGACAATTTACAGAAGCCAATTAACCTACGAACTACGCGTCTATGGGGTGTGGGAGGAAACCGGAGCACCCGGAGAAAACCCACGTGGTCACAGGGAGAACGTGCAAACCCCACGCAGACAGCACCCGTAGTCAGGATCGAAGCCTGGTCTTTGTTTGGTAGCAACTCTACCGCTGTGCCACCGTGTCTCCGGGGATGCTGCCCGACCCATTCAGTTCGTCCAGCACTTTGTGTCTTTTTTTTAAATACTGTAAACGAGCATCTGCAGTCCCTTGCGTCCGCAAAAGAAAAACTGGGCGAATCATCAAAGGGGTTATGACTTGCTGAGCTGGGATCCAGCAGGAGAGCAGTCAGGTGCTTGAGAGCCAATTGATCCGAGCAAAATTTGGTAGCAATAGGAATGAGGCCAGGCTGTTTAATTATCTCTGATTCAAACTGAATTAAACAATGCAGGTTCTGTAACTCAGGCCCAGGGGATGTGCCTGGAATAACTATTGTACCTTACATGCTGATATTCAGCTGTTTGGCTGAGGGAGGACACGTTTGGAGATATCACGTCCTAGACAAGTACATAACACATCCGCACAACAAACTACTTAGCTGATCAAAGGCATTGATTCGCTCCAAATCGCAGAGTGGAGGGATATGGATCACGTGCAACCAGGTGAGATTAGTTTACCTAGGCATTGATATTCGGCACAGACTTTGTGGGCCGAAGGGCCTGTTCCTGTACCGTACTGTTCTATGCATCCCGCTGATCTATTCACTGCATTGATGTCGTCGTTGTATCTGTGGATCTTGTGTCCCCCAGGGACCTGCAGAGACTTCCTACACGGTAGGTAGGCGCTATCTAAATGCACGACGGGGGTTCCCCAGCTGTCCTGAGTTAAATGCAAAGGGCCAAGAGAGAGGGGGGGGGGGTGGAATTTGAATACTTTGTCACATGTGACTAGGCAGTGAAATTGTTTGCTTGCATGTAATGTATGGGCGAGGCAAGCGGGGAATGGGTGCAACTGTTGTCTCCAAGACCCTTGTGACTCTCAACTAAAACCCGCACCCCTTTTGCATATCTTTCCGCAGGCGTGCAGAACACGGCGAGGGTGCAATAATAGCAGTTTGACATCGTTTGACCTACCTGCGATCTTACAAACCATGGGTCTGCCATTGTCTGATTGTGTGTGTGTGTGGTGGGGTGGGGGGCTAGAACAGCCTTGATGTGCCGAACGGCCGCTGCCGAGCTTCACGCCACTTCACTGTGTGAGCCCCTGGACAGGGTGAGCTCATGGAAACATGAGAACGTGGTGGGCATTTGACCCCCCATCGCTTTTGTGAAAGAGGGCACGTCACACACGGCACAAAAACTAAAAAAAATAATAAATCACGCTGGAACCCGCAAACAGAATGTACATCTCTGGATTTTGCAAAAAAAAACATTCCTTTATTACAAATAAATCAGTCATATAAAACGTCGACATGCTTCAACCCTTGCATTTATTGATCCGCATGGAACGCCCTGTTTATTGCAATGGCTCAGGGCACAGGAGCCTCTCGAACACTAGGGTGCAACAAGGGTAGATAGACCACAGAACCGAAAGAATAGATGCACAGTCACTAAACTTACAATTAGAACAACAGGCATGGGTTTCCCTCTGGCCCAGGGCCCGCGCACAAGGAGTGCAAACAGTCGAGCGCTCGATGGCCCTTGTGTGTCTTCCTCGTCACTTGCAACGCCGTGTCTCGGAATACACAAAGGGGAGGGGGTCGGGGGGGCAATCTCGCACTTGCCGAGCCCAGGGGGAGGGGGCTTCTCTCCCCTGTCGCCCCCCACCACCACCACCACCACCACTGCAGGCCGTCCTTCCTTCCTTCCTCCTCAGAGCGCTTTCCAAATGATGGGACGCGAAGGTGGGCTTCACGCATGCAGTCCCCGTTGGACTACTTCAAGCTTGTGCACCAGTTCCGGTCAGTTTGCATGGTTGCTGTAGCTGATGTAGGTGGTCTTGGTGGAGGAGGCTGCGGGAGAGAGAGAGAGGTTTGCCAGACAGATTAGAGCCGCAGATGCTGCTGCAAAATGATGAAAGAATGGATTCACTGGAATTTAGAAGGATGAGAGGATTCCTATACATATAAAATGCTTAAGGGATTGGATAGGCTAGATGCAAGAAAAATGTTCCCGTGTTGGTGGAGTCCAGAATCAGGGGTAACAGGTTAAGAATAATGGGGTAGGCCATTTAGGACTGAGATGAGGAAAAACTTTTTCACCCAGAGAGTTGTGAATCTGTGGAATTCTCTACCACAGGACAGTGGAGGCCAATTCACTGGATGTATTCAAGAGAGAGTTCGATTTAGCTCACAGGGCTAACGGAATCAAGGGATATGGGGAGAAAGCAGGAACGGGGACTGACTGATTCTGGATGATCAGCCATGATCATATTGCATGGCGGTGGAAGCTCAAAGGGCCGAATGGCCTACTCCTGCACCTATTTGCTATGTTTTTAAGAAGGAACTGCAGATGCTGGAAAATCGAAGGTAGACTAAAGTGCTGGAGAAACTCAGCGGGTGCAGCAGCATCTATGGTGCAAAGGAAATAGGCAACGTTTCGGCACAAAACCCTTCGCCTCAAGAAGGGTTTTGGCCCGAAACGTTGCCTATTTCCTTCGCCCCATAGATGCTGCTGCACCCGCTGAGTTTCTCCAGCACTTTTGTCTACCTCCTATTTCCTATGTTTCTATTTTTGCACCATAGACACAAAGGGTTGGAGTAACCTTCCCCCAGAGATGCTGCCCAACCCGTTGAGTTGCTCCAGCACAAATGACCTCAGGCAGGACGTTGACTGGTAGGTCCATTATTCATAGGGAAGTTGAGATCTCATGAGGACGGATCAGGCAGCATCCCTGGAGAAAAAGGATGGGTGACGTTTTGGGTGGGGGACCCTTCTTCGAACTGAATGTAGGGGGGATGTGAAGAGCAGGAGGCGTGAAAAGACCAGTGTCAATCACGGCCAGCCACAAACAAGGGTGGCACATGGTGGATCCATTCTTGGCTAGGGTGATCTCAAGGTGTGATCTCAAGAGAAACAATGTGGAGAGGTTCCACAGTTTTCAGCGGTAGAGTCTTTGCCTGACAGTGCAAGAGACCCGGGTTCGATCCTGACTTCGGGTGCTGTATGCGTGGAGTTTGCAAGTTCTACCTGTGACCGCGTGGATTTCCCCCGGGTTCTTCACTTTCCCACCCCATTCCAAAGACGTGCAGGTTTGTAGGTTAATTGGCTTCTGTAAATTGTCCCCAGTGTGTGTAGTCCACATGAGGTCGTTGGGCAGCAAGGACTCAATGGGTCAAGGACCCGTTTCCACATTGTATCTCTAAACTAAAACTAAACTGCCTCCAGTGAGGAAACAAGAGGACAATCCAGTATCCGAACTCAATAGCCACAGGGCAGATGAAAGGAACTGCAGATGCTGGTTTACAAAAAAATACAGAAAGTGCTGGAGTAACACGTCAACTTGTGACTTTTTTTGTAAATGCTGCATGATCTGTTGAGTTACTCCAGCACTTTGTGTCTTTTTTTGTAAACCAGCATCTTCAGTTGCTTGTGTCCTCCATAGGACAGGGCCCTACATCAATATCCAGAGATCGTAAACCGGATGGCAATAAACTGGAGAATATGGTAAGCCAGGGAAATATGGAGAACCTTCTTTTAACGCAGTATAATGCACTTTGAACACCTTCGTTTAAAATGAAGTGGAATTAGATTCCATAGTAACTTTCAGAAGGGAATTGGAAAGGGTTTTAAAGGGAAGGATTTGAACTCTGAGGGCAAAGAGCAGTGGAGTGGAACAAATCAGGAAACACATTTTCAAAGAGTTAGCACAGACCTTATTAACCAAGTTATCTTCAGCGCTGTACAATTCTATAATAAACAGTAATCATGAAATTTTCAATCTCATTTTAATTTAACTGTCAAGCTGATGGAATGGGAACTTAAAAGTCATTGAGCTGCACAGCATGGAAACAGAGTGTAGAAACAGGGACTGCAGATGCTCATTTATATCGAAGGTAAGACACAAAGTGTGGGTCAGGCAGCATCTCTGGAGAAATAGGATGGGTGACGTTTCGGGTCGGGACAGTTTTTCATACCGAAGACGTCTAAAGAAGGGTCCCGACCCGAAACGTCACCCATCCTTTTTCTCCAGAGATGCTGCCTGACCCGCTGAGACACGCCAGCACTTTGTGTCTGTCCTTACTAAAGAAGGAGATGGTTAGTGTTCTTGGTGTATGTTCAAGGTGGTCTAATATTTTAATTATGCAGAGAGTTGCAAAGTTTTGATCCAGCATTAAAAAGTGAAAAGGCTTTGAACGAGGTTGGTGGGTAACCTGGATGTGAACTCATGCAGTGATCGTGTCCCACGCCCGTGGTGTCTCTGATCAGTTATTATGCTGATCTGACAGACAAATGGTGGGAAATTGTTTTAGATAGTCCTTTATCTTCATTATTGCTGATCTTGAGGGAGATGTGAGGAACGTGGAGAGGTTGGTGGGAGATCCCCCCCCGCCGCGGGTACCATGTAATCCCGTGCTTCCTGCTCCATGGTCGAAGAGTCAACGACTAAATCGTCTCCCCCACCTGGTTTGCCAGGTGAGAAAGGGGCTGTGGACCCCAAGCAGGACCAAAAACAAGACCTGTCAACGGGCGGATGAGCCTGCGAATAGAAGTTGCGATCACTGTCATACATGGCATTGTAAGGGAAGATGATAAAGCACGCACAACAAAACCCTATACTTCCAGCGGCCGAAGTCTGCGGAAACCAGCACACTGCGCCGCTAATGTGTTCAACGATGATGAATGGAGAGGTCTGTTTCAGGGGAATACAATGGGAACAGGGCCTGCCCTGTGAATTAACATGGGGCCTTCATTTATATGTCATGTTTATATTTCAGGAATCGAGAACCAGAGGACATAGGTTTAAGGTGAGGGGGGAAACATTTAATAGGAAGCTGAGGGGTAACTTTTTCACACAAAATGATGCTGGGTGTATGGATCGAGCTGCTGGGGGAGGTAGTTGAGGCAGGCACTATCGCAACGTTTGAGAAACATTTACACAGGTAGATGGATAGGACAGGTTTAGAGGGATAAGGGCCAAACACAGGCAGGTGGGACATGCAGGTAGATGGGGCATGTTGGCCGGTGTGGGCAAGTTGAGCCGAAGGCCCTGCTCGCACGCTCTATGACTCTATAAAAGATGGAAATTTGGTAATCCTTTTAATATAGTCTAAAGCACTCAAGTGTGACCTTGGCTTAAAAATATTAATACTAAGACTTAAAATTGAATGATAAAGAACTTCTCCATTTCTTAATATTTCTGTGTCTGGAACCAATTGTTTTTCAATTTGATGAAGCATTGCTTTCAATAAAAGACTGGACCAGGAGCACATCCCATCTGTCGAACACCAAGTGGTGGAGTAACTCAGCGGATCAGGCAACATCTCTGGGGGGACATGGAGAGGCGATGCTTTAGCTTGGGACCCTTGACCCTTCTCCAGACTCTTCTGGGCTGCATGGTGGTGCAGCGGTAGAGTTGCTGCCTTACAGCACCAGAGACCCGGGTTCGATCCTGACCACTGCTGCTGTCTGTACGGAGTTTGTACGTTCTCCCCGTGACAACAAGGGTTTTCTCCAGGAGCTCCAGTTTCCTCCCACACGTCAAAGGCGTGCAGGTTTGAGGGTTAAATGGCTACTGTAAATGTGTTGGATAGAACTAGTATGTGGATGATCGTTGGTTGGCAAGGACTCGGTGGGCTGAAGGGCCTGTTTCTACGCTGTATCACTAAACTAAACTGAAAAACTAGACTCTGAGGACTAACTGAACAACTCCAGCACTGCGTTCCACACAAGATTCTTTCCAGCTGTTATCAGGCAACTGAACCATCCTATCCACACCTAGAGAGTAGTCCTGAACTACTAATTACCTCATTGGAGACCCTCAGACAATTTTTGATCGGACTTTATTGGCGTTATCTTGCACTAAACATTATTCATGGCTCGATTGTAATCATGCATTATCTTTCCACTGACTGGGGAGCGCGCAACAATAGCTTTTCGCTTTACCTCGGTACAAGTGACAATAAACTAAACTCAAACTAAAACGAATTAAAGAGATTACAGCATCTTCATTTCATCGTACCTCCATATTCCACCTATCCACAAGCACCCGGCACTTCAGAATACATCGTGACTGCAGAAAAAGTGCATTAGAAGGCTTCAAATACAAAATATACCACTATGGGCGGCACGGTGGCGCGGCAGTAGGGTTGCTCCCTTACAGTGCGTACAGGGCCAAAGACCCGGGTTCCATCCCGACCACGGATGCTCGTCTGTACGGAGTTTGTACGTTCTCCCCGTGACCACGTAGGTGCCCTCCGAAATCTTTGCTTTCCTCCTACACTCCAAAAAACGTGTAGCTTAGTAGGTTAATTGGCCATATAGAAGTGATAATTGTCCCTCGTATGTGTAGGGTAGTGTTAATGTGTAGGCCGGTGCGGGCTCGGTGGACCGAAGGGCCTGTTTCCGCGCTGTACCTCAAAAATAACCTGCACTAAACTAAACCTTTTCCTGAGGACAATGTCCCTTTAATGCATTAAATTAAAATTCAGACGAGATTTAGGCGGTGTGTTAAATGTTCGGTGCAAATAACACAACAATAAAAATCCCTGCTCTATTCATCGGACTATTGTCGAGGATAACCTAATACATAAGTGGATTTAATTGCTCATCAAGAAGCCTTTTGTTTGCACTTCTGTTTGGTTTGTGAAATGTGCATTCAATCATTCCTTCAGACACAGCTCCAAATATAATGAAATAGAGTGGAATATTGCCTGAAACCAAGGTCATCTTTTAACCCAAGATCATACATGTAAAATCTAAATTACATTTGCTTTATTGCATCCTTGTGCTAGACAAGGTCTCCTTTATTTGTGTAACTAAATATCTCACAGAAGAATAGACCAGGGTTTTCATGATAACAAAAGGCAAACTGCTGGAGGAACACAGCAGGTCAGGCAGCATCTATGGAGGGAAATGGACAGCCGATATATCATACAAAAAAGGACACAAAGTGTTGGAGTAACTCAGCGGCTCAGGCAGCGTCCTTGGAGAACATGGATAGGTGACGTTCCGGGTCATGTCCCTTTTAGAAACTGAAGAAATATCAGTCTGAAGAAGGGTCCCGACCTTCGTCTGCAGTTCCTTGTGTATCCGTTTCACTCTTTAACTTGTCATATAGTGTAGTAATTCTGCATGGAAACTAGCCCCTCAGCTCAACCAGCCTACGCCGACAAACATGCCCCATCTACACTAGTCCGACCTGCCTGCATTTGGCCCATATCCTCCTAAATCTTTCCTAACCATGTACCTGTCCAAATGTCTTTTAAATGTTGTGATAGTACCTGTGTCAACTAGTTGCTCTGGTAGCTCGTTCCATATACCCATCTCAGGTTCCTATTACACTTTGCCCTCTCACCTTAATCCTGTGTCCAGATGTCCACTAGTTCTTCATTTGTTCTACATTTACTCTATGCATTTACCCTACCTATTACTCTGATATTGGGAGGTACAGTAGCACAGCAGTAGAGTTGCTGCCTGAAGGGCCTGTCCCACTGCAGCGACCTAATTCGCGAGTTTAGAATAATTTACCTTCGACTCATACTCGCAGCATGGTCGACACGAGGTCCTAGGAGGTCTTTGTAACTCTCCTTCATGCTCGAGAGTAGTCCCCACGTACTTGAGACCTTAGGCCTCATTTTTTTCAACATGCTGAAAATTTTTTTTTACTCGTAGGTTTAGTCAAGGTAGGTCCTAGTAGGTTGGCATGCTATCCTAGGTAATCAAAGGCAATCGAAGGTAGTTGAAGGTAAAGCTCGTTGAGAAAAGAAAGGTAAATAAACCGGTAATGTTAAATGCCCACTAAACTTTATTAAACGTTGTCTGACTTCTTAAAATTGACTCCATTCCTTCTCCCCCCTTCTTCCCCCCCCCCCACCCCCGCTCTCCGTGCTATCTAAAGGAATTACCGCACTGTGCCAGCCGTCTTTTACCTTCCTGTTCACCGCGGGTGTGAATTTCAGTCAGCGCGCCCCCGCTTTCCCTGGCCCCCGCCTCTGCGATGTGTTTGTGTAGACGGTCGATCCAGCTCGCGGTTTCATCACTGAGGGTCGATCCAGCTCTAAGTTTTTCAGGCGAGTGCCCTCGAGCTTGAAGGTCGAAGACAGTCGCTGAAAAGTCACGTCAGTGGGACAGGCTGTTTACAGCGTCAGAGACAAGGGTTCGATCCTGACTGCCAGCGCTGTCTGTATGTAGTTTGTATGTTCTCCCCGTGACCACGTGCGTTTTCTGCAGGATCTCCAGTTTCCTCCCACACTCCAAGGATGTACGGCTTTGTAGGTTAATTGGCTTTGGTAAAAAAAAATTGTAAATGTTCCCAAGTGTGTAGGGTAGTGCCAGTGTGCGGGGATCGTTGGTCGGAGCGGACTTGGAGGGCTGAAATGGCCTGTTTCCGCGCTGTATCTCGAAACTAAAACTAAACTCGGTATAGCATGGAGGCAGCACCTTACTGTTCTGTACCGATGGGCCAAATTCCTGGACCCTCCCTATTTAATATATCGAAGGAGGACCTTCAGCGCATTGTTTGTAGCAGTCCCCATGAAATTACAGTAGTTGCAGCCTTACTGTTCATCTCATGAATGATTAAAAAAAAAAGAATTTGCTACAATTAAAATGAAATTAAATTATACAATAAATGGGTTTACAATGAATTTTAATTATCAGGTCATCTCTGTAATTGGCATGTTAGCTTGCTGAGGGTGTTTGCAAAAGTGTTTGGAAATTGTTTTGGCCGAGCTTATTCAAAATCAGTCAATGGGTATTTTATATGTGCAAAAAGAATTGAAACATCTTATAGCTTTGCCAATGTTATCTTCTCCTAATGGCACAATTACTTCACCCCATTCCAGAAATATGCTGATTGTTTCACATAATTACTTGAACGATTACCACAAATATCAGGGAAGAGCAATCAGTCAGTAATCTAATATCACATCCAACAATAAGCATGCAGGTACAGCAGGCAGTGAAGAAAGCTGATGGCATGTTGGCCTTCATAACAAGAGGATTTGAGTACAGGAGCAAAGAGGTTCTTCTGCAGTTGTACAGGGCCCTAGTGAGAACACACCTGGAGTATTGTGTGCATTTTTGGTCTCCAAATTTGAGGAAGGACATTCTTGTTATTGATGGATGGCAGTGTATGTTCACCAGGTTAATTCCCGGGATGGCGGGGCTGTCAAATATTGAAAGAATGGAGCGACTGGGCTTGTATACACTGGAATTTTGGAGGATGAGAGGGGATCTTATTGAAACATATAAAATGATTAAGGGATTGGATTAAGATTATTAGGGGATTATTAAGAGATTTGTCACCCAGAGAGTTGTGAATCTGTGGAATCCTCTGCCTCGGAAGGCAGTGGAGGCTGGTTCTCTGGATGTTTTCAAGCGGATTAGATAGAGCTCTTAAAGACAGCGAAGTCAAGGGATATGGGGAGAAGGCAGGAACGGGGTATTGATTATGGATGATCAGCCATGATCACAGTGAATGGCGGTGCTGGCTCGGGGGCCCGAATGGCCTACTCCTGCACCTATTGTCTATTGTCTAATGAAGTCAAAGCTACTAAACTCCTGAGGGAATATGATAAGAAACTCAAATTGTATTAAAACGTTTAGATTACTCACTATATTATTTGTCCAGCAGGTGCACGTGGGATAAGTGATT
Source organism: Raja brachyura (assembly GCA_963514005.1). Next base: position 37,423,580 of record OY740800.1, on the reverse strand, counting down.
TTCTTGGTGATTCGTGTTAAATGTGTAATATATTCCAGCTGAGCATCATAGTCCACTTTCATCGGCTGGTTTGGGAACAGTTCCATCCAAGACCCACAAGAAATGGCAGAGAGTTGTGGGCGTAGCCCAGACCATCACGCAAACCAACCTCCCTTCCATTGATAGACACAGAATGCTGGAGTAACTCAGCAGGAAAGGCAGTGGCTCTGGAGAGAAGGAATGGGTGACCTTTCAGGTCGAGACCCTTCTTCGGACTAGAGTGGGGGGGGGAAAGGGAAATGAAAGCTATGGATGGTGATGTCGAGAAATATAGAACAAATGTATGCAAAGAGCAGGTGGAATCACAGAGGGGGGGAGCAGTGAGAGAGTTGCAGAAGTCTTGTTGGATTCCTCCTGCTCTCCGCTTTCTCCATCCTATCCCCCTTTGTTAAATCCCTCCCCACCTATGTTCAAGACACCTCAGACACTCTCCGTCGGCTCCGCACATTCCGTTGTCCAGGCCTCCATCCTCTCATCTTCACCATGGACGTCCAGTCACTATACACCTGCATCCCCCACCAGGATGGTCTCAAAGCCCTCCGGTACTTCCTCGACCAGAGGAGCAACCCATACCCATCCACTGACACCCTCCTCCGCCTAGCGGAGTTGGTCCTTACCCTCAATAACTTCTCTTTTGACTCCTCCCATTTCCTCCAAACACAAGGCGTAGCTATGGGCACACGCATGGGCCCTAGCTACGCCTGCCTCTTTGTCGGGTACGTCGAACAATCTTTGTTCTCGGCGTACCAGGGCCCCACCCCCGACCTTTACCTCCGTTACATTGACGACTGCTTTGGTGTCACCTCCTGCACCCACGCAGAACTGACTGACTTCATCCATTTCACCACCAACTTCCATCCGGCACTCAAATATACTTGGACCATTTCCGACATTTCCCTACCATTCCTTGACCTCACCATCTCTATTGCAGGTGATACACTCCTGACTGACATCCACTACAAACCAACTGACTCCCACAGCTACCTGGACTACTCTTCCTCCCACCCTGCTTCCTGTAAGGACTCCATCCCCTATTCCCAATTCCTCCGTCTACGCCGCATCTGCTCCCAGGATGACGTGTTCCACACCAGGTCATCGCAAATGTCCTCGTTCTTCAGAGAACGGGGTTTCCCCTCCCCCACTATAGATGAGGCCCGCACCAGGGTCTCCTCCATACCCCGCAACACTGCCCTCTCTCCCCATTCCCCCACTCACAACAAGGGCCGAGTCCCCCTGGTCCTCACCTTTCACCCCACCAGCCAGCGCATACAACAGATAGTTCTCCGCCAGTTTCGTCACCTCTAACGTGACCCCTCCACTCGCCACATCTTCCCATCTCCCCCCCTGTCTGCCTTCCGCAAAGACCGCTCTCTCCGCAACTCCCTCGTCAATTCTTCCCTTCCCTCCCGCTCCACTCCTTCCCCGGGCACTTTCCCTTGCAACCACAAGAGATGCTACACTTGTCCCTTCACCTCCCCCATCCACTCCTTTCAGGGAACCAAGCAGTCATTCCAAGTCCGACAGAGGTTCACCTGCACCTCCTCCAACCTCATCTACTGCATCCGTTGCTCCAAATGCCAGCTGATCTACATCGGTGAGACCAAGCGGAGGCTGGGCGATCGTTTCGCCGAACACCTCCGCTCGGTCCACAATAACCAACCCGACCTCCCGGTGGCTCAGCACTTCAACTCCCCCTCCCACTCCGTATCCGACCTCTCGGTCCTGGGCCTCCTCCAAGGCCAGAGTGATCAACACCGCAAGTTGGAGGAACAGCACCTCATATTCTGCTTGGGGAGTCTGCATCCTCTGGGCTTAAACATTGAATTTTCTCAATTCTGTTAACCCAGACTGCCTCCCCCCCACCTCTCCCTCTGCCCTCTGGCCCTGACATTCCTTCTCCATCTCTCCCCCCCCCCCCCCCCAGTCGCACTAGCTTCTCATTTTCACACCACAAACAGCTTACAATGGCCTGCTTCCTTTATCACCAATACTTTTTTGCATATCTTTCACTCATTGTTCCTTATCTCTCCACATCACTGTTTATATCTCTCATTTCCCTGATCCCTGACCAGTCTGAAGAAGGGTCTCGACCCGAAACGTGGCCTATCTCCTTCGCTCGTTAGATGCTGCTGCACCCGCTGAGTTTCTCCAGCTTTTTGTGTAACCCTCCGCTTTCATTAGTTCTATATCTCTCCACACCATCTATATCTCTCGTTTCCCTTTCTCCGACTCTAGTATCAAGAAGGGTCTTGATCTGAAATGTCACCCATTCCTTCTTTCTGGAGATGCTGCCTGTCCCGCTGAGTTAAGACCCTGTCCCACTTACCCGATTTTTGTATGTCGCGGGGTGACGCCTGCATGCTCGTGAGTAGTCTCCCAAAGAGTCGTACATTTTCCTGGTCGCCGCTGGATTTTCAACATGTTGAAAATTATCGGCAACCAATATGACGGGTGCCGGCAAGTCGCCGAATAAAGTGGGACAGGCCCTTTACTCCAGCATTTTGTCTATCTTTGGTTTAAACCAGCATCTGCAGTTCCTCCCTTCCATGGACTCCAACTACACTTCACCCTGTCTGGGCTAGACCATCAGCATAATTAAGGACGGAGTCTGGTGATGCATGCTTTCAATCTTCTGTATCTTCTGCTGGGCGGGGTGGGGAGAAGAAGCAATGACCAGGGATTTTCTTCAGAAGGCAGCTTATGAAGAAAACTGAGACATATTGTGAAGCTAGTAGACACTATCTTAGTTTGACTCTGCCTACCCATTTAGTGCACTGTAGCAATCTGGGGACACAATGTGACAGCTTACATGGTAGACAACAATTCAGTTTGGGACCCTTCCTCAGAGTCTCCCGTGAAAAAGGATGGGTGATGTTTCGAGTTGGGACCCTTCTTCAGACACGAAACGTCTCCCACTCTTTTTCTCCAGAGATGCTGCCTGACCCGCTGATTTACTCCAGCACTTTGCGTTAATATCTTTGGTGTAAACCAGCATCCGCAGTTCTTTGTTTCTGTATCTAGCCCTGATGATCTTTGACAATGGGGGAAAAAATAGCTTCAACCAATAGCTAATAAGCTATTCATAAACCAGGGAGATCGTACATGCTCTGTGCAGACAAGCAGCTGCAGTCGGGTCTCCAGCTGCTACAAGTGCTGCAAGGCAGCGACTCTACCGCTGCGCCACCTCACCGCAGAGTTTATTAAAGGTTGCGATAGTCGAGTGTCAACTAGTCGTTCGATGATGAAAATTGTACTTACTGTTTGTTTCCAGGCTTTCACAGAGTTCTGTTTTGACCTCTCCATTTGGCCTTTCACTTGCTTTCTGCGACAGTTTGGTAGTCATCGTGGCTGCCGTCACCACCGCCTTGAAGCTACGCTTGCGTTTTTGCATGTTCTGCTCTGGATGAAGGATGATAATGTAAACCTTAGGCATGTACAGCATGCCCAGGGATACAGAAGCACTTAGACTCATGGATATGGTGAGGGTGGTCGTCTGAATGTACATCTGCAAGGAAAGAAAGGACATTTTAATTGGGGTCCAAGGTCCGCTGATATGTACAGATCAAATTACAGATGCATTGCTCTTATCAAACAGAGTGTGACATGATTGAACAGTGGAAAGATGTGATGCATAAAGAATGTGATTTGTTCGTACAACAGGAGGCCAAATAAAATCCGCATTATTTTTCTGCAACATTTTAAAGGCTAATTTTGCGCCATATCGAAGTTAAGTTCCAAAACTAACCATGTTACAATTTCCACTGATGATGAATTAATGTTTTACGGATAAGATTCCTAAGACCATTACTTTATTGGTGAAGTGGATTTAATATGCTGAGTAAATCAAATCAGCCACATGAACTGTTCCCAATCTATGATGATAAAAAATGACTGGAAGGTGATTATTTTTGCAATTCTGCTTCAATGTTGAAATTAGCTCCAAACTGTACTAAATTTACAAAGTACTCATATTAACCCAATCTCTTTAAACCTGCGACAACCTAATAGACAATAGGTGCAGGAGTAGGCCAGTCGACCCTTCGAGCCAGCACCGCCATTCAATGTGATCATGGCTGATCATCCACAAATAGTACCCCGTTCCTGCCTTCTCCCCATATCCCTTGACTCCGCTATCTTTAAGAGCCCTATCTAGCTCTCTCTTGAAAGTATCCAGAGAACGGGCCTCCACCGCCCTCTGAGGCAGAGAATTCCACAGACTCACAACTCTCTGTGTGAAAAAAAAATGTTTCCTCATCTCCGTTCGAAATGCCTTACCCCTCATTCTTAAATGAGTACTTAGTCAAAATCCAAATATGCACATCTGCTTAAGGAAGCTAGAATCCAGCGTGGACAGAAATCAATTTCTATAGATGCACTATAATCTATAGATTCTATAGATTCACATCACGGTGGGGCAGAGGCAAACGTGCTGCCTCACAGCGCCAGAAACCTGGGTTGCAATCCCGACTATGGGTGCTGTCTGTACGGAGTTTATATGTTCGCCCCGTGACCGTGTGGGTTTTCTCCGAGATCTTTGGTAGATGTACATGTTTGGAGGTTAATTTGCTTGGTAAAATTGTAAAGTAAATTGTCCCTAGTGTGTGCAGGAGTGGATAGGTGTGTGTTTGGGTGCGGGGGGTCGCTAGTCGGCACGGACTTGGTGGGCCGAAGGGCCTGTTTCCACCCTGTATCTCCAAACTAAACTAAACTATAGAAAGTATCCTCCGAGGGTGCATCACAACTTGGTTTTAAAATTGCTCTGCCCGAGATCACAAGAGATTGCAGAGTTGTGGACGCAGCCCAGTACAACTCACCAGCCAGCCTCACCCACCATTGAGTCTATCTACACTTCATGCTGCCTCTGGATAGCAACCAACATAATCAAAGACCACTCACAATCCGGTCATTCCCTCATTTCTGTTCTCCCGTTAGGCACAAGATACAAAAGCTTGCAAGCACATACCGCCAGATTCAAGGACAGTTTCTTCCCCACTTCCACCAAATCTTGAAGGGACTTCTCAGCAACTAAGGATGTATCCAAAAATACCCCAATCACCCTTGTTGCAGCCTTTGCACATTTTCTTTCATCTGTACTTTCTCTGCCACCGTAACACGATATTCTGCACAATTTTATTTTATTTTATTTTACGCTAGCGCTGTAAGGCAGCAACTTTACCTCATGTACTTTGTGTTTCCATAGTAATACTAAGCACTTTCATTTACAGACGCTAATTGGCCATGTATATATTTCCAACTTCTTCAAAATAGTTCACTGAGTAAAAGCAAATCCCAGTGTGACTGTTTATCACATGTTTTTTTGAGTCACTGCCTTGCCCTTGCTTTGACAAATGGGATCGCTGAGGGAATTTTGCCTTCAGATATTGTCGGTGGCTTCATCAAAATGGGGCCTCCCTCATCAAAAGACATTTAATCATAAAGAGTCTGTTGACTCATCGCTCACATCAACAACATACCCCTCTCCACACTCCAACACTTATCACCGCACAGTACATTAATGATCCCTTGGGAGACTCCAGAAAATGGTTCTTCCATTTATATCCTGCAGTGTAATACCGGTGCACTAAATATAACTCAGTAATAAATGCGGCCATGACCTTATAACTTACACAGTGTTCACCTGCATTTTCCAGGTGAGTGGGGGCTCAAAAACACTTGAAACCATCGTAGAAAATATACCTTCCTTAGATCAGCTCAACATTGCAGTACTGGATGTTGCTTGGGATCTAGTTTAGTTTAGTTTAGTTAAGTTTGGGGTGACACAGCAGTAGAGTCGCTGCTTTCCAACGCCAGAGACCCGGGTTCGATCCTGCCTACGGGTTCTTCCTGTACGGAGTTTGTACGTTCTCCTTGTGGCCCATGTGGGCTTTTTCCGGGTGCTCCGGTTTCCTCCCACACTCCAAAGACGTACAGGTTTGTAAACTAATTGGCTTGGTAAAATTGTAAACTGTCTCTAGTGTGTAGGATATTGTTGGTGTACAAGGGTAGCTGGTCGGCACGGACTCAGTGGGCTGAAGGGCCTGTTTCCATGCTGTATCTCTGACCTAAACTATACTAGTTTATTGTCTCGTGTACTGAGATGCAATGAAAAGCTTTTTGTCGCATGCTAACCAGTCAGTGGAAAGACTGTACATTAGTACAATCGAGCCAACCACAGTGGACAGATACATGATAAAGGGAATAACATTTGGTGCCATATAAAGTCCAGTAAAGTCTGATTCTAGATAGTCCTAGGGTCTCCAATGAGGTAGATAGTAGCCCAGGACAACTCTCTAGTTGTTGATAGGATGGTTCAGTTGCCTGAGAACAGCTGGGAAGAAACTGTTCCTGAATTTGGAGGTGTTTATTTTCAGACTTCTGTAGCTCTTGCCTGATGGGAGAGAGGAGATGAGGGAGTGACCAGGGAGAGACTGGTTCTTGATTATGCCGCTGGCCTTGCTGAGGCAGCGTGAAGTGTAGATGGACTCAATGGAAGGGAGGAGGTTGGTTTAGGGTGACGGTCTGGGCTGCGTCCACAATTCCCTGCAGTCTTGGACGGAGCTGTCCAAACTAACGCTCCTAGAGTATAGGATAGGGGGTTACACAAAAAGCTGGAGAAACTCAGCGGGTGCAGCAGCATCTAAGGAGCGAAGGAGATAGGCGACGTTTCGGGTCAAGACCCTTCTTCAGACTCGTTTCAGAGTATAGGATAGTATGGCTGTCGGGGGTTATGTGGTGAAGGCAGGAGAATGGGGTTGAGAGGGGAAGATAGATCAGCCATGATTGAATGGCAGAGTAGACCTGATGGGACAAATGGGCTAATTCTGCTCCTTATAACTTATGAAATTAAGTGGCCATTGGTGTTGCACAAGGCATGGTAGAGCTCACCAGTGAAGGGCAAAGTTCATTTTAGAGCCATAGCATCATACAGAACAAAAACAGGCCCTTCAGCCCAACTCGCCCATGCTGACCAACATGCTCCAGGCAACAGAACTCTCTCAAGTGTCTCATCAAGTGTTGGACTGGCTACATGCTGCTTTGCTGCAGAATTTCTGCCTCTAAGATCATCCTGCTCTTCATTAAATGCCTTTTTCTGCTTCAAAGTGAAAAAGCATGCCTCTTAGCAAAAAATAAATAGACATTATCTGTAAAGTTCTGTGGTGATTTGTCATTGTCTGCAGAGTCTATTCATGTGGATACAACAAATGTATGTGCCTAAAAGGAGATTTTAATGAAGCAACAAATATAGTCCTTTACTGTTCAATGCATGAACAGCCAAGTAACCACTGGCCTGAAGTACAGGATATAAGCAAGGTCAGATGGCTGGTAATGCATTTTAAAATGCATCATCAACTCTGGGTTTAGCTTACTGAATAGCTCAAGCAAACTGAGTTGAAGAGAAAGCTGGAGTAACTCAGCGGGTCAGGCAGCATCTCTGGAGAAAAGGAATCGGTGGCGTTTCTTCAGACTGAGAGTCAGGGGAAAGGGAAACGAGAGATATAGATGGTGATGTAGAGAGATATAGAACAGATGAATGCAAGATATGCCAAAAAGATACGATGCTAAAGGAAATCAGCCATTGTTAGCTGTGGGCTAGGTGAAAACGAGTTACAGACAATGAGTGGAGACAATAAGACGGCTACGTAGAATCGGAGAGCAGAATCACAGAGGGAGAGCTACGAGACTCATAGAGTCATAGAGTAATACAGTGTGGAAACAGGCTCTTCGGCCCAACTTGCCCACACTGGCAAACATGTCTCAGCTACATTAATCCCACCTGCCTGCATTTGGTCCATATCCCTCCAAACTTGTCCTAACCATGTACCTGTCTAATTGTTTCTTAAACATTTGGATATTCCCAATCTCAACTACCTCCTCTGGCAGCTTGTTCCATACACCCACCACCCTTTGTGTGAAAAGGTTACCCCTCAGATTCTTATTAAATCTTTTCCTCTTCACTTTGAACCAATGTCCTCTGGTCTTTGATTCCCCTACTCTGGGCAAGAGATTCTGTGCATCTACGCGATTTATTCTTCTCATTATTTTATACACCTCTGTAAGATCACCCCTCATCCTCCTGCGCTCCAAGGGATAGAGACCCAGCCGCCTCAACCTCCCCCTATAGCTCAGGCCCCATAGTCCTGTCAACATCCTCGTAAATCTTCTCTGAACCCTTTCAAGCTTGACAATATCTTTCCTATAACATGGTACACAGAATTGAACATAATTCAGAGAGAGGGTGTTGCAGAATTCTCGTTCGAGAGAAGAGGAGAATTTCTTCAAAGTAGGCATACCTTGAGGAGATTTGATGTAGAGAGATGGTGTCTGAAGAAGAGTCCCAAGGACAAAACATCAGCAATCCCTGTTCTCTAGAGATGCTGCCTGACCCACGGAGATACTCGAGAACTTTATGTCCTTTCGTACTAATTAAGTTGAGTCTAGTTAGCTGTAACCCAATAGTGAGTTAACCTATACCACAGGTAGACACAAAATGCAGGAGTAACTCAACACTTCAGCATTTTGTGTTTATCTTCGGTGTAAACCAGCATCTGCAGTTCCTTCCTACACATAACGTATACCACATTGGTTTTTCAAATCCTATCCATGCACTGGAAGTCAACATTTCCACCACTATTTTGTCATCTTGGATTAAACTTTGAGCTCCTGGTGTGTAACATGTGCTGCCATGCTCCACGCAGGGACTTAAGTGCCTGTCCCACCAGCATGCGATTCCATGAGGTGAGCGCGACCAAACCGGCAGAAGGGACCGCGCGGAGGTCGGGTGAGTGGCGCAACGCGGCGCAAAGTGAGGCGAACTTGGAGCGAAGTCTTAAAGGTAAGTTCGCCAGGACAGAGAGGGGCACACAGAGAGGGGCACAGAGGCACACACAGAGAGGGCCACGGAGCCACATGCAAAGAGGGTCACGGAGGCACCTACAGAGAGGGTCACGGAGGCACGACGTCGAGGCGGTGTGTAATGCGTCAAGGCGACAGCGAGCCGACAAGCCGTTGCCGCGCGGAATTTTTGAACACGGTCAGTTTTTTGGAGCCCCGCTCGATGTCGGGACGAACTCCGCACAATTCAGCACGGCTCCAGCGATCGAATAGGGAGCGGCCCCGCGATGCCGGACGTTAGGTCACGCTCATCGCAGGGAGTTGCATGCTGGTGGGACAGGCCCTTTACTGAGCCAGTAAACACCGCCATTTTCGTGTCAGTGGAAGACTTTGAGATGAACCTTTACACATGAACTGGCCACACCACACATTCATACACACCGATCCAAACCACTCCCCCCCCCCCCAAACTAACAGCCTCACCCTCCAGCATACCAATCCTCACCCTCTGACACACTATTCACACACTCAAACACTCTGACCCACACTCACTCTGACCTACTCTCTCTGACACCCAATCCACACTCTCTGATTCACATCCTCTATCACTCTCAATCTACACCTTCTGACCCTCTGATCAACACCCTCCGTCACTCTCTGATCCACAATCTCTGTCACTCTCTGACCCACTCTGTCTGGTCCACACCCTACGACACACACATCCTCAGCCTGATCCGCCCAGTTTGAGATCAGCTTCCAAGAGGTACCAGCAACCACTAAATATGTGGTGACCATTATTCATCCTCTGGTTGTACCCACCCCATGATTCAGTGCCATCAACCTTGTCTCCGAGTCAGGTACCTGTGCTATTAGGTCGCTTAGGATTCTTGCTAGGCAAGAGAGTGAAAGGTTGCCGAGAGTAGACAAGAATATAGAGTGCAGGTTAAAATTAAATCAGCTGTGACATTTTGAATGTCGAAACAGACCTGAGGGGGTCAGTGGTCCACCCCTGCAACTAATCATATGCCGGTGTTATTGAGCGATAGCTAAAGCAATTAGATGTCATTTTTTGACCGGTATTTACAGTCATGCACAAATGAGCAGCTTTTACTTGTGGCCTTTACAACAATCTCTCGGCTCTGCATCTAATCAAAACAGACATTAAGGAAACTGATGGATAGATTTTGGTTCTGTCCAAGATGAGAGCTTTGTTCAAGTCATTTCTGCGTGTCCCAAGTTAATTGTGTATTCAGTGCGAGGATTAACAGGCAATATTTCATTAGAAGGAATGCACAACATGGACACAGATGAAATGCTCTGTATTTTCAAATGTGGAAATCCTAGCACAAAATGACTTACAGGTAAGGTATTGCCCGCAGCCATGAGATATCATTGCATACAGCAGTATAAATAAGCAATAACATGGAAATGTTAGGCACAGATTCAACTTTCAGCAATCTAAACAAGAAATATCTCTGATGTTTTAGATTTTTGTTCTCTGCACCTCTACTTCATTGCTGACCCTCGGACTATCTTTGATCAGACTTTACTGGCTTTACCACGCACTCAAGCGGCACGATTGGGCAGTGGTAAAGTTGCTGCCTTACAATGCTTTCAGCGCCAGAGACCCAGGTTCAATCCCGACATCTGGTGCTGTCTGAACGGAGTTTGTACGTTCTCCCCGTGAGTTTTCTACAAAATTTCCTCCCACACTCCAAAGACATACAGGTTTGTAGGTTGATTTGCTTGGTATAAATGTGAATTATCCCTAGTGTGTGTAGGATAGTGGTAATGTGCGGGGATCGCTGGTCTGCGCGGACCCAGTGGGCCGAAGGGCCTGTTTCCACGCTGAATATCTAAACTAAATGTTCTTCCCTAATCATGTATCAATACACTGTAAATGGCTCAATAGTAATTATGTATGTTATATTTGCGCTGACTGGTTAGCAGGCAATAAAAGGTTTTCACTCTACCTCTGTCCAATAACCTAAACTCAAACACAGTACACGTGACAATAAACTAATCTAAACTAGATCCCAAGCAACATTCAGTGTTGCAGTGTTACGCTCATATTTCACTTGGGCAGCTTACAACCCAGCGTTATGAAAATTGATTTCTCTAACTTCAAGTAACCCTTGCAACCCTCTCTCTCCCCATCCCTCCCCCACCCACCAAACTAGCTTCAAAGCCGTCTTGTTGAGTCTCATTGTATGAATGAATAAGTTTATTGGCCAAGTATGTACACATACAAGGAATTTGCCTTGGTGCTCCGCTCGCAAGTAACAACACGACATACAGTAAACAATTAAGAATAAAACATTATAGTATAAACATGTGAATGAAATAAAATACCAGAGCACAAGGAGGCTACAGACGTTTGGTTATTGAGTAGAGCTACTCGTGGAAAAAACAGCTGTTTTTATGTCTGGCTGTGGCGGCTTTGACTCTTACTCATTTTTACTCGGACCACAGCTAATAATGGTCTTGTTCCTTTAATCATTGTTATTTGCATATCTTTCATTCAAGTGTTCTACGTATATCTCTCTATATCACCATCTATATCTCTCATTTCCCCTTGCCCTGACTCTCAGTCTGAAGATGGGTCTCAACTCGAAACGCCACCCAATCCTTTTCTCCAGAGATGCTGCCTGACCCGCTGAGTTACTCCAGCTTGTTGTGTCTGTCTGCAGCGATGAGCTGCTCTCAGGAAGGTACATTTGCAACAATGGTCTCGAGAACGGCGGCACTCATCAGGAAATTCAGACGACGTGTCTGTCTCACGCCTTGCTTTTCACTGTACCTCGGTACACGTCACAACAAACTAAACAGAACTTGTAACTGACGTCTCGTCAATTTTCTGCCCTGCCTGTCGGAGTAAATACCTGTGGCAGATTTTAAACACGATTGCATTTAGGGAAACTGAACCCACTGGTTGAAGCAGAGCGTGGGATGAGATGCGGAGAAAATGGCTCGGAAATGTATTCGTCCCAGTTAATGTTGATAGCTTGAACAGCTTCCCAGCACTTTGGCATAATTTAGAACAGCGGGAGGAAAACAGAAGGCTTCATTGACTATTCTTTAGTGTTACATTTCCACTGATGTGCCGGCCTATCATGTTCATCCCCTCATCAAAATGAAAGCAAGCAGCATCACCCCTAGCTAACAATGATCAAGCTTTCCTTGAGCTTCGTCCCCTTTGATGTCTCATTTTCTCACCCTACTCTACCATATCACTGTGTCTCTCTCCCCTGATTCTCAGTATGAAGAAGGGTCTCGACCCATTCCTTCTCTCCAGAGATGCTGCCTGTCCCGCTGTGTTACTCCAGCATTGTGTCTATCATCAGTATCAAGAACTGTTCAAGGCTTTTCTGTCACACGAAGCATTCTTCAGTGCCAACTTGCAGGTCTGGTTTTAGTAAATTTCGAATGGCTTCTTTGAAACCAGATACATTTTTAAATAAATCTGTTCTAAATTAAATACACCTCCACTTCCTGAGAAGACCGTGTTGTGTGACGGCCAAGAGGGCACACCAATGCCTCTAGTTCCTTGAGAGACTGGGGAAATTCGGCATGTCTCCATCGACTCTTACAAACCTCTATGGATGCACCATAGAAAGCGTACCGTTGGGTTGCATCACAGTTAGACACAAAATGCTGGGGTAACTCAGCGGGCCAGGTAGCGTCTCTGGAGAGAAGGAATGGGTGATGTTTTAGGTCGAGACCCTTCTTCGGACTGAAAATGTTTTTATTGTTCCCGACTTCACCGCTTAGTTTGGAAACTTCTCTGCCCACGGCTGCAAGAAATTACAGAGAGTGCTAGATGTATCCCAGTCCATCCCACAGACCAGTCTTCCCCCATTGAGTCCATCTACACTTCACGCTGCCTCAGAAAAACAAAGAACAAAGGAGGACTTTGTAACATTGTCGACATCCTTTATGTGGCGACTCTTTGCATACCTTGGGTGTGCAAAACAACGAATATCACTGTGTCTTGTTGCATGTGACAATAAAGTATCTCTGTTACATTCATTCACAGTGTAGAAGAGACATGTTGGTCAGTGTGGGCAAGTTGGGGCAAAGGGCCTGTTTCAACACTGTATGACTGACTCATCCTCGGTGCACGTGACAATAAACTAAACTAAACGATATTGGGAATGCCAATAAATAATAGACAATAGACAATAGGTGCAGGAGTAGGCTATTTGGCCCTTCGAGCCAGCACCGCCATTCAGTGTGATCATTCCAATCAGTATCCCGTTCCTGCCTTTTCCCCCCATATCCCCTGACTCCGCTATCTTTAAGAGCCCTATCCAGCTCTCTCTTGAAAGCATCCAGAGAACCTGCCTCCACCGCCCTCCGAGCCAGAGAATTCCACACACTCACAACTCTCTGTGAGAAAAAGTGTTTCCTCGTCTCCGTTCTAAATGGCCTACTCCTTATTCTTAACCTATATGCCTTCAGATTATTTTATCCATAATAGTTCTCAATTGCTGCTTGCCAAAAGGCATTAGCAGGATAAATGGCACGACTGAGAAGGCAATCTTTGTGAAAAGTTCCAAAACAAGTATGATTAGGTCAAAGATGGACACAAAATGCTGGGGTAACTCAGCGGGTCAATGATTAAATCAAACAGGCTGTCCTGGGCTGGGCCCCGGCCTCCTCCATTGTCAGAGTGAGGCCCAGTGCAAATTGGTGGAACAGCACCTCATATTTCACTTGGGCAGCTTACACCCCATTGGCACGAATATTGACTTCATATTGAATTCTCTCCATATCGCCCCCTTCCTAATTTTCCAACCGGTCTGACTGTCTCCCTGATTAGATTTTTATCTCTATTTGCTTTGTTGTCTTCTTCTCCTAGCTAACAATGGTCTATTCTACATTTTCCGCGATCCCCATCTCTTTTGATGTCTCATTTTCACACCTTACACTTCCTTATCTCTGTGTCTCCCTCTCCCATGACTCTCAGTCTGAGGAAGCGTCACCCATTCCTTCCATCCAGAGATGCTGCTTGTCCCGCTGACTTGCTCCAGCATTTTGTGTCTATCTTCAGGCAGACAGACTGCTTGGGAAACAGCTGGCTGGTACTCTGTTCTTCCACAACAAGGGCCAGCTGTTGGCACTGGAAAACTCCACCTCCGGCTAAAATACGTTGGTAATTAGCGCCCTGTGCTAAAATAGCACAGGGAGGATAAAAATAAAACAAACATAGATTTTTTGCAAATTCTTTACTTGGCACCTGCGTCCAATGATTATTTTGTGGGGCCGCTTAGCTCAGTTGGTTTGAGCATGGTGCTCACAACGCCGGGGTCGTGGCTTCAATCCCTGTCAGGGCCACGCTTTACAACGTGCGGCGCGGTGTTGCAGCGGTAGAGTTGCTGCCTAAAGGGCCTGTCCTACAAGCATGCAACTCCATGCGATGAGCGCGACCTAACGTGGTCGCTTGAGCCGTCCGGCGTCGCAGGGCCGGTCCCACTTCGATCGCCGGAGCCGTGCGGAATTGTGCGGAGTTCGTCCCCACATCGCGCGGGGCTCCGAAAAACTGACTATGTTCAAAAATTCCGCACGGCAATGGCTTGTCGGCTCGCAGTCGCCTCGACGCATTACACACCGCCCCGACATCATGCCTCCGTGAACCTACCTGTAGGTGCCTCCGTGACCCTCTATGTGTGTGGCTCCGTGGCCCTCTGTGTGCCCCTCTCTGTCCTGGTGAACTTACCTTAAGACTTTGCTCCAAGTTCGCCTCACTTTGCGCCGCGTTGCGCCACTCACCCGACCTCCGCGCGGCCCTCGCTGCCAGTTTGGTCGCGCTTGCCGCATGCAGGCGCATGCTGGTGGGAACGGCCCTGTACAGGGGATCACCCGACCTCCGCGCAGCCCCCGCTTCTAGTTTGATCGCGCTCATCGCATGGAGTCGGATGCTGGTAGGACAGGCCCTTAACAGGCCTCAGAGATTCGGGTTCGAGCCTCAATACCGCTGCTGTCTGTACAGAGTTTGCATGTTCTCCCCGTGACCGGGTGGGCTTCCTCCGGATGCTCTGGTTTCCTCCCACACACCAAAGACGTATAGGTTTGTAGGTTAATTGGCATTGGTAAAATTATAAATTGTCCCCCGGTGTGTAGGATAAGGATAATGCTAGTGTACGGGATGATTGCTGTCGGCGCGGACTCAGCGGACCGAAGAGCCTGTTTCTGCGCTGTATCACTAAAGTCAATTAAAACGTGGAGATTATGTTCCATGGAATACTCGAAACTTAATAGATTTGTGCAAATAGCATTATAATATTGCAGACTATATTATCACAAGGCTCAAATGTAATGCAATAACACTGGTAAATAGTGTCAAAGCTCTCATTATAGTTCATAAGTTATAGGAGCAGAATAAGGCCATTCTGTCTTCAGGTCTACTCCGCCATTCAATCATGGCTGATCTATCTTTCCCTCTCACCCCATTCTCCTGCCATCGCCCCATAACTCTACGTCCCGGTCACTATGTGGATCACGGTTCAGTGACCGGCACTGTTGTGTCACCATGGCAACGGGTTCTTCTTCTTATCGAGTCCTCACACAAGATTAGAAGTTGTTCAGCCAGATCTGAACACACTTCTCGGCATCTGCATACAATGGTGTCTGTCTTGTCGCTTCTTGTGCATGGTAGTGGAAACAGGGCCGCGACGTGAATGGTTCGTTCCTTGACCCTCGTGGCAATGGGTGAGACCAGGAGTCAAGCAGCATTTCAAGTATCTGCAAGAAACCTTCCGTTCCAATTTTGTGAAACCAAAAGCCAACAATATTCCCATCATTTGCAGTGAGTTGACTTTACCCATCTTTACTCAAGTCGTGCATTATGGCGACTGTCTGGTTACCCGTTTAATGTAACAGCGTTTCTCAACATTCAAACAGAAACAGACTAAAAAAAAAAGACACAAATGCTCGAGTAACTTCATGGGTCAGGCAACATCTCTGGAGAGCCTGAATAGGTGACGTTTCGTGTCTGGGCCCCTCTTCAGCCCCAAGATGTCACCTATCCAGGTTCTATCTTCAGAGAACGGGGTTTCCCCTCCCCCACTATAGATGAGGCTCGCACCAGGGTCTCCTCCATACCCCGCAACACTGCCCTCTCTCCCCATTCCCCCACTCACAACAAGGGCCGAGTCCCCCTGGTCCTCACCTTTCACCCCACCAGCCAGTGCATACAACAGATAGTCCTCCGCCAGTTTCGTCACCTCCAACGTGACCCCTCCACTCGCCACATCTTCCCATCTCCCCCCCTGTCTGCCTTCCGCAAAGACCGCTCCCTCCGCAACTCCCTCGTCAATTCTTCCCTTCCCTCCCGCTCCACTCCTTCCCCGGGCACTTTCCCTTGCAACCGCAAGAGATGCTACACTTGTTCCTTCACCTCCCCCATCCACTCCTTTCAGGGACCCAAGCAGTCATTCCAAGTCCGACAGAGGTTCACCTGCACCTCCTCCAACCTCATCTACTGCATCCGTTGCTCCAGATGCCAGCTGATCTACATCGGTGAGACCAAGCGGAGGCTGGGCGATCGTTTCGCCGAACACCTCCGCTCGGTCCGCAATAACCAACCCGACCTCCCGGTGGCTCAGCACTTCAACTCCCCCTCCCACTCCGTATCCGACCTCTCGGTCCTGGGCCTCCTCCACGGCCAGAGTGATCAACACCGCAAGTTGGAGGAACAGCACCTCATATTCCGCTTGGGGAGTCTGCATCCTCTGGGCTTAAACATTGAATTTTCTCAATTCTGTTAACCCAGACTGCCTCCCCCCCACCTCTCCCTCAGCCCTCTGGCCCTGACATTCCTTCTCCATCTCCCCCCCCCCCAGTCGCACTAGCTTCTCATTTTCACACCACAAACAGCTTACAATGGCCTGCTTCCTTTATCACCAATACTTTTTTGCATATCTTTCACTCATTGTTCCTTATCTCTCCACATCACTGTTTATATCTCTCGTTTCCCTGATCCCTGACCAGTCTGAAGAAGGGTCTCGACCCGAAATGTCGCCTATCTCCTTCGCTCCTTTGATGCTGCTGCACCCGCTGAGTTTCTCCAGCTTTTTGTGTAACCCTCTCCGGAGATACTGCCTGACATGTCGAGTTACTCCAGCGCTTTGTGTGTTTTTTTTGTAAACCAGCACCTGCAGTTCCTTGTATCCACAGAAACATGTTCAGTTTCGTGTCTTGTATTGCAAAAAAAGAGGGGAAAATGTAGACAAATGGAATTGCAGATGCTGATAAGACAATTTTGGTTTGGCTTTCTTCCCAACCCATTGTTCAAGCGCTTTTGATTGCAACATGCCCCTTAATTTAGTTCAACAAAGAAACTGACAAGTTACTAAAGAACCTTCTTGCTTTGCTTCAGCACAACAGAACATAGTAGGCATTGACTACAGAACAGATCAGTGTGTCCATATACCATTATATAAATATATACACACATGAATAAATAAACTGATAAAGTGCAAATACACAGATAATGGGCTATTAATGTTCAGAGTTTTGTCCGAGCCAAGTTTAATAGCATGATGGCTGTGGGGAAGTAGCTATTCCTGAACCTGGTCGTTGCAGTCTTCAGACTCCTGTACCTTCTACCTGAAGGTAGCAGGGAGATAATTGTGTGGCCAGGATGGTGTGGGGCCTTGATGATACTGCCAGCCTTTTTGAGGCAGCGACTGCGATAGATCCCCTCGATGGAAGGGAGGTCAGAGCCAATGATGGACTGGGCAGAGTTTACTACTTTTTGGAGTCTTTTCCGCTCCAGGACGTTCAAGTTGCCGAACCAAGCCACGATGCAACCGGTCAGCAAGCTCTCTACTGTGCACCTGTAGAAGTTAGAGAGAGTCCTCCTTGACAAACCGACTCTCCGTAATCTTCTCAGGAAATAGAGGCGCTGATGAGCTTTCTTAATAATTTCATCAGTGTTCTCGGATCAGGAAAGATCTTTGGAGATGTGCACGCCCAGGAATTTGAAGCTCTTGACCCTTTCAACCATCGACCCGCTAATATAAACAGGGCTGTGGGTCCCCATCCTACTCCTTCCAAAGTACACAATCAGTTCCTTGGTTTTGCTGGTGTTGAGGGCCAGGTTATTGTGCTGGCACCATATGGACAGTCGCTCGATCTCTCTTCTATACTCCGACTCAACCCCATCAGTGATACGTCCCACAACAGTGGTGTCGTCAGCGAACTTGATGATGGAGTTCTCACTATGACTGGCTACGCAGTCATGAGTATGGAGTGAGTACAGCAGGGGGCTGAGCACGCAGCCTTGAGGTGCTCCCTTGCTGATTGTTATTGAGGCTAACACATTTCCACCAATACGAACAGACTGTGGTCTGTGAATGAGGAAGTCGAGGATCCAATTGCAGAGGGATGCGCAGAGACCCAGTTCTGCAAGTTTGGTGACCAGCTTGGAGAGGATGATTGTATTAAATGCCGAGCTGTAATCAATGAATAACAGCCTGACATGAGTTTTTATTGTCCAAGTGGTCCAGAGCGGAGTGGAGAGTCAGCGAGATTGCATCCACCGTTGATCTGTTGTGGCGGTAAGTGAACTACAGTGGATCCAGGTTTTTGTAGAGGTAGGAGTTGATTTGTGCCATGATCAACCTCTCAAAGCACTTCATCACCACAGGCGTTAGTGCCACCGGTCGGTAGTCATTGAGACACGTCACCTTGCTCTTCTTGGGCACCGGTATCATTGATGCCCTTTTGAAGCAGGTGGGAACCTCAGACCTCAGAAGTTTTTCCTCAATGTTCCAGAGTTTGCAGTTCCTTATGTCTACATTTTGCTTCTCCACTGTGAAACCACTTCAGGGAATGCCTACTTTGAAGAACTTCTCCTCCTCTCTCCAAAGGGAATTCTGTGGGACTCACTTTTCACTGCTCCCTCTCTGCTTGCTGAGAGTCTGAACAAGGTTCCTGACCCAAAACGTTGCCGAGTCATGTTCTCCAGAGATGCTGCCTGACCCGCTGATCTACTCCAGCACTCTGTGTGCTCCATACAATGAGCGGAAAATCTTCTGGGAACTTTGGCTGATTCCAATTTAAGTTCACAATGCTCAACATCGAGGCTTTTAACCATGGTGACACCTGCTAGTTGTAAACGTGTGTTCAGTTGAATTGAAAATCAATGCCCAGAGAGAAAAATTTAAATTAAATAAAGCGTGCCTATCCGTTAGCATGTTCCATGCTGACAAGGGGAACTATGCATTTACAGTAAGCAGCCAAACTAATTTACAGCATCAGTTTAGCCTCTGCTGCTCTTGGAAGATAGACTTCCACCGCTAATCCTTTAATCCTGATAGCTAGCGTATTATTTATAAAAGGCAAATTTGATACATTTTAAGTATTGTATCTTCCAGTGGGATGTAAATATAGTGAATAAATTATGTAATGTTGCCACGAGTATATACATGTAGTGTATACTCTCCAAGAGCCAACAGTTGAATTTACCAAAATAAAAGGCAACCAAGGAGGAAGGAATAACTAAAGTCAACAGGATAAAGAATAGTGTTAAAGAAGGAACTGCAGATGCTGGAGAATGGAGGGTTACACAAAAAGCTGGAGAAACTCAGCGGGTGCAGCAGCATCTAAGGAGCGAAGGAGATAGGCGACGTTTCGGGTCGAGACCCTTCTTCAGACAAAGAATAGAATGGAACAGTGCCGCCCATCTGGGTAGTGGGAGAGATTTGGGAACAAAAAGGAAACAATCATTCAAAATAAATGTTTTAATTGATTTCTAAAATTAATTTAAATATACTTGCATTTTCTAAAAAAAAAAGCAAATCAGAAAGATGATATTGGAAATTAAAATAAGGAAATGGCAGGTATATTAAATTCATAACTCGCATTTTTATTTATGGTTCTTTTTTAAATCCTCTGATATTACATGAAGCCTATATTAATCCCCCGTAGAATTAAAAATAAATGCAGGCAGCCGGCTAAACTCACTGATTCATTTCTCATGATTAAGAGCTAACTATCTTCTCATCTCTTTTTTTAATTGGAATGAACTTCACTTGAAGCCAATGAATGATGCTTTATCCACAAACCAAGAATCTGGTGTGGGTAGCTGAGGTCTTTTGTGGAATTACTGTGACTGGCTACCTGTTTAACATTGAGGTATTACTGGTGTACCCGTTAGCTCGGATCAAAAGTAACACGAGCAAAGTAACAGTTATAAGATAGACACAAAAATGCTGGAGTAACTCAGCGGGTAAGGCAGCATCTATGGAGAGACGGAACAGGCGACATTTCGGGTCGACACCCTTCTTCAGACTAATGTCGGGGGTGGGGGGGTGGGTGGGGTGGGAACACTAAAGAGAGACAGAATGCTGGAGTAACTTAGCAGGTTTTGCAGCATCTCTGGAGAAAAAGAATAGGTGACATTTTGTGTGGAAACGCTTCCTTAGACAATATCTATATCTAAACATATACGCACACACACACACATATATATATATATATATATATATATATACACATACACATATATATGTGTGTGTGTGCGTATATGTTTAGATATAGATATAGTCTAAGGAAGCGTTTATATATATATAATAGGTGATATACATAAATATAATATATACATACATATATGTGTGTGCATGTGTATATATATGTGTGTGTGTGTGTATACATTGCATTCAGAAAGTATTCAGACCCCTTCACTTTTTCCACACTTTGTTACGTTACAGCCTTATTCCAAAATGAATTAAACTATTTTTCATCAATCTACACACAATACCCCATATTAAAAAAGCGAAAACAGATGTTTAGAAATTTTTGCAAAATAATTAAAAATAAATAACTGAAATATCATATTTACATCAGTATTCTGACCCTTTACTCAGTACTTTGTTGAGGCACCTTTGGCAGTGATTACTGCCTCAAGTCTTCATGGGTATGACGCTACAAGCTTGGCGCACCTGTATTTGGGTAATTTTGCCCATTCTTCTCTGCAGATCCTCTCAAACTCTGTCAGGTTGGATGGGGAGCGTCGATGCACAGCTATTTTCAGGTCCCTGCAGAGATGTTCGATCGGGTTCAAGTCCGGGCTCTGGCTGGCCCACTCAAGGACATTCACAGACTTGTCACAAATCCACTCCTGCGTTGTCTTAGCTGTGTGCTTAGGGTCATTGTCCTGTGGAAGGTGGACCTCTGCCCAAGTCTGATGTTCAGAACGCTCTGGAGCAGGTTTTCATCAAGAATCTCTCTGTACTTTGCTCCGTTCATCTTTGCCTCGATCCTGACTAGTCTCCTAGTTCCCACCGCTGAAAATCATCCCCACAGCACGATGCTGCCACCACCATGCTTCACCATATGTATGGTATTGGCCAGGTGATGAGCGGTTTCCTCCAGATGTGATGCTTGGCATTCACGCCAAATAGTTCAATCTTGGTTTCATCAGACCAGAGAATCTTATTTCTCATGGTCTGAGTGTCCTTTAGGTGCCTTTTGGCAAACTCCAAGCGGCTGTCATGTGCCTTTTACTGAGGAGTGGCTTCCATCTGGCCACTCTACCATAAAGGCCTGTTTGGTGGTTCTGCAGATATAGTTGTCCTTCTGGAAGGTTCTCCCATCTCCACAGAAGAACCCTGGAGCTCTGTCAGAGTGACCTTCGGGTTCTTGGTCACCTCCCTGACCAAGGCCCTTCTCCCCCAATTGCTCAGTTTGGCCGGGCGGCCAGCTCTATGAAGAGTCCTGCTGGTTCCAAAGTTCTGCCATTTAAGAATGACGGAGGCTACTGTGCTCTTTGGGACCTGCAATGCTGCAGAAATTGTTTTATATCCTTCCCCAGATCTGTGTCTCAACATAATCCCATCTCGGAGGTCTACGGACAATTCCTGGCTTGTTTTTTTGCTCTGACATGCACTGTCAACTGTGGGACCTTATATAGACAGGTGTGTGCCTTTCCAAATCACGTCTAATCAATTTAATTTACCACTGGTGGACTCCAATCAAGTTGTAGAAACATCTCAAGGACATCTCTGGATGAACCTAAGCTCAATTTTGAGTGGCATAGCAAAGGGTCTGAATACTTACGTAAATGTGATATTTCAGTTATTTCTTTTTAATTACTTTGCAAAAATTTCTAAACATCTGTTTTCGCTTCCTCATTGTGTGTAGATTGGTTGACAAAAAAAAGACTTTAATCCATTTTCAAATAAGACTGCAACGGAGCAAAATGTGGAAAGAGTGAAAGGGTTTGAATGCTTTCTGAATGCTCTGTATAGAAACATAGAAACATAGAAAATAGGTTCAGGAGTAGGCCATTCGGCCCTTCGAGCCATTCAATATGATCATGGCTGATCATCCAACTCAGTATCCCTTACTTGCCCTCTCTCCATACCCCCTGATCCCTTTAGCCACAAGGGCCGCATCTAACTTCCTCTTAAATATAGCCAATGAACTGACCTCAACTACCTTCTGTGGCAGACAATTCCAGAGATTCACCACTCTCTGTGTGAAAAATGTTTTTCTCATCTCGGTCCTAAAAGATTTCCCCCTTAACCTGAAACTGTGACCCCTTGTCCTGGACTTCCCCAACATCGGGAACAATCTTCCTGTATCTAGCCTGTCCAACCCCTTAAGAAATATACAGTATTATATATTTATATATATATAAATAAATAGACACAGACACACACACACACCCACATATGTACTCACACACATATATATCCTCACACTGTCATTTACCTTCCTTTCTTTCCATTGAGACCTGATACAATAATTCATAAAGTGAGCA
The DNA here is from genome assembly GCA_963514005.1 of Raja brachyura. Next base: position 37,400,938 of record OY740800.1, on the reverse strand, counting down.
GTTAGCCATGTGGAAAAAAATGCTTCCCAACTTGGCTGAGAAACATTTTAACCCTAATATTAAGATTACGGATTTTGCCTAAAATGTAAATATTTTGCAAGTACATGAATATATTAAATAATTGAAAATGCATAACTGATTTGATGGTATGCTCCACTGAAGTCAGACTTGCAATTAAGATTTGAACTGTAAATTAAAATTCCAAAGCACAATGGAAGATTCTTTGTGCGAAAGGCTTCCAATGTTGTTTTTTTTTATGATTGGCCTTTCTCCTTCCTCCATTATGGGGAGGTGGAGGGTGGGGAGGAAGAAGGGTGGGGTGGGGGGGGGGGGGGGGTAGCTGGTGGAGGGAACTCATACAGTTCAATAGCTCTGATCAGCAGATCCAAATAAACCCGGCCTGTGGTTCCAAATGCAATACTCAGACAAAACTGCAGCAGGGAGCAGCTTTGCAATATTAATGCATCCTTTCGTTTTATTGCGTATTAGCTCGTGTATTTCCTTGGCTGAGAGTTAATCTTTGAATTGGAGCACTGTTAGGTCAATTTAAATGTTAATATCATTGTTGAGCGTGGTACACAGATGTTCTCTCCGGGTGATGCCCTGAATAGTTCATGAGCAATCTGGAGTTTTGCATTTAAGCACTCAAGTTTACATTTAAAAACTTTTAATTTAAAATTGGTTTTGTCAATACAATTATCGCATTCTGCACATCTGTGCCCTTCTACATTACAAATTATAGAATGCCGCGTACTAGATTGATGGATGATCTCAGAAAATCACAAAGCATTTTGTACCTAATTAAGCCTTTTAGTGTTAAAATCTTGTTTGTTCTGCAGAAAATCCAGCAGAATTTTATTACGTAATAAAATAAGTGGGATTTTTTTTAAGTGATGTTGGGCAGGGTGCTAGAAAGACACTCTCTCTTCAACTAGTGGTCTGTGATCTCTCATCTCAACTGGCACGAAAGAAGGCTTCGTCCACCATGCAAGATGTAAGTGGGAGCGTAGATCTCTTATCTAGAATGGGATTTAAACCTTCTGGTCTAGAGATAAGGCAGCTGCCATTTAATCAAAGCCAACCTACCATATTGCTAAATAACGATGTTGCCATATGTTGACATTGTGTTTCTGTTTTGAAATCATTAACAATGTAATTTAAGGTCGCGTACAAAAACATAATGGTGTGCAGTGAATGGAAATCCAAGTATAATGGCCCATTCTCCCTCCCCACCAAAATATGGGAGGCCAGTTTTTTTTTAACTCATCTGCCCTTCCTTGCAAACATCAGTGAACAGAGGAAACTATAGCAGTGACTGTAGGAACACACTTACATCAGGCACATGCCCTGAAAGCTCAATAAAATATACACCTGTAATAAAAATGAACTACACCATAGCTAGACACAAGGAACTATACCATAGATAGACACAAAATGCTGGAGTAACTCAGTGGCTCAGGCAGCATCTCCGGAGAACATAGATAGGTGACATTTCGAGTTAGAACCCCTCTTCAGACTGATTGTAGGGGAAATGTGACATAATATGAGAGGTAATATTAAAAATATACTAAAAACAGTACATATATACATATATGTGTGTGTGTGTCTGTGTACCATGTATATATATATATAGATATATGCGCACACACACACACACACACAGATATATATATATATATATATATATATATATAGTGTGTGTGTGTGTGTGTGTGTGTGCCTGTATGTGCGTGTTTGTATTATATTGTAAATCTAATTGAAATTTTGTTACCAATCTTTGCAGATAATAGTATGGATTGACGTCATTCATGTCTTCAAGGGAGTGGACTGCAGCTCACATGCCATATTGGTAATGGCAGATTAACTTCCACAGTGTTAATGGGGTTAAAGTTCCCTCATGTCACATAACAATGTCTCAGCACGGCTAATTGCCTGCACTAACCCAGAAGTGAGTCTCTACACTGTGGCAAATGGCGGCGGCCAGCTCAAGGTGAGGAGTTATTAATACAAATATTGTTTGCCTTCGTAAATGACAATGAGATAAGCTGCCCTTTAGACTAATTTAAGATCATGCCCACTAATAGTACGGCTAGTGAATTCTGCCAATGCCCATTCAAAGGTCTCTGTTATTTAATTTCACAGTCATGGCCCACTTTTTAATGCTTTGTGAGTTTGGTTTAATGATACAGCGTGGAAACAAACCCTTCGGCCCATCATCGATCACCTGTTCCAACTAGTTCTATATTATTAGCAATGTTACAAAATTTTGAGATTTAAAAAATCAAGTCTGCAATTTATCCCATCAGATAAAGCATAAAAAGAAGTTTAATTTGACACCTAATTCACTTTCATATCTTCAGTATTAAAAAAGTTATGGCCGTTTTCATACTCGGAAATTAGCATCTTGTTCCCCATTGTCTTTCCATTGACTTAACACAAAAGCTGTGATCTAGGACAGTCAAAAGCCCATAACTTTCTTAAAAATTAAGAGCTCAATGAAATTTTCAGTTATTATAGATTGAAGCATTCTGAAACAAATATGAAACAATATTACTAGGGTGACCTGAAATTATAGCATATAATTAGCTAGTTAGCTAATTGTAGCTAATTACAAAATTCAATTTCTAGATCTAAACATCTATCCATTTCTTAAGAAAAGATAAACTTTTTTAAATTGCCTAAGTGTCCAAATAACATTCACACGATAATTCACAATATAACATGATTTTTAAATCTCATTTTCATGAATTTATAGGCCAAATGGAAGGAATTTAATGCTTAATTCCTGTAAATTAATGGCCATTTAAATCAACTTGCGAGTGGGTTTTAGTGGAACGCGGTGGATTAGAACGTTGAGGTTTGTGGTGAAGTTGGCATGAAAAACACTGCAGGTTCATACATTTTTTTTGTCCCCATTTCGCAACATGAAAATGTGATTAAAAACCAAGTTGGTTTTAAAAATAAACTGTGTACTTTATTTTCTCCCCAACGTAAAATCCTTCACGTTGTCGGCGCTCACGGCTTTTGAAGATGATTTTTAAATTACTCTAGCTAATAAATAATCTAGCGTAATTTAAAAATATCTTCATGAATGAAATGTCGGAACGATTTTTCTTCAGCAACGAAATCCCCTGACATGGATCGATTTGCCCTGTCTGTGGAAAAACGGCACTTTAAACACATCCCCCTCTGAAAGGCGCCAAAGTCACGCACACGGGGAGCGGCAGAACTGCAGCGCTGCTCAAGGTAAGTTTTGTAACACACCTAATATTATCCCATTTCCACATTCACTCCCCACACACTGGGGACGATTTACAGAAGCCAATTACCTTACAAACCCGCACATTTTTAGGGTTGTGGGAAACCGGAGCAGTCGGAGAAAACCCACGTGGTCACAGGGAGAACGTGCAAACTCCACACAGCCAGCACCCTAGTTTGGGATTGAACCGAGGTCTCTGGCGCTGTGAGGCAGTGACTCTATCAGCTGTGCCACTGCGCCACCCATTAGTGATGAAGGCACAGTCTGTGCGGAGTATGTACATTCGCCCTGTGTGGGTTTTCCCCGGGAACTCCGGTTTCCTCCCACATCCAAAGACGTACAGGTTTGTAGATCAATTAGGTTGATAAAAAGTTGTAAATTGTCCCTCGTGTGTGTAGGATAGTTTTAGTGTATGGGGGATCGCTGGTCGGTGCGGACTCGATGGGCTGAAGGGCCTGTTTCCGCGCTGTACCTCTTACCTAAACTAAAAAAAGTCTCTCCACATTTTCTAATGGTGGAATGGTCAGGAAGAAATTGACATCAAGCTATTTAAGTGTCACAAGATTTAAGAATGGTATGTACATGCAACTTCAAGTGCATTAAATCATACGCTGAAAATTGAATAGAATGGAAGGTCAGTTTGGCAACTTGAAGGCTGATGCTGCCAGGTCTAACGTCATCATCCAATTATAATTGCACAATATGCACCATGATGGTACAGCTGAGTCAGTAATGTTACAAGTAAATAAATGGTCCAAGGATGTCCACTAAATAAAAGCTTTCACCTCAGATTCCACTGACAGTGTATGGTCCTTACAAGTACTGGCACCTTGTCAATTCAAATACTACACTCTTGCTCACTGTTATTTTCCAGTCAGTTATGGTGTGATGTTGAGTTAATATAATAGAAAGTGATTCCACACAAGTCATTCTATCCAGTTCCATTTTGTTCCCCTAAAACTTGCTGAAAGCTTTACGAAGATGTGGCCAGGACTCGAGGGCCTGAGCTATAGGGAGAGGTTGAACAGGCTGGGATTCCTTGGAGTGCAGCAGAATGATGGGTGATCTTATAGAGGTCTACAAAATCATGAGAGGAATTGATCGGGTGGACGCACAGAGTCTCTTCCCAGAGTAGGAGAATCGAGAACCAGAGGATATAGGTTTAAGGTGAGGGGGTGGGAAAGATTTAAAAGGAATCTGAGGGGTACATTTTTCACACAGAGAGTGGTGGGTGTTTGGAACGAGCTGCATAAGGAGGAGGTGGTTGAGACAGGTACCATCGCCACATTCAAGAAACATTTGGACAGGTACATGGACAGGACAGGATTAGAGAGACAGGCAGGTGAAACTAGTGTAGATGGGACATGTTGGCCGGTGTCAACAATAGACAATAGACAATAGGTGCAGGAGTAGGCCATTCGGCCCTTCGAGCCAGCACCACCATTCAATGTGATCAAGGCTGATCATCCACAATCAGTACCCCGTTCCTGCCTTCTCCCCATATCCTCTGACTCTGCTATCGTTAAGAGCCCTATCTAGCTCTCTCTTGAAAGTATCCAGAGAAATGGCCTCCATCGCCCTCGGAGGCAGAGAATTCCACAGAATCACAACTCTCTGTGTGAAAAAGTATTTCCTCATCTCCGTTCTAAATGGCTTACCCCTTATTCTTAAACAGTGGCAAATTGGGCCGAAGGGCCAGTTTCCATGCTATACAGATCTAAACAAGGGCTGGATGGCTCTGCCAGTTTGTTCCACAATTTTTTTTTTGTTTTAACAATAACACTGGATAAAATGATCCAACTGTGTACATCCTTCCACACAGTAGTAAATGCAGTGAATGCTCTAACTTCATTCAGCCATGTCAAGGGAAACTCTGCTTAGCTCCTTGTCATTGTAAGGATTTTAAGCCCTGGGGTTGTCTGTCACTCCAATTTGCTTACTGAGTTTGCGAATTCAAATCAATACTCCTCTCAGCCTTTGTGTGGTCGGTCAGGCAGAGGTGAAACGTTTCATCTCTGTGGAAGAAAGCTCTCAGCCAGTCAGCCATGATGAAGGAAGGCCGCGCAGCATTAATGATGCCTGACCCCACGATGATGCTGCAGCAGGAAGTGGCACACTGACTTCAACGCTCGTTCCCGCCAACGGTTGACCAATTCCACCTTCCACCCCAAACAACAGCGAGGTGGCACAGCGGTAGAGTTGCTGCCTCCCAGCGCCCCGGGTTCGATCCTGACCACGGCTGCTCTCTGTACGGAGTTTGTACGTTCTCCCCGTGACCCGCGTGGGTTTTCTCCGGGTGCTCCGGGGTTTCCTCCCACACTCCAAAGGCGTACAGGTTTGTAGGTTAACTAGTCTGGTATCATTGTAAATAGTCCCTAGTGTGTGTAGGATAGTGTTAATGTGCGGGGATCGCTGGTCGGTGCTGATTCGGTGGGCCGAAGGGCCTGTTTCAGCGCTGTACCACTGAAGTAAACTAAAAACGAAACAGCTGTTTATAAAATAAATGCAGTGAAAGTATTGAATGCACTTTAATGGAATAAAGCAAGTTCATTGATCTTTGGTTAACGTAATAAAAATTATGATCAATGACTCCAGTTTGTGGTCCTGTTAAGACATACTGTTTATTTCTGAAGACCTCGGATCAATAGTCCACCACATGACACTCTAGTCCAATCAATATTTATTCCCATATGCGATGTAAATGAATGTTAGTTCAATTCCCCTTTGGTTTAACGGTGAATTTATTTCAGAATACTTTCTCCATCCTTACAGAAGTTTTTTTTACCTCGTTCCGTACACCTACCACCCTTTGGGTAAAAATGTTACCCCTCAGGTTCCTATTAAATCTTTCCCCCCCCTCCCCCACCTTAAACCTATATCTTCTGGTTCTCGGTTGTCTTACTCTGGCCAAGAGACTCTGTGTGTTCACCCAATCTATTCTTCTCATGATATTGCACACCTCTGCAGATCACCCCTCATGCTCCAGTGTTCCAATGAATAGTCCCAGCCTGCTCAACCTCTCCTTAAAGCTCAGGCCCTCGGGTCCTGGCAACATCCTCGTAAATCGTCTCTGCACCATTTCCAGTTTGACAACACCTTTCCGTCAACAGCTGAGGCACGGACTATCGCAACGATTAAGAAACATTCAGACAGCGTATGTTTGGGAAGGAATTGCAGATGCTGTTTTAAACCAAAGATAGACACAGGTGCTGGCTCGAAGGGCCGAATGGCCTACTCCTGCACCTATTGTCGTTTGTCCATAAAATGCTGGAGTAACTCAGTGGGACAGGCAGCATGTTTGGAGAGAAGGAATGGGTGACGATTTGGGACAAGACCCTTCTTCAGACGTTTCTCATCAAGACCAGTCGGGCCCAGTGAAGTAGGTCCATGGATGCGACAGGTTTAGAGGGATATGGGCCAAACGCGGGCAGGTGGGACTAGTGCAGGTGGGACATGTTGGTCGGCGAGGGCAAGTTGGGCCGAAGGGCCAGTATCCACGTTGTATGGGTAAAGGACTCCAGAGATTCGCAACCTTTATGAGAAGAAGTTTCTGCATACTTCAATTTTGAAGACCAGTCCCCTAATCTTGTCAACGTGACCCCCACCCCCCCACCAACACCACCCTTCAATAAACCTTCAGCACACAAGCAGCAGAGTCTCGAAACTGGCTGTGCCCCCGAGATCGTGGTCAACAATCCAGTCACACCATTGCGAAACAGAACACGGCTTAAAAAACGCCGTGATAAAGAGCCCATCCATTCGCACTTCAGCTAAACGTGAAGTTAAATTGATGGCAGCTTCTCCTAATAGTTGCATTTGCTATTCCACGAATGGACCGGTGAATAATTTTCTGCCAAGTCTAAGCATCCTTTGAGATTAAACCCTGCAGAAATAAGGTTGCAATCAAGTTATAATACAAAAGCTTCCAAAATACCTATTAACAGCACAGAGTGAAGTAGAGTTCCATAACAGAATCTTAAGGACAAAAGAGCAATATCTTTGATCTCATCTTAAAACCGGTCTTTTGGGGCATAAACATAAAGAGCACCATTCAGCTCCTGGAGCCTGTTCGACTCCCATTCAAATTGTGATTAATCTGTACATTGATTCAATTTATCTGCATTTGGTTTACTTCTCTTGAAATCCGTCACCAGCTAAATTTCAATTTCAGCTCTTGCAAGTTTCAAGTCATTCTGCATTTACATTGATTTGGATGAAGAGGATAATGTACTTTCATTATTTTTGCCAGATCTCTGAAAGCGCTTCCTAATTTCACCCCCGCTCAGAACCCAACTTTGGTTTGGTTTGGAGATACAGCGCGGAAACAGGCCCGTCGACCCACTGAGTCCGCGCCGACCAGCGATCCCTGCACACGTGCGCCATCATACACACGCTAGGGACAATTTATACTTATATCAAGCCAATTAACCTACAAATCTGTACGTCCTTGGAGTGTAAGGCCTGAGCACGCCAGCCTCAATCACAAAATGGTGGCCCTCAACTCTGCCACAAATTAGAGGATAATTGCATCTGTTCAACATTTACAAAACAATTACTATATCAACCTTCATGTCCATGCAATGTGGCCATCACTGAATCCTTCTGGCTCAGTACCATTTCCAAGGTGGTGCTGTGCATCTACACTTAATGAAGGTGATCGTATAAAAACAGTTCATAACTTCATATGTTCTAGAAGCAGAATTTGGCCCATCAAGTCTACTCCACCATTCAATCATGGCTGATCTATCTTTCCCTCTCAACCCCATTCTCCTGCCTTCTCCCCGTAAGCCCTGACACCCTTACTAATCAAGAAATAAAGAGCCCCTCAATGAATGAATACTCTAAAAAAAAAAATGGGATAGGATCTCAACGTCTATCATCAACAGTTCAGGATTGCTGTCATTTAGCAGTAACGTCCCAAGTCTCTATGCACTTGTGTCAAACTGTGATTTGCTGATGGATTCGTAGGGCTGAAGCCAGGAGGTCTTTCACATCCTTCTCCCTACTCACAAGCCCAACTCGTCAGCAATTTTCAAAATGAAACTGCTCCATCTTTGATATAAATCCTCATCTGTCTGCACAGAGTTTGCACCTTCTCCCCGTGACCTACGTGGGGTTTCCTCAGGGATCTCCGGTTTCCTCCCACACTCCAAAGACGTACAGGTATATAGGTTAATTGGCTTTGGGATAATTGTAAATTGTGTGTGTGTAGGATAGCATTGGTGAGCAGGCCGAAGGGCCTGTTTCCCCACTGTATCTCTAAACTAAACTAAAGTTGGGTTCTAAGCATTGGTCCCACCAGTCATAGCTGACACACTTGGACAAGATCTCCGGTATTGAAAAGGAAATCTAAAGGTAATGCATGCATTGATTCCTCCCTTAGCTATTCCACCCGTCACTTCGTCAAACTCCACGGGATTAGTCAGACACCGCGGCAGAGGTCAATCTTCAGCCATTTCAACTCATTGCACATGATATCAGGGAATAGCTTTGAGCATTGGATACAGTGAAGGGGACCAAACAGTATCCCAGCCATAATCTTAGACTCCTGGGCTCGAAAACTAGCCCAGTCTCTGTCCCAGCTGGGATGCAATCCTGAGGCTTTAATAAGGCTCTGGTCAGACCACATTTGTAGTATATGAGAAGTTTTGGGCCTCATATCTGAGGAAGGGTGGGCCAGCTTTGGACAGGGTCCAGGTTACAAGAATGATCCCAGGAATGATTGGGTTAACATATGATGAGTGTTTGATGGCCCTGGGCCTGCACTCGCTGGAGTTTAGAAGAATGAGGAAGGACCTCATTGAAACTTACCGAACAGTGAAAGGCCTGGATAGAGTGGATGTGGAGAGGATGTTTCCACTAGTGGGAGAGTCTAGGACCAGAGGCCAGAGCCTCAGAAAAAAAAAGAGTTACCTTTAGAAAAGAGACGAGGAGGAATTTTTGTAGTCAGATGGCGATGATCTATGGAGTTCATTGCCAGGATGTGAAAGACCTCCTGGCTTCAGCCTTACGAATCCATCAGCAATGGTATCAAGGGTTATGGGGAGAAGGCAGGAGAATGGGGTTGGGAGAGAAAGATAGATCAGCCATGATTGAATGGCTGAGTAGACTTGATGGGCTGAATGGCCTAATTCTACTCTATGAATTTATGATTTTCTCCAGTTCAGTTCAAACAATGGCATCTGCCCAACAATATGGAAAATTGCCCCGGTATGCCCTGCACAAAAAACATGGGAGAAAATTCCAGTCTGACTAATTATTGCTGAATGCTCTTGTTGGTTTCGTGATTAGAAAATGTCTAAGTGCTTGAGCTCAGATGGAGTTCAGATTTGGCCTCACTGAGTATATAAAATACTTAAGCACAACGTTAGTCCAGCTAGTCTTTGGCATTATTAGCATTTACACCTCAGTTGTTGTAAGTAAGAAATTAATTGTTCCTTTTTGGGACATATGACAATACAACACTCGTAAATCTTGATGTTATCACCAAGTTTTTGTGTAAACATTGCAAAGAAAGTCCAAACAGTCCCCAGAAGTCATGTTCATCACAATGACATAGTGGATCTTGGTCTCTCCTGCTCCATGGCACCCGTACTAACTTATACAGTTGTTTCTTTCTATGGCTCTCTTCTTGTGAATGTGGTATTATGTGGCAGAATAGATTAGTTTAGTTTAGCGATACAGCGCGGAAACAGACCCTTCGGCCCACCGCGCCGCGCCGACCAGAGATCCCCGTACGCTAGCACCATCCTACACACACTGGGGACAATTTACAATATTTACCGAAGCCAATTAAACCTACAAACCTGTACGTATTTGGGATATGGGAGGAAAACGGAGCATCCGGGGAAAACCCATGCGGTCACGGTGGGAAAATGTACAAAGTCGGTACAGACTGCACTCGTAGTCAGTACATACCGGGGTCCCTGGCACTGTAAGGCAGCAACTCTACCTCTGCGCCACCAGGCAATACTTGGTACTTGGTACATCAGGTACATGGATTAGAGGGATATGGGCCAAACGCAGATATATCGGACTAGCTTTGCCATTACGACAGGGAAAGTTTCCAGATTTCAGAGCAACAAAATGAAGTGTGTTTCATTTGACCTTTAATATAATTCTCATAGTCAGACAGCACGTAAAATGGGCCCTTTGGCTCAACAAATCTGGGCTTCATCTAAGCTAGAACATAGAGCATAGAAAAATAGGGCCGAATGGCCTACTCCTGCACCTATTTTACTATGTTCTATGTTCTAGCTTAGATGAGGCCCAGATTTGTTCGTGCTGTCTGACGCTGTGAGAATTATATTAAAGGTCAAATGAAACACACTTCATTTTGTCGCTCTGAAATATGGAAACTTTCCCTGTCGTAATGGCAAGGATAATAATCTGAAACAGATAAGACATTGTTTGCTGGTGCTTACATTATAAATATGGATAACCATCATACCTCAATCAACTCAACCAGTTGGGTATTCAAACTGTTGATAAAACAGCTGTTTTAACTGTTCAGCCACGACATCTCTCCATCCTTCTTCCAAAGCTTCAAGGTTGAGCAAGTTTAATATGTGTCTGATTATATGAAATCTTTCAGCCATTCCCATCAGTTTGAGACAAAAGGTATAATTGCCTATACATCATCCACGGTGGATGGCCATGCCACTGTATCAGACTTGTATCTATCTTGCCACTAAGAACTCAAGTGATCATCAAAGTGTCAGAGTATTACAAAGGCAAATGTTGCTCTGACTGTCAGAGAAAACTCATGCCATTATTTTTTCTTTACGCACGTTGGAACTCATGTTGGCATCAACTTCACATGAGGGGCGTCATCTAAATCCTCCCATTGGCAGAAAGGTTTTGAGGGATGAAGACAGATGCATTTTCAGTAAAAAATATAACATTTATGGGGGTGGACACCAAATGCTGGAGTAACTCAGCAGGTCAGGCAGCATCTCTGGAGAGAAGGAATAGGGGATGTTTTGAAGAAGGGTCTCAACCCGAAACGTCACCCATTCCTTCTCTCCATAGATGCTGCTTCACCCGCTGAGTTACTCCAGCATTTTCTGCCTACCAGGGGATGTTTTGGGTCTGACCTAAGGGTCTCAACCTGAAACGTCACCCATTCCTTCTCTCCATAGATGCTGCTTCACCCGCTGAGTTTCTCCAGCATTTTCTGTCTATCCTGAATTTCACTGTACTTCGGTGCATATGACATATAAAGAACCAATGTTGGGAAAGAATCTCAGAATGTAAACAGTTCGGTTTTTTTAGTTTAATTTGGAGATACAGCGCGGAAACAGGCCCACTGAGTCTGTTGGAGGGACAGACCTCATATTCCAACCGCAAGTTGGAGGAACAGCACCTCATATTCCGCTTGGGGAGTCTGCATCCTCTGGGCTTAAACATTGAATTTCCTCAATTCTGTTAACCCTTGCTGTCTCCTCCCCTTCCCACCTCTCCCTCAGCCCTCGGGCCCTGGCATTCCTTCTCTCTCTATCTCTCCCCCACCCAAGTCGCACTAGCTTCTCATTTTCACACTACAAACAGCTTACAATGGCCTGTTTCCTTTATCATCGATACTTTTTTGCATATCTTTCATTCATTGTTCTTTATCCCTCCACATCACCGTCTATATCTCTCGTTTCCCTGATCCCTGACCAGTCTGAAGAAGGGTCTCGACCCGAAACGTCGCCTATCTCCTTCGCTCCTTATATGCTGCTGCACCCGCTGAGTTTCTCCAGCCTTTTGTGTACCCACTGAGTCCGTGCCGACCAGCGATCCCTCCACAATAACACTATCCTGTACACACTAGGGACAATTTTACATTGATACCAAGTCAATTAACCTACAAACCTGTACGTGTTTGGCGTGTGGGAGGAAACCAAATATCTCGGAGAAAACCCACGCAGGTCACGGGGAGAACGTACAAACTCCCTTCAGACATCACCGGTAGTTGGGATCAGACCCGGGTCTCTGGAGCTGTATGGCAGTAGCTCTACCGCTGCGCCACCGTGCCGCCCAGGTTACAGAAAATAAAAACTAAATTATCAAAATCATTCCCATGAAGTTCAAATGTCCAAGACCAATTCAAACCTTGAGATAAATAATGGGAAGTTGTTTTGCATTATAATAGTTGCTTCAAATGTGGCATAAAGGGGTTAACAGGAGGAAAGTTAATGTCTGGAAGAGAATGATTGTCATTCCGCAAATTTAAATAAGAAATCATTGAAGCTTTAGTAAAGTCCATCCAAGTGAATTCAACAGTACAGATTGATCCTGACTTAACACTGCAACGTAGATAGCGCATTTCTCAAATCTGTCCAACAATTGTATAGTACTATTTTTCTCAATGAACTGCGGAAAATGTAATGTATGTTGGGGGTACACAGCGAATGATAGGGGAGAAATCTCCTTTCTCGCAACTATTCTCTATGTGTTTTCTGTGGGAAATGTCCATAGAACAAATCTCCTCTGAGTCAACGAGAGTTGCTGCCATACAGCGCCAGAGACCCGATTTGGTCCTGACTGCCGGTGCTGACTGTACGGAGTTTGTACGTTCTCCCCGTGACCTGCGTAGGTTTTATCCGAGAGCTCCGGTTTCCTCCCACACTCCAAAAGACGCACAGGTTTGTAGGTTAATTGGCTTGGTAAAATTATAAATTGTGTCAATGTGCATGGATCTCTGGTCGACACGGACTCGGTGGGCCAAAGGGCCTGCTCCGCGCTGTATCTCCAAACCAAACTAAAACAAGAATTGACAATTCAGCACAAATTACCTCAGGGAGCTAATAGCAGACATGGGGCAACTGGAAATTGGTTGACTGTTTGAAAGATACAGCGTAGAAGCAGGCCTTTCAGCCCACTGAATCCACGCTGCCCATCGATCACCCGCTCACACTAGTTTTCTGTCATCTCCCTTTGACACCCACTCCGTACAAACTTGGGTCATTTTACGGAGGCCAATTAAACTACAAATCCTTGCATCGAGAGGGTGTGGGAGGAAACCGGGGGAAACCCACGCGGTCACAGGGAGAGCGTGCAAACTCCAATCAGATAGCACCCGTGATCAGGATCGAACCCGGGTCTCTGGTGCCATGAAGCAGCAGCTCTACCAGCCATGCCACTGTGCTGGAATGGGGGAAGATTCGGGACGAGACCCTTCTTCAGACTGAGAATCTGAAGAAGGGTCTCGATTCGAAACGTCGCCCATTCCTTCTCCCCAAAGATGCTGCCTGTCCAGCTGAGTTACTCCACCTTTTTGTGTCTTGCATTGTGAAAGATACTGCATTTCATATAGTTTAGTTTAGTCTGGAGATACACTGCGGGAACAGGCCCTTCGGCCCACGGAGTCCGCACCGACCAGCGATCCCCGCATGTTGACACTATCCTGGGCACACTAGGGACAACTTACACTTATACACAGCCAATTAACCTACAAACCTGTACATCTTTGGAGGGTGGGAGGAAACCGAAGATCTCGGAGAAAACCCACGCAGGTCACGGGGAGAACGTACAAACTCCGTACAGACAACACCCATAGTCAGGATCGAACCCGGGTGTCTGGCGCTGTAACGAGGCAGCTCTACCGCTGCGCCACCGTGCCGCCCACTGATATATTATGATACACCAGATGATACAGAATATAACAAATTATGGCTCTCCCTCTTCAGTGGGAATATGTTCCATGCTGTTTCTTGCGAGGGGAGTGATAGAGATTACAAAGTAATATTTAGTCATTATCACTAGTGATAATCACATATTATCACAAATACTAGTGATTACATATTACTATATCATATGGTGGTATGTAATTATATCACTATATGATTATATATAGTAATTCTAGAGATACAACCTGGAAACAGGCCTTTCTGCCGACTGAGACTGTGCCAACCACGACTTCTATGTTATCCCAATTTTGCATCCTACACACTAGGGACAATTTACAGAGGCTAATTGACCTACAAATATGCACCTCTTTGCAATGCGGGAGGAAGCCGGAGCACCTGGAAAAGAATGTACAAACTCTGTACAGAAAGCAGAGTTTGTGGTCAGGATCGAACCTGGGTCACTGGGCACTGTAAGACAGCAACTCTACTCTGTGCCACCATGCCGCCCTGTGTTATATAGTGATATGATTCAATATAACCATACATTCATATCGCACGATGATATAGACAATAGACAATAGATGATATATATTAATGTACAGGTCTACCACCGATTTTATGGCAACTGGAATCTGGAAACCCCCCCCCTTTAATCTGGACAAAATCCCCCTGGAAGTTCCCCATGGAAAATGTGCCTCCGAGGCCGGGTGAAGGGCCAGCCTCAACCTCATCGGGACTTCTGCGGCCGATCAGTGGGTCAAATTTGCCCCCTGCGGCCGAGGCTCTGGAACTATGACCCAACTGGAGCCGGCAGATCCGCTCCCACAGCCGACTTCTGAGGCCACCGTTGCGGGCCGGTATCTCGGTCCCCCCCCCCAAGCCGTGACCTCTGTTGGTCTGGCAAAACGGATCAACCGGAAAAACTCTGGAACCAAGGGTGCCGGAAAATCAGTGGTGGACCTGTAGTATGATATACAACTATATGATTATATCATATCACTGGTCATGTTTTATCATGTCTTGTCCTTCTGCTGACTGGTTAGCACGCAGCAAAAGCCTGCAAACCGTAACATCCAGGTTCAGGATCAGCTTGTTCCCTACAGCCATCAGGCTATTAAACACTACAACCTCATATAGGCTCTGAACTACAATAGACTGTTATTATTAAAGGGTATGTTGTGAGTATTAATATATATACTTTTCTCTCTCTCGTTTGTCATTGCGTGCTGTGTTTGCATATTCTGTTGTGCTGCAGCAAGTAAGAATTTCATTGTTCTATCTGGGGCACGTACTCTTTTCACTGTACCTTGGTACACGTGACTATAAACTAAACTTATATATTATATCATTACATGAGATATAATCACACACTTATAATAACTATAACTGAAGAATAATTAACTCTCAGATAGACACAAAAAGCTGGAGTAACTCAGCGGGACAGGCAGCATCTCTGGAGAAAAGGAATGGGTCGAGACCCTTCTTCAGCATGGTCAGGGATAAGGGAAATGAGAGATATAGACAGTAATGTGGAGAGATAAAGAACAACATATGAAATATATGCAAAAAAGTAACGATGATAAAGGAAAAAGGCGATTGTAATCTGTTTGTAGGGTGAAAACCGGGTGGGGGACTTGGGTGGGGGAGGGATAGAGAGAGAGGGAATGCCGGGGCTATCTGAAGTGAGAGAAATCAATATTCATAACGCTGGGCTGCCCAAGCTCTCAATCAGCATAAATGAACCATCATCTTATTAGTGTCTGTAGAACCTCATGTACAAGCTTACTAAGGCGTTTCCAGCATTATTTTTGTCACTGCTCTTCGGAAACATCTAATTGTCCATCAGTGCATTGAGAGCTTATGCAAGCTTCCCGAGGTTGTGAAAGCTGCTGAACAATTCATTGGCACCCTACTTTCAACACAGTGACTGATTTCTCTGCCGTACTGTTCACTCCAACACATACCCCTTTTATACAAACGCTGGAAAGAGTGCGGAGGAGATTTACAAGGATGTCGGCAGGACTCGAGGGCCTGAGCTATAGGGAGAGGTTGGGTGGGCTCTGACTTTATTCCTTTAGAGCGCAGGAGCGCTGATCTTATAGAAGTGCACAAGATCATGAAGAGAACCGATGTGGTGAATGCATAGAGTTTTATTACCTAGAGTAGGGAATCAAGAATCAAGAGTGGGCCCCATAGCAGAAGCATTCACGGGCCGGAAACTCAACTGGAAGTATCCCGAGCTAATTCTGCTGCCACCATCACCTATTGTAACAAGTGATGGCTCCCACTGATTGTTGCCGGAAGCTTGCGTCCTTTTCAGGACGGACGGTGACAGCGATGTCAACATTTGAAACATGGAAGATGGACACGAAAGAAGAAGAAGAACCAGAGTGCATAGGTTTAAGGTGAGAGGGGAAAGACTGAATGAGCTGCCAGAAGAGGTAGTTGAGGCAAATAGTGTATTAGCATTAAAAAGACTCTTGGACAAGTGTATGGATAGGAAAAATTTGGAGGGAAAGGGATCAAATGTGGGGAAATGGGACTAGATTAGATGGAGCCTCTTGGTCAGCATAAATGCGTTGGGCCGAAGGGCCTGTTTCAGTGCTGTGCGACTCTACGGGTCTTAAAGACAGCTATGTTAAAGCAATCAAGGTTAGCTTGCAGTAAAATATCCTTTCATATGTCTCAACCTTCAACGCTCCCTAATGTAAACCATATTTCTGCTTGTCACTATTAATAAATATGTTGAGTGATCAAAGTAATACTGGTGTGACACAAGCAAATGTAAGGAATATATAATGCAACTTTTATTAATGCAATCGTTATTCTATGAACACGATTCTTTAGAATAACTCACGGGATAAAAATTAGATTTAAAAATTGATGTTCTGTTGCATGATCACCTGAAAATGTCAGCAGAAAAAGGCTATTATCCCTAATTTATCAATGCTTCTGCTTATGCTCCACATCCTCCACATCTCAGCACAACAGTCTACTTCTTTCTCCCTAATGTACTTATTTAGCTCCTTCTTAAACGTATCATAAGTTCGTATTCATGTGATCGGAGCAGAATTAGGCCATTCGGCTCATCATGCCTACTCTGCCATTCAATCATGGCTGATCTATCTCTCCCTCTTAACCCCATGATTCCTGCCTTCTTCCCATAATGCCTGACACCCGTACAAATCAAGAATCTATCAATCTCTGCCTTAAAAATATCCATTGACTTGGCCTCCACAGATTCCACAGATTCACCACCCTCTGACTAAATAAATTCCTCCTCATCTTCCTTCCAAAGGTACGTACTTTTATTCCGAGTCTATGGCCTCTGGTCCAAGACTCTCCCACTAGTGGAAACATCCTCTCCACGTCCACTGTACCCAGGCCTTTCACTGTTCGGTAAGTTTCAATGAGCAACCCCCCCCCCCCCCATCTCATCCTCTAAATTCCAGCGAGTACAGGCCCTATCCCGTCAAAACGCTCGTCAGATGTTAACCGTCTCATTCCTGGGATCATTCTCGTAAATCCCCACTGCACCACTTCCAGAGCCAGCACATCCTTCCTCAGCTATAGGGCTCAAAAAAACTGCTCAAAATTTTGCAAGACATTAAAAAGGTAGAAAAGCACTCACCTTTTCTGCGGACTGGGCTGTGCCAAAAAATATTGGAATAAAAGCTAACCATATAATGCAGGTGGTGTACATGGTGAAACCGATGGGTTTGGCTTCGTTGAAGGTCTCTGGGACGCCTCTGGTTTTAATTGCGTACACAGTGCATGTGACCATCAGCAGAATGCTGTACCCCAGGGAGCAGATGAGAGAGAGGTCAGAAATGTCACACTTGAGGACGCCCCTGGCCTTCTCCGGGTCCACAGTCCGCTGCTCACCGTAGTCCACGATGGTGTGAGGAGGGTCCACGGCAAACCAGATGAAGACTCCCAGGAGCTGGAGGGAAATGAGGCTAAAGGTGATCACCAGCTGGGAGGCCGGGCTGATGAACTTGGGAGCTGAGACCGAAGCCTTACCTTGCTCAAAGATTCGGTGGATTCTGTTAGTCTTGGTGAGCAGCGCAGCGTAACTAATGCACATGCCCAGCCCCAGGAAGATCCGACGGAAGGAACAGAGAACGATATCGGGGGTGGCAATCATGAGGAAGGTGACAGCGTAGCACAAGAAAATTCCAGTCAGCAAGACATAACTTAGCTCCCGGCCGGACGCCCTGACTATGGGGGTCTCGTTGTAGCGGATGAAGGTCGTGATGACAAAGGTGGTGGCGATGATGCCCAGCATGGCGATGAAGACAGGCACGATGGCCCAGGGTGAGTGCCACTCCAGCTTGATGATGGGGATGAGCTGGCAGTCGGTGCCGTTGGCGTTGGGCTTGCGGTTGAACGGGCACATTTGGCAGGTCGACTCGTCCACCAGGTAGTGGTAGCCTTCGCAGCGCTCGCAGTGCCAACAGCAGGGCACCCCTTTCACCGTCTTCTTCCTCTCGCCAGCCTTGCAGGGCAGGCTGCAGACCGACTGCGGGATGGTGAGGTCAACTCCGCCCCAATGCATGTCCTTCACCTGAGGAGAGGTCAAAGAGCGAGTACAAGGCTTGCCAGAATGTCATCAGTTTCAGAAGCAGAATTAGGCTATGACGCACATTAAGTCTACTCCCCCATTCAATCATGGATGATGTATCCTTCCCTCTCAACCTCTTTCTCCTGCCTTCTCCCAGTATCACCAGACTTATGAAGAATCTGTCAATCCCTGCCTTAAAGATATCCATTGATTCAGACTCCACGGCCTTTTTGCAGCAACGTTTAAGAAACAGTTAGACAGATGCATGGATAGGACAGGTTTAGAGGGAAAACGGGACAAACACAGGCATGTGGGACTAGTGTAGATGGGACATGTTGGCCGGTGTGTGCTAGTTGGGCCAAAGGGCCTCTTTCCACACTGTATGGCTCTAGGACTATAGTATAGGAATCAGGGAAAATTAGTGGGAAATGGATTGCTACGTGAGTCAGCATAGGCTTTGTGGGCTAAAATGGCCTCCTACCTCATATGAAAATATAATAACATGTCTCAAAGCAATTTAGAAACAATGACTTTCTTCTAGTCAATGTCGAACATAAGAAGCAATTTCCACACAGCAGGCCAACACCAACACCAACATAAGCAGATATCTCAGTTTAGAAATACTCAACAAGCGATAAATATGGTTCAGATTACTTGGGGTGAAAGAATCTTTGCAAAGTTGTGCTCAGTTTATTTCTTCCAAAGTAAGGCAGCACCTCCTTGGAGGCCTGGACAGAGTGGATGTGGAGAGGATGTTTCCATGAGTGGGAGAGTCTAGGGCCAGAGGGTGCAGACTCAGAATGAAATGGCGTACCTTTAGAAAGGAGATGAGGAGGAATTTCTTTAGTTCTTTGGAGGTGAATCTGTGGAAGTCATTGCCACAGAAGGCTGTGGAAGCCAGGTCAATTAGTATTTTTAAGGTGGAGATTGATAGATTCTTGATTAAAGCAGGGGAATGGGGTTGAGAGGGAAGGATTGATCAGCCATGATTAAATGGCGGAGTAGATTTGATGAGTCGAATGGCCTAATTTAGTTTAGTTTAGTTTAGTTTAGAGATACAGTGTGGAAACAGGCCCTTCAGCCCACCGTCCACATCAGCCACAATTCCCTGTACACTAGTATTATCCTCCACATTAGGGACAATTTTAACCAATGCCAATTGACCTACAAACCTGCACGTCTTTGGGATGTGGCAGGAAACCGGAGCACCTGGAGGAAACCCACTCGGTCACAGAGAGAACACACAAGTTCTGCACAGGCAGCACCCGTGGCCAGGATAGAACCGGGTCTCAGGCAGCAATCTACCGATGCGCCACTGCTCCACCTAATGTCGTTGACTCTTAAGAGGCCGAGTTAATTAGCGACACAGATTCACAGCCAATAAATGCCAGTCTCGCCAATCTCTGATTCTCAAAACTTTGTTTCAAAAAGCTGAAGATGTGGCTCGGTAATCATTTTTGAAACTTCAATGGATGTTTTAAAATCAATTTCAAATAAACTTTCTGACCCGCGGGAGATAGAGCGGTGAAGATAATATCAATGAGAATTTTCGTTCCGACCCTACATCATTACTGCCTCAATGGGCCTTATTACTAATCCATCCAATGCTCACAAAAGCAAGAAAAAACTCCGTTTATACTGGATATATAATATCCCCAAATTCAAGAAATTAAGTTATTTTGATAATAATAATTCCTAGTGAAAGGATAATGCACATTGTACATTGCTCCAGAAAGCAAATCTTGCTACATTAGTGTGCATGAAAAGAGGGATAGACAATTTGAACGCATGAACGCAAATCACATATTCGGTCCACAGTGAGTCGCATGCTTGCTAATGCTTTTCTGATTAGACCATTGTTCAGCATGCAGTGAATACGAGGGATAAGACTTAATAAACAGCTTGGTTTCTAGAAAAGTTCCCGACAGAAAATCTAAACCACAATTGGGTCATAGCCATGGAGTGATACTCTGCGGCAACAGACCCTTCGGCCAAACATGTTCCAGCTACACTAGTCCTATCTGCCCACGTTTGGTCCATATCCCTCCAAACCTGCCCTATCCATGTCCCTGTCTAACGGTTTCTTAAACATAGGGATAGTCCCAGCCTCAACTTTATCATCTGGCAGCTTGTTCCATACACCCACCACCCTTTGTGTGAAAAAGTTACCCCTCAGATTCCTATCTTTTTCCCTTCACCTTCACCTTAAACCTATGTCCTCTGGTCCTCGATTCACCTACTCTGAGCAAGAGACTCTGTGCATCTACCCGATCCATTCCTCTATATTTCACCGGGATGGGCACATGGGATGAGGGGTTTAAAGGGATATAAGGGCCAAACGAGAGTGCAATCCTGAACTACTATCTACCTCATTGCTGACCCTTGGACTTTCTTTGATCTGACTATACCTTGCACTGAACATTATTCCCTTATCATGTATCTGTACACTATAATAACAAGGTTAGACTGTACCTGGATGAGGCAGCTTGGTTGGCATGGATGGGTTGGGCTGAAGGGCCAGTTTCAAATTCTATGACTATGTTACTTCAGTTTAGTCCAATTTAGTTTAGTTTAGCTTAGCTTAGCTTACAGATACAACGTGAAAACAGGCCATTCGGCCCACTGAGTCCGCGCCGACCAGTGATCACCCCGTACACTAGCACAATAGGGACAATTTACAATTTTGTTTACCAAAGCCAAATGAATCTACAAACCTGCACGCCTGTGGAGTGTGGGAGGAAACCGGAGCACCCGGAGAAAACCCACACGGTCACTGGCAGATTGTTCAAACCCCCTTACCTGTAGTCAGGATTGAACCTGGGTCTCTGGCGCTACGTGGCAGCAACGCCGCCGCTGCGCCACCGCGCCGCCCTTTCAAAATCAACAAGTAAAACTTGATTGCTTACGTTCAGATGAAGATTGTCAGTCCACTGTCCAATAACACGATAGCCATGGGAGGACGTGTTGGTGATCTGATATTGGTAGATGTCATATCTCCCAGGAGCATCTCCATTTTTATTAAACATCACAGGAGTACCGGCACTTCCTGCAAGGCAAATAAACATCACAAGAAACATGTGGGAAACACAGGTGTAACACAGCAAATACAAGTGACCATTTCCCCCGGCAAAGAGCGCATCATTTGGTATTGTTATGTATTGTATATGTTATTGCAATGATGGATTCAATTTATTTTTGTTAAAAGAAGTAACATTTTAAAAAGAGTACATTATTCGGCATTGCTTTGTATCGTATATATTGCAATCATTGATTAAATTGATTTTTGTTTAAAAATATTTTTTTAAATGAAAAAAATTACATTATTTGATTTGGGAATAGGTGGTGGTATAGGTATAGATTTTGTAAAGAGTGGCACGGTGGCACAGCGGTAAAGTTGCTGCCTTACAGCCGGAGACCCCGATTCGATCCTGGTCTGTATGGAGTTTATATGTTCTCCCCGTGACCTGCGTGGGTTTTCTCGAGATTCTCCAAAGGCGTACAGGTTTGTAAGTCAATTGGCTTGGTATAATTGTAAATTGTCCTTAGTGTTATTATGTTAGCATTAGAGTGTCGGCATCGCTGGTCGCAGCGGACTAGGTGGGACGAAGGGCCTGTTTCCACGTGGTATCTCTGAACTAAGTTGAACTAAACTAAACTCTGAACCCCATAATTCAAATTAATTTTGAACAAAAACTTCTCACACGTTTTCAGTTAGTTTTAGTTATAGTTCTAGAGACACTGCCGGGAAGCAGGCCCTTCGGCCCACGAAGTTCACGCCGACCAGTGATCAGCATGAGCTTGTTGGGCCGAAGGGCCTGTTTCTGTGTCTGTATGACTTCACGACCCTAAAGCCAAGTTGACCAGGTTTAGTTTAGTTTAGTTTAGAGATACAGCGTGGAAACAGGCTCTTCAGCCAGTGAGTCTACGATGACCAGCGATCCCGGCAAATTAACACCATCCTACACACACTAGGGACAATTTACAATTTTACCCACGCCAATTAGTCTACAACCCTGTATGTCTTTGGAGTACGGGAGGAAATCAGAGCACCCGGGGGAAACCCCACGCAGGTCACGGGGAGAGCGTACAAACTCCGTACAGTCAGCACCCGTAGTCAGGATCGAACCCGGGTCTCTGACGCTGTGAGCAACTCTGTTTTGCGCTGTATCTCTAAACTAAGCTAAACTAAGCTATCAGGTGGGACCGCAGAAGATGGTCCATCTTGGTCAGCATGGGCAAGTTGGGCCGAAGGGCCTGTTTCCGCACTGTGTGACTTCACGACCCGAAAGCCAAGTTGATCAAGTCTAATGATGTTACCATTTACTGCATAAATAACAATGAATGTCAGCATGTTGCTGTCAACCGACCAACTTGTCATGATTTTCCCATTGATTCCTCTCTCCTTCAGTAAATAGCTCCTCATCATTTGTTACTTTCCAATCTTCCAGCATTTCCTCTTAACCCCTGGGAAATGTTTGCAGAAGATAAATAACGCACCTGTTATCCCTGCACCCACCTCTTCTCTAGGGGGCGGCAGGCTGTCAGGAGCCAAGGATTTGCCTGGTTGTCCATTAGTGTCTCCAGACCGCCCCTTCAAACTTTATGCCCACAGCTTTGTGTCAAGTCGGTGAAAGATTGGTCAGCTGGGACGTACAGGAGGCCAAGACTAAATCTGCTCTACTTGTTTTTGAAAGGTAATCAATATTCAATCACACACGCTGATGTGGCACATGGCAAGAGCTCTGGTTTTATAAGGTCAAACTCCCTGGGATAGCTGATATTCTCACCGGTGACGTTAGTGGTTCCACGTCCCATACAGCGAGTGCAACCAAACACAGCTGGAGAGAAATGGATTTGGCAGCAAGAGAGGTCTTACATGTAGCAATGATTTTCTTCGATAATCATTATAAGATTGAAGTACATTTTGTTTGAAGCGCCATCCTGGAACAAGGCTCATTTTGCTAAGCGTTACATGAAGCAATGATTTTCTTAGATGATGGTAATAAGACTTTGAGACTTTAGACTTTAGAGATACAGCGTGGAAACGGGCCCTTCGGCCCACCGAGTCCGTGCCGACTAGCGTTCTCCCCACACACCAGCACTAACCTACACACCAGGGACAATTTAGAATTTACAGGAACCAATTAACCTACAAACCTGCACGTTTTTGGAGTGTGGGAGGAAACCAGAGCACCCGGCGAAAACCCATGAGGGCACGGGAGCACGTAAAAATCTCCGTAGAGGCAGCACCCGTAGTCGGGATCGAACCTGGGTCTCTGGCGCTGTAAGGCAGCAACTCCACCGCTGCACCACCTAGTGCTTCAGTACTTTGTGTCCCTTTACTACACTTGCAATTGTGAAACAAGTTTTGTGGGTTATAAAAAGTGCAGCAACGGTGTTATGTAGGGTAGAGACAGCGGCCATTTTGATTGAGGCAGCATTTTAGATAATTGAGGCCTAATCTTTACCGCAAATGGAGGTCAGGAAGGCAATGGTTATTCCAGGTTACATTGCAGTGGTTATTTCACAGTACATCAATTTCATCTTATAAGCACACTCCATTATGAGTCACAGCCAGTGATGTGAATTTAAATGCTGACCACAACATTATTGCAGCAGAATATCTACCTCCGGCAGTCTTTGAAGTTAAGATTGATCAGATGGGTAGCTTTCCCACACCCATGGGAGGGTGGGGATTTCAGTTCCTTAACGACTCAATTCTTGTTTGCAACAAAACACAGCACTGACTTTACAGAGTCTCTTTAGATTATGAAGAGACAATGGAGGCTTCCAACCAACTAAAAGTGCTGAGCCATACAATTGATCATTCCCAGTTCATCAGATTGCTTCACTGGTAGTCAGCCCAAAATATGGACAAGCTTGTCACGCTATGTTGGTTATCAAGCATAATGAGGTTGCATTTCCTTTCCAAACGGGCAGCCAGGAATCGAAGATAAGCAGCGTGTGTATCTGAAAGGGGGTTTGGAGTTTAGAGGAAGATACAGTGGCACAGTGGGGCAGTGGTTGTGTGGCTGCTTCCCATCGCCAGAGACACGGGTTCAATCCTGACTATGGGTGCTGTCTGTACGGAGTTTGTACGTTCTCTCCATGACCTGCGTCGGTTCTCTCCACGATCTTCGGTTTCCTCCCACACTCCAAAGACGTACAGGTCTGAAGGTTAACTGGCTTGGTATGATTGTAAATTGTCCCCAGTGGGTGTCGGATAGTATTAGTGTGCGGGGATCGCTGGTCGGCGCGCACTCGGTGGGCCGAAGCGCCTGTTTGCACGCTGTATCTCTCAACTAAACTAAACTACACAGCATGGAAACAGGCCCTTCAGCCCACCGCGTCCACATCAACCGCTGATCACCCTTTTGCACTGGTTCTATGTTGTCCCTCTTTCTCATCCACGTCTTTGGAATGTGGGAGATAAATGGAGCACCTGGAGGAAACCCACATGGTCAGAGAGAGAACGTGCAGACTCCACATAGACAGCGACTGGGGTGTGGATCGTACCCAGGTCACCGACTCTGTGATGTTCCATTTGGGACAAGCAGATTGTGGTACATGATATTGCTTGGATTAAAGGCACCAGAACTATTACATTTCTCTTGATACATTCTGACTTGTGCAAAAGCAAGGATATTCAGTACAAAAGGATCACCAGTACGTAAGCTGTTTAGAAATCCTCCAGGCTTTGCAGCTAGAGTACATCATTGCTTTATACTTTAAGAGTGATGAAAACACCATTTGTCCAAAGAGCTCTGAACAACAATTATTTGCCTTCTGATTAATCCCCATTTTCAACACCACTATATCTAAATCAATGATGGGACCATTTATTGTGCCATCTATTCCTGACATATGGAAGTCACCACCTCATTTTCATTAGATGGTTATAAATCTCGAATCCAGTGAAAATCAAAGGTGGAAGGGGATAACGTTGCATTATAAACAATCAGCTGCGGCATCAGCAGGAGGGCGGCTCGGTGGCACAGCGGTAGAGTTGCTGCCTTGCTGCGCCAGAGACACGGGTTCAATCCCACCTACATGTGTCGGAGTTTAGAAGGATGAAGGAAACCTTATTCAAATTTACGGAATAGTGAAATAGCTATTTTGATAGAGTGGCTGTGGTGAGGATGTTTCCTCTAGGAACAGAGGCCAATTTTTAGAAAGGGGATGAGGAGGAATTCCTTTAATCAGAGGGTGGTGAATCTGTGGAATTCGTTGCCACATACGGCTGTGGAGGCCAAGTCAACGGATATTTTTAAGGTGGAGATTGATAGATCCTTAATTAATACGGGTGTCGGGGGTTATGAGGAGAAGGCAGGAGAATGGGGGTTGAGAGGGAAAGATAGGCCAGCAATGATTGAATAGTGGAGTAGACTCGATAAGCTGAATGGCCTAATTCTCCTCCGTAGGAACGTATGAAAATTATACGTAACCCTCCAATAATTTGTGGAAACACATGGAAACATAAGAGCAAGACTCATTCCATTCGCCTTCATTTTCTGGACAGAAGTGAAGACACACAGAACAAACAGTCTGGCCTACCGCGCCCTGGAGGTCGGCTGCGGGAGGGACCCCCGGGGAACAAAAGTGGACGGGTGAGGAGGGGGAGATGGAGTACAAGGAAGGAGATGGCTGGAGGCCCTGCAACAGCCTGGGACTTGCCTGCAACAGGCACCGCTCACAAGAATTAGAGCACGGACTTCAAAATGGCGCCAAACCATGGTGCCTCTTGCATGCGAGCTCAGTAGACTATTTCTATACACTTGCTAATCGAGGTTCAGGAACATGGCAATACTGAACTGGACTGTGTATAAGATGAAAAATTTCACTGCATTAGCACTTTGCACATGTAACAATATAAGCATCATTGAACCATTGAGCCATCGAACAGAATCGAGCTCAAACGTTGCGTTCGTAAATTCGTGACCACATTAGAAAGAACAAGCTTTAAAGAAATACTGAGTCGGCAGCCTATTAAAAAAAGCAATTGCTCATTTTGTGTGGCAGCTTTTGGCAACGTAGGAAAGGACGCGTTCCTGCAGGCAAGGTGATGGCGTGCAGTTTCCATAATGACAATCAGTGCACGGTTCGGCTGTGTTAGCAAACCGGGCTGCCAGAAACACGACTGATGCAGACAGTGATGGTGTCACTCGCTTGTGTGAACCGGCTGAGTTTGTAATCTTCCACTGATGGGTAAAAGATGGAGGAAACTGGAGCACCCGGAGAAAATCTGCGTGGTCACAGGGAGAACGTACAAACGCCGTACTGGCAGCACCCATAGTCAGGATCGACCTGGGTGTCTGGCGCTGTGAGGCAGCACCTCTACCATTGCGCCACCGTGCCGCCCCGTATTTTGAACCGTTACAATTGAACCATTATCAATGCTAGTCACTTTCCAGTGCAGATCAAGGAGAGCACACTAGCCGATTCTAAAGCCTCAAAGCTTAGTCTCAAAGGAGCCTGAATGATGACTATGATGATGGTGTAAAGTTTTACGGAGTGATTCCAGCACCTCTAATAGAACAAGTTAAGCAGACAATCACTGTCTGCATAGCAGCATCTTTCCGAATTAAACTCCAACCATTAATGGATCTGTATTGGGCCCACCAATTGTGAGCTACTGAGCCGCCCACAAGATGAGAGGGAAACAAATTCATACTGAGGTGATGGAATATGGAATTTTCTACCACAGACTGGTGTGGAGGATTTGTTGTTGACTTCCTTCGGAAAAGAGATCAATGGGCAGCAAGGTGGCACAGCGGTAGATTAGCTGCCTTACAGCACCAGAGACCCAAGTTCGATCTTGATCATGGGTGTTAGTCTGTACAGAGTTTGTGCGTTCTCCCCGTGCCCTGCATGGGTTTTTCAGGGTGCTTCGGTTTCCTCCCACATTCCAAAGACGTGCAGGTTTGTAGGTTCATTTGTAGGCTTAGTAAAATGTAAATTGTCCTTTGTGTGTGTAATGTGCAGGGATCGCCGGTCGGCCTGGACTTGGTGGGCCGAAGGGCCTGTTTCCATGCTGTAATTCTAAGCTAAACTAAAGAAAACTAAACCAAATAGATTTTTGGATGTTAAATTTGTAATAATTACTATAGTGAGAAAAGATATCACAATGCAATAATGCAGTTTGACACCTCTGGGGTATCTTGGTACTTCAGCAAGCAGAGAAATCCTTGCAGTAGGGTCAGTAGAGACTTGGGTGGCATGGTAGCGCAGCGGTAAAGTTGCGGTCTCACAGCGCCAGAGACCCAGCCTTGAACCTGACTACGGTGCCTTCTGCACGGAGTCTGTACGTTCTCCCCGTGACCTGCGTGGGTTTTCACGTGGTTGCTGCGTGGAGCTCCATTTTCCGCCCACACTCCAAAAATGTACACTTTTGCAGGCTACTTGGCTTTGGTAACAATTGTTAATTGTGTGTAGGACAGCGTTAGCGTGCGATGTATGGGTGATCGCTGGTAGGCGTGGACTCAGTAGACCTAGGGACCTTTTTCCATGCTGTAGCTCTAAACTAAACTAATCTAAATTAAATGAAACTAAACTAAATAGATTTTGGAATGTTAAATTCCTCGCAAAATTTTTTTATGAGAAGAAAATCACAGTAATATTACCAATGCACTTTGACACCTCCGGTGTATCTTGGCACTTTTGCAAGCAGAGAATACCCTGCAGTACAGCCACCTTGTATCCCAAACAGGGTGTGGAATACTGGAGTTTACACTCTTGTAATTACCCCCTGCAGGATACAAGCCCAAATTCAGCTGCTCCTCCGAAGAATACAATGGGCGACTCAGTAGGAAGATGCAAGGACTTCCTCTGCAATTGGATCCTCGACTTCCTCATTCACAGACTGCAGTCTGTCCGTATTTGTGGAAATGTGTTAGCCTCGATAACAATCAGCACGGGAGCACCTCAAGGCTGCTTGCTCAGCCCCCTGCTGTACTCACTCTATACTCATGACTGCGTAGCCGGTCATGGTGTGAACTCCATCATCAAGTTCGCTGACGACGCCACTGTTGTGCGACGTATCACTGTTGGGGACTAGTTAGTGTATAGAAGTGGGATCGACAGTATGACCAAATGGTGCCAGCACAATAACCTGGCTCTCAACACCAGCAAAACCAAGGAACTGATTGTGGACTTTGGTAGGGGTAGGTTGGGAACCCATAGTCCCGTTTATATCAACGGGTCGATGGTGGAGAGGGTCAAGAGCTTCAAATTCCTGGGCGCACATCAATGCCTCTACTTCCTGAGAAGATTACGGAGAGTCGGTATGTCAAGGAGGACTCTATCGAACTTCTACTGGTACACAGTATAGAGCATGCTGACCAGTTGCATCGTGGCTTGGTTCGGCAACTTGAGCGCCCAGGAGCGGAAAAGACTGCAAAAAGTAGTAAACATTGCCCAGTCCATCATCGGCTCCGATCTCCCTACCACCGAGGGGATCTATCGCAGTCGCTGCCTCAAAAAGGCTGGCAGCATCATCAAGGATCCACACCATCCTGGCCACTCATTCATCTCCCCGCTGCCTTCAGGGAGAAGGTACAGGAGCCTGAAATCTGCAACATCCAGGTTCAGGAATAGGTACTTTCCCACAGCCATCGGACTATTAAACTCAGCTCAAACAAAACTCTGAACATTAATAGCCCATTGCACTTTATCTGATTGTTTATGTGTGTGTATGTATTTTCAATAGTATATGGTCACGTTGATCTGTTCTGTATTTATTTATGCCTACTATAATCTGTTGTGCTGAAGCAAAGCAAGAATTTTGTTGTCCTATCTGGGACACATGACAATAAACTCTCTTGAATCTTGAATCTTGGACCACGCACGATGGCCTGATCAACGGGAAGTTCACGTCACTTTCAAGTGTTGCAAAAAATAGAAATGGATGTTCCGATGAGAACTGGAAGATCTAACTTCGAACGGCTCCAGAAATGGAAGCACTTACCATTGAAGTTTATAGCTCGGATGAACTGAAGCAATTCCCTGCCATCTATGGAGTTCATCGATGGGCAGAGGCCGACGTAACCAGGACACAGTTCTTTGTGCATGTTGTGCAGGGCATGTGCCATGGAGTACACAGCGTCAATGACAAACTGCACTTTCCCCTCCTGTTCATACGACGAGTCCCTTCCAATTCTTTCCAGTCCTACAATGAATAATTAAAAGGTTCAGAATTCAACACAGTGTTTCATTACAAAATGCTAATGGTTTTGGAACGTCAATGTGATAACACACTTCAAACACCATTTCACTTTTCACTGCTTGGTTTTCCTTAACAATGCGACAGATGCCACTTGCTCTCCATTTATACCTGCAATTCAGAACTGGCTAAGATCAGGGTGGCACAGTGGCGCAGCTGGTAGAGCTGCTGCCTCACGGCGCCGGAGTACCGGGCTCGATTCTGACCTCGGGCGCTGTCTGTGTGGAGTTTGCATGCTTTCCCTGTGACCGCATGGGTTTTCTCCTGGCGCTCCGGTTTCCTCCCACACCCCAAAGACGTACAGGTTTGGAGGTTAATTGGCTTGGTATAATTGTCCCCAGTGTCTGTAGGACAGTGTTTTGGGATCCAGACAGACAGCACCCGTAGACAGAATCGAACACGGGTCTCTGGCGCAGTGAGGCAACAACTCGACCACTGCGCCACCGTGCCGTATTTAGTGGGTCAGAGGTGTTTTGTTGTCTCATTATTACGTGTCCTTTGTTGCTCTGGCAGAATGGATAATAGGAAAATGGATACAAAACTCTGGAACCAAGGGTGCCAGAAAATCGGCGGTGGACCTGCGTTAATAACGACCGTTGCAGAATTGAGAGGTGTAGATATTGTACAAGATATTGCGTCCACTCTTTCAGAAATGGCTGATGGGGTTAGTCATAGAGTGATACAGTGTGGAAACAGGCCCTTCGGCCCAACTTACGCACACCGGCCGACATGACCAAGCTACACTCGTCCCACCTGCCTGCACTTGGTCCATATCCCTCCAAACTTGTCCTATCCATGTGCCTGTCTAACTGTTTCTTAAATGTTGGGATAGTCCAGGCCTCAACTACCTCCTCTGGCAGCTTGTTCCATACACCCACCACCCTCTGTGTGAAACAGTTAACCCTCAGATTCCTATTAAATCTTTGTCCCTTCACCTTGAACTTATGTCCTCTGGACCTCGATGCCCCTGTGCTGGGCAAGAGACTCAGTGTATCTACCCGAACTACTCCTCTCATGATTTTATACACCTCTATAAGATCATCCCTCATCCTCCGGCACTCAGGAGGATGAGGGAATAGAGACCCAGCCTACACAACCTCTCCCTATAGCTCACACCCTCTAGTCCTGGCAACATCCTCGTAATTTGGAACAATTTGTAAACCCTATGTTCCTCCACAGGGGACTTGAAGGTACCTGAAGCGAAGGGTGGGAGGCTAGTTAACGGGTTAGTGCGTTCCCCTCCTGCTTTAAAAATTGCATACTAAGAAACGATAGGGACAATTCTGCAAGGAAAAAAATATTTTTAAAAGGCCATCAGCACTTTGTGAGACAGGGTGTTTTAGGTTCTATTTCTGATTTATACTGCGTGACATCTGAAAGGGCAAAGCCTTTGAATTCATTCTGAACACTGTTATGGCATTTAAAATAAATACTCCAGACATTTATTCATTATTGCAGTCGACATCAATACCCCTTAGGTGGCATCTGGCCCCAGAAAGAAAAATCCTTTTTGACATCTAGAATTTGTCTCTCAGAATTTGCTTCATGTCTACGACATCAAATGTATTTCTTTTTGTGAAGTCAGTATCACGTTTCCGGACGGCCCCCAACCACTCCAGAGATTGGGAAATGCATTCCCAGAAAACAGATTTTCTGTAACGCAAAGCTACATTTTTGATAAGAATGCAGGATTCGTCATTAGTATGGGTGTCAGGGGTTACGGGGAGAAGTCAGGATAATGGAGTTCGGAGGGGGAGATAGATCAGCCATGATAGAATGGCAGAATGGGCTTAATGAGCCGAATAGCCTAATTCTGCTCCTATCACTTATGACCTTATGGCTTATAAAATCAATTATTTCTAGTAGAATGAAATAATAAGGATTAGTTCATTTAGTTTAGTTTATTGTCATGTGTACCGAGGTAGTTGCGTGCTAACCAATCTGAGGTAAGGCAATATATGATTACAATCGAGACATCCACAGTGCACAGAGACATGACAAAGGGAACAACGTTTAGTGCTAGATAAAGTCAGTAAAGTCTGATCAAAGATAGTCCGAGGGTCTCAAATGAGGGAGATAGTAGTTCAGGACTGCTCTCTGGTTGTGGTTGAATGATTTAGTTTCCAATTAACAGCTGGGAAGAAACTGTCCCTGAATCTAATCTAGTTAATTAAACCTGTGCAAGTACTGACACATAATGTCATATGTTAAGTACCTTAATGTTAAGTTTCCTCAATTGTAAACAAATAGACACAAGATGCTGGAACAACTCAACGGATCATGCAGCATCTCTGCAGAACATGAAGGAGAATAGGGTTCAGAGGGAGAGATAGGTCAGCCATGATTGAATGGCAGAGTAGACTCGAAGGGCCGAATGGCCTAATTCTGCTCCTATCACTCAAGACGTAGAAACATAGAAGTATAGAAAATAGGTGCAGGAGGAGGCCATTCAGCCCTTCGAGCCAGCACCGCCATTCATTGCGATCATGGCTGATCGTCCCCAATCAGTAACCCGTGCCTGCCTTCTCCCCATATCCCTTGATTCCACTACCACCTAGAGCTCTATCTAACTCTCTCTTAAATCCATCCAGTGATTTGGCCTCCACTGCCCTCTGTGGCAGGGAATTCCACAAATTCACAACTCACTGGGTGAAAAAGTTTTTTCTCTCCTCAGTCTTAAATGGCCTCCCCTTTAATCTAAGACTGTGGCCTTTGGTTCTGGGCCTTATGGCATCACCTGTGCATGTGTCAAATAATTATATTTATGATTGAATTATATTACAGTCTGAAGGAGGGTCTCAACCCGAAACATCACCTATTCCTTTACTCCAGCTGAGTTCCGCTGAGTTACTCCAGCGTTTTGTGTCCATCTTCCAAATAGCGATAGTTTAGTTTTAGTTCAGGTTAGAGATACAGCGTGGAAGCAGGCCCTTCAGCCCACCGACTCCTCGCCGACCAGCGATCCCCGCACATTTACACTGTCCTACACACACTCGGGGGAATTCACAATTATTACCGAAGCTAATTAACGTACAAACCTATGCGTCTGCTGGCCGACCCATATCAAAAGCAACGACCATAAATATGAAAGAATCTCTCAGTTTATTTATTGGACTTTCACTTGATATTATCTGATCTAAAGTCAGGGCTGAAACTCTGGTAAACTTGTGTGCCTATTTCAAACATGATAAGCATCGATATTAAACTGTATTTTTTATAATCTGATTGATTGGGCTTTTTTTCAAAAGCCGAGCCTCGACAGTGAATCGCTCTTCCTCTCCAGGAACGGTGAGCCGACAGGTCGAGTTAAAATCTCCAATACTTCTGAGTAATTCCCTCAACATTTCCAATTTACGGATTGGGATGGGGAAGATAAATAAGAAAGGCCCATTATAAACACTCAATATAACTCCCCTACCCATTCCCACACTGACCTTTCTGTCCTGGGCCACCTCCATTGTCAGAGTGAGGCCAAAAGTAAATTGGAGGAACAGCATCTCATATTTCGCTTGTGTAGCTCACAACCCCGAGGTATGAATCATACTCTCTCTAACTTCAAGTAACCCCGGCATTCCCTCGCCCTCTGTCCTTTCCCCACCATAACCGCCGTACTAGATTTACCGTCATCCTGTTGAGTTCCTCTGTTTACTCCAAAGATAGATACAAAAATGCTGGATAAATCAGCAGGACAAGCAATATCTCTGTAGAGAAGGAATGGAAGATGTTTCGGGTCATTGATTTCAGTGCATGGTGATCATCATGGTGCTTTTCATGTGACGATAGGAGCCAGTACTGTGTTCTGGCACATCGAAAAAGTTACCAACTATAGGCTGTGGGCCGAGCATCAAAAATGTGTCTAGAAATCAACTTTTGTGACCCATGCTCTCGGAACTACATGAAAGTTTGCACAGATTTAGATAAAATATACTTGAGAAGGATTTCATAACTCGTCAGTGCCAAAAGTTGCACATTAATTAATTAAACTAATTAGAAAATGAGATCAATAAAGTAAGCGCCATCTAGTGTCCAATGCCCATATTGCACCATGGGGAGCCTATTTCTGTGTTGCAGTCTATTTAATCCATATTATTATACCATATATATATGACGTGAATATGACTATAATCATATATAATTATGTATAATGTATATATATTACGTATAATTATATTATATAAAAATAATTTAATTAATTAGCCAGCCTAATTAATGAGTGAGGGTAGTTCCTGTGGTTTCCCCCATTTACTGAACTCCACCAGTGTGCCAGTGTGCAGAGTGGGGGGTCATGGCCATAGTGGGACTGGGGCAGTGCCAGGCTGGGGGAAGGCTAAGGCATCTTCCACTGACAGGAAAATGCCTAACCTTAACTCTCCCCCCTTCCAGAGCTACCCATGGCTGGTGGTGGAACCGCTTTGAAGACCGTACGTACGGCCCCGCAGCGCGTCGACCGCGGCCAGCTTGCCCTTCTCGATCATCGTGGTGATGATGGTGGGGAGCAGCACTGCCCTGCACGCCGCCTTCAGCACCACCATACGCCGGCTCCGTCAAACCGCCCGCTCACTCGCTGCAACAGCCCGACCGGCCCCTCACAGCACCCACCGGCCGTCCGACCACTCTCACCACCCACCAGAGGCCCGACGGCCCAATAGCCCAACCGATCCTCCACAGCATCCATCGGCCTACCGACAAGCACGACCGACAGACTACCCGACTGACCCTGACCCGGACCCTAACCCTAGCTCTACATTTGTTATTTATCATTTTTATTTAACAATTCACATCGTAGCTTTATAAAGATAACTCAATTGAAAAACGAAATTATCAACAAGGTTAGCATTACCTTTATTCCTTGGAAACCTTGCTACTGTTTTGATGTAATGAGGAGGCAGCCATGATCGCAGGGTCCGCGCTGCCTAGCGACCATAAAACAAAGCGCGGGATTGGTCAATTTGCGTCCGACCTCAACGTCAAACGTGCATTGTTTGGACAATTACTACTTCTTCTCATATTTTTAAAAAATCTGCAGGTTTTGGTCTTGGCGAATTGCAGGTATGATTTATATAATATTTTTACACAATATGTTAAAAAGTCAGGTAGTTCTGTGAGTTGGGTCACCCACTAGAATGAAAAAGCTCCTTGGCCCACAGCCTGCTAGGTTGGCAATATTTTACATTTTTTAGTGCATATTATTTTCATAATACATTTCACTTTTAACATGCAGCGATTATATAATTTAGTTTAGGGGTCATGTTAACGGAAAATATTATGGATAAATGCAGTTTATTTTTTTATTCATATGTGTATTGGCACCATATTTGCTCACAGGAAATAACCCTGCCAGTGACCAACCTTAAGTTGATCGATTTTTTCCCGTTCCCTTCCCCTACATTCCTTCATCTGCTTTACAATTCGCAACTTTTCATCCTTGGCCTTTGTTCAACACCTAGTGTAGGAAATTACTGCAATGCTGGTTTAAATCAAAGGTGGACGCAAAATGCTGGAGTAACACAACATAATTTCAGAAGAAGGGTCTCGACCCAAAACGCCATCCATTCCTTCTCTGCAAAGATGCTGCCTGACCCACTGAGTTACTCCAGCATCTTCCTTCTATCTACTTTATCTCCTGCTTGTTAAATTCATCTGTTTGTAAATTTAAACACAAATCTGAATCTAGCTTTATCCATGCCTTCCATGTTAATTATTTAACCTACGTATAACACCATTGAGTAAATGCAATTGGAAAATTGGTCCGCAAAGTCCATTTCCGAGAAGACATCAGGACATCAGGAAGGGTCTCAACCCTGAAAGGTCACCTATCCATTTTCTCCTGAGATGCTGCCTGACCCGCTGAGCTACTCCAGCACTCTATGTCTTCTCAAGACATTCTGAATTCCACAGTTATTGAAGTTACTGTTTTGTTGTAACTACAGAAGATGACAGAAGGTCAAACTCATCAATTAAAATACAGAGCAGAGTTGTGACAAAAATCATCAAAATTAGGATAGTGCAGATTCACAACTGTTTGCGATGTACTGCCAAGCAGAAAGTGTTGTCTTACTGACTCAGATTGAAGGCACACCAGCAACCATCTGGTCCTTCATCAAATCTACGTCAGTTAGCAGGGCATGCGATCAATTACTGTAATAAGTTACACAGAATTTATTTAACAGAAGATTTTACTGTTTATTCAATACCAGGCTAGTCAATTAACCATGGACCAAGGCATGGTGGATATTCAAAGATTGCTTCATGTTTAGAGTTTAATTCAGCAATACACATGGATATAGGACCTTCGGCCCATCGAGTCCACACTGACCATCAATCACCCGCTCGCACGTGATCCCACTTTCACATCCCGAGAGGAAAATTAACCTACAAACCCACATGTCTTTGGCATGTGGGAGGGAACTGGAGCAATCGGAGGACACCCACGCGGTCATGGGGAGAATGTGCAAACTCCACACAGATCAGGATTAAACTGGGGTCTCTAGTGCTGTGAGGTGGTGGGATCACAAACACCATTCTGCAGCGGTGGAGCAGTGGCGGAGAACATCAGGGCTATGCTTTGATCAGGCCGACCCTGCAACGATGGCAGAACAACAGACCTTCATGGTCAGGTCAAAATCCCTGCACTTACAACAAC
Source organism: Raja brachyura (assembly GCA_963514005.1). Next base: position 37,364,641 of record OY740800.1, on the reverse strand, counting down.
TGGGACTTGAAAATAGCGCCAAACTGGCGACTATGTATACTGTCTCTGCTATACACTTGTACTGTATCTGAGACACTTATCTAATATGTATCTAAGTGCTTATATATAGTGATACTTGTACGTAACTATGTACAAAAATGGTTTGCACTGTACCTCGGTACAGGTGACAAATAAATTATACCAGACCATGCTATATCCATTCATGCTTCTCTCGCCATTCCCCTTTACAATCCGCAAGATATTAAAGTCTACAAAAGTTGCAGCTTGTTTGATTATTTTAGTCGATTGAAGTCCACATCAGCAGCAGACAGCGTTACATTCTGCATCACTGTTCAAAATCCACCCATGGAGTAATTCTTTTTGTTTCCAATGGTCTGAACATATCTCAATGTGGCCGACCAGAAAATAACACCCAGATAGACAGCAATGAGTGGAGTAAAGCACAACTGTTTGAGAAGCTCCAGCACTGCAGTACATCAACTGTGCAAGGCTGTAAAAATCCTGTGCTTCACTATTGCAGCACAAAGGCACATTCCAGTCACAGAAGAGGAGCATTAAACCCATTGCCAGCATTTCCATGCTACCATTCTAGCGTCATGTAGTCATACTGTGTGGAAATTTAAAAAATTGAAATCTGAATACGAATATATAGAGCTTTTTGTTTAAGAAGGAGCAATGATATGGGGAATACGGAATGCGATGATAGTGGTGAAGAAAACTTGTTTAGTAAGGGTGTCGAAGTTTATAGGAAGAAGGCAGGACAATGTAGAAGGCAGACAGAATGGGGTTGTGGAGGCCAGGTCATTGGTATTTTTAAGGTGGAGATTAAAGGGCCTGTCCCGCTTGGCGACTGCCGGCATCATTGACTGACGTATCAAATCACCGAAAAAGTTGCGGCGCGATGATGTATTGACGGACGGTGTTTCCTCAAGTGTCGCAACATTTTTTTTGTCGCCACTGGATTTTGAAATGTTCAAAATCTTTTGGCGGCCCTGATATGACGCCGGCAATTGCCGAAAAAATCGCCTAGTGGGACAGGCCCTTAACAGATTCTTGATTGGTAAAGCGCCTGTCCCACTTGGACGACCTAATCCACAAGTTTAGAAGACCCTAGACGAGTTGAAAAAAATGTCAAGGTCGTGTTGACTCGCCGAAGTAAAAGATCTCCTACGACTATGTCCACCACCTCCTACAACTATGTCTACCACCTCCTACAACTATGTCTACCACCTCCTACGACTATGTCTACCATCTCCTACAACTATGTCTACCACCTCCTACGACTATGTCTACCACCTCCTACAACTATGTCTACCACCTCCTACGACTATGTCTACCATCTCCTACAACTATGTCTACCACCTCCTACGACTATGTCTACCATCTCCTACAACTATGTCTACCACCTCCTACGACTATGTCTACAACCTCCTACTACCCCCCTCGACCTCAGTCTTCCACACAGAAGACCAACTACGACTAGCTACGAGTGGAAAATGATCACATGATAAAATGATGTCATGTTTGTATTTTTTTCTCGGGCCAGTTCAAGTTCAAGTTCAAGTGAGTTTATTGTCGTGTGTCCCTGATAGGACAATGAAATTCTTGCTTTGCTTCAGCACACAGAACATATTAGCGATTGACTACAAAAACAGATCAGTGTGTTCATATACCATTATATAAATATATACACACATGACCTACGACCTACGACTATCTATGACTACCTACGACTACCATCACGACCTACTACGACCTACCTATGAGTAAAAAGTATCGATTTTTTCCATGCCGACTTTTTTTTCCCTCGTGGACATTTTTTATCAGGCTGGAAAAAACGCGGCGACCTACTTGAGGCCACGAGTACACGGAGACCACTCACGAGCATGAGGAAGAGTTAAAAAGGCCTCCTACGACCTCGTGGCGACCATGCTGCGAGAATGAGCCAAGGGCAAACTCAGCAGAGGTCGCCAATTAGGTCGTGAAAGTGGGACAGGGGCTTTAGGGTGTCAGGGGATGGGGTTGAGAGGGAAAGATAGATCAGCCATGATTCAATGGTGGCGTAGACTCGAAGGGCCGAATGGCATAATTCTGTTCCTATGACTTTGAACATGAACAAAATGAACAAACAGACATTAAGCAGAGTTTGAAGATGTGAATCTCAAGATGTCAGATCTATAAATGTATGCCTATTATCTCACAGTCGTGCAAAGCACTGTTTAGACGCAAACTATTCATTTCTGGGCACTGTTCCAAGATTCATCAGAATCATTCCAGTATTAAAGGTGTCAAATTATGAATAGATCAGGCTTGTATGTACTGAGGAAAAAAAACTCATCCAATTATTGTTCTTAAGTTGATGAATTCATTTGAAGGGATAGATAAAGAGAACCAGTTCACCAGCAGGGAGATCCAGACAAGGTGGCATGGTCAGGGTTAATGTCACACAGAGGCACACACATCTGTAATTCCCTCCTCTCAGCAATTGTTGAGGCTAATTTAATTGAAAATGTTATGTTAAAAATGAGACCGATAGATGTATTAAGAGTTGGCGGCACGGTGGCGCAGCAGTAGAGTTGCTTCCTAACAGAGCCAGAGACCCGGGCTTGTTGCTGACTCGGGTGCTGTCTGTACAGAGTTTGTACGTTCTCCCTGTGACCTGCGTAGGTTACTTGGCTTGGTCTAATTGTACATTTTCCCTAGTGTGCATGGGATAGTGTTAGTGTAAGGGGGGGGTCGCTGGTCGGCGCGGACTCAGTGCGCCGAAGGGCCTGTTTCCGCACTGTATCTATAAACTAAACTAAACTAAGTTACAGAATTCAGGTGATTCGATGTGGCTTGAAAATGGAATTAAAGCAAATAGATGGAACACAGATTCAGAAGCAGGAACACATAGTGCTGGAGTAACTCAGTGGGTCAGGCAGCATGCTGGCTGGTCTGGATGCTGCCCGACCCATTGACTTACTCCAGCACCTAGTGTCTTTTTTCTGCAAGCCAGCATCCGCAGTTTCTTGTTTCTACAGGAGCATGGAGTATAGAACAAAAGCATATACCTGTAGATGCAGCACAGGCACAGATACAGAAGTGAGGTGAATGAGTGGAGTTCAGATACAGAACCGGTGTGGATAGATGGACTTCAGATACACAACCAGGATGAATACATGGAGTTCAAACGCAGAACCAAGGAAAATGGATGGAGCTCGGATATTGAAGCAGAGCTTAATGAATGAACAATAAACTTGTTACAGGTTGCACGTTGCAGGTACTATCGCAACGTTTAAGAAACATTTAGGCAGGTGCATGGATAGGATAGGTTTAGAGGGATACGGGACCAAACGCAGGCAGGTGGGACGAGTGTAGCTGGGTAATGTTGGTCGGTGCGGGCACGTTGGGCCTACGGGCCTGCATCCACACTGTATAACTCTATGGTAAACACATCACGTTCATCGTGTTGGAAAAATCCTTACGGATGGGAAATAGCTTCAAAATGAAGCAGTCAGTCAGACACCTGTAAGGAGGCCCTTGCAATAAGAGTCAATTGAGGAAAATTGGTACCAGTTCAAGCAGCCGTAGTCCCTGTTTAAATATTCAACTGTGCAGCGCAATCATTATTTTCATGTGGTTAAACAGAGAAACGTTGATTGAGCTAAGTAATTCACATTATAACATTGGCACCGTTTAGCGCTGTGTAACAACCAGATTAATATTTCAAACCAATTCTGTGCCACCTGCTTAGTTTAGTTTAGATTAGAGCTACAGCGCGGAAACAGGCCCTTCGGCCCACACAGTCCGTACCGACCAATGATCCTCGCACATTAATACACTCCGACCCACACACTAGGGACAATTTACATTTATACCAAGCCAATTAACCTACAAACTTGTACGTCTTTGGAGTGTGGGAGGAAACTGGAGCACTCAGACAAAAACCCAAGCGGTCACAGGTAGAACATGCAAACTCCACGCACACAGCACCCGTAGTCAGTGTGGACGGTGGGAGGAACCGAAGATCTCAGGGAAAACCTACTTGGTCACAGGGAGAATGTACACAGACAGCACCCGTAGTCGGGATCAAACTGGGTCTCTGGTGATGAAAGGGCTGCAAGGTAGCAACTCTACCGCTGCGCCACACTGAACAATGCAATTCACCAGGGGAAAGACTGAAGGTACATTGTGCTCATGTGTCAAGGTATCTCCTTGATGCACCTCTCTATACTGCACCTGGACAAACAGCAACAGGATATTCTGAGCCAAGTCCCATTAAATTGTTTAAGTGAATGGACCCGTGAAAGCCGAGATGGTATTTATAGCAGATGCTAACTGGTAACATATTGCAGAGTGAAATGTAGTTATTAAAAGTGTTTTGCCAGATGTTTTCGCCTATTGACAGGAAAACAAGCGCATGTTAAGAAGGAGGAAAATTAATTAACTAACCTGTTGCAAAAGGAAATGTCAAATCTTTAATTGATTTGAGATCAGAATATATTGCAAAACCACGTATCGATGGAAGAAGAAATAAAGTTAGTGTCCTCAAAGTTATAATGGATGTGAAATGGGTTTTTTTGTGGATTTGGAAGAATAATAACACATAAAGGTTTAATTTGGTATAGTTTAGTTTAGAGATACAACGCGGAAGCAGGCCCTTCAGCCCACTGGGTCCGTGCCGACCAGCGATCCCCGCACACTAACACTTTTTACATTTACCAAGCCAATTGACCTATAAACCTGTACGTCTTTGGACTGTGGGAGGAAATCAAAGATCGCTGAGAAAACCCTCGCAGGTCACGGGGAGAACGTACAAACTCCGGTCAGACTGCACCCGTAGTCGGGGTCTCCGGTGCTGCATTCGTTGTAAGGCAGCAACTCTACCGCTGCGCCACCGTGAAGGTGATTTGATGTTATAGAGTGATACATTCCTAGAATCATACAGCATGGAAACAGGCCATTCAGCCATACTTGCCCATGCTTAGCAAGATGTACAATCTACACTAAGGATAGGGGAGGTTTAGAGGGGTATGGGCCAAATATGGGCAGGTGGGGCTATCTAAACTCATCCCACCTGCCCATATTAGGCCCATACCCCCACTAAACCTTTCCTATCCTGTCGAGCTTCTGCTGTTGGAATAACTTAGATCACAAACAGTGATTGAGATCCAAAGACTTTATTAGCGTTACAGCGCTACATAGGTAACCTCATCTTAATATGTAACTCAAGACTGAGGGAGAAAGAAAGGGCTGAGAAGCTTTCTGCTCAACTAGTGGGCGTAGCTACAAAGTATGACTCATAACATGAGTGACACTGATCTACATATCCATAATTAGTTTAAACACTACTACAGAAAAGAAAGTCAAGATTGTCATTTGACTCATGGATGAAAGAGGAGGCCAAGTCAATGGATGTTTTTAAGGTAGAGATTGATAGATTCTTGATTAGTAAGGGTGTCAGGAGAAGGCAGGAGAATGGGGTTGACAGGGAAAGATAGATCAGCCATGATTGAATGGCGGAGTCGACTTGATGGACTGAATGGCCTAATTTTGCTCCCAGAACCTATGAACATGTATTTTACACTGTTCCAACAACGCCCAACCTAAGCTCAAGAAATAGCATCTCAGTGTCCACCTTATTTGTGCTTCTCGACATTTAGGCTTTGTTCCCTGTCACATTAGCACAGTCCACATCACTATTTGCTAGTTATTAGCCCTCACTGCTCTTAACCCAACAGCACTAACCTACCGGTAGTTACGGTGTTTCTTTATTTGATTTCAAATTTCTACCATCTGCAGTATTTGGTTATGTCGTGTCTTTTGTAAGTTCCTTTCATATCTCTCCATCCCTTGCCTGTCCAAATGCGCCGACTGCCGACATCGCGGAGCTGCGGCTGTGGGGCGGCTCTGGATTTGGAACACCGCGGAGCCTGGGATCCGAGATCGCCAGAGTCGGAGCTCCAGCCAACGCGGCCTGAGGACTAACGTTGCCGCGGTCTCCGGGGAGGAAGCGGCCGCTCCAGACATTCCAAGCCGCTGAGGAGCGTTCACCCGATGCCGGAGTTCCCGCTTTCCGGCAAAGAGGACCTGAAAACATCGGACTGGCTGCGCAGGCCACAAATAGGCCTCGGGTGTTTCACAGAGGAAGAGGACTAAACCTTTGGTGCCTATCCCCACAGTGGAAAATTTTGATTCTGTTGTGAGGGGACGTTCATATTGAATTCTACAATGTGTTGTGTCATTTTTCTTATTTTTAATTTTTTCTATGGATGTACGGAAACTTACTTATTTATTTTATGTAAAGCACTTTGGTTTCAACGCGAGTTGATTTAAACGTGCTGTATAAATAAAGTGTACTTACTCACTTATTATTATAAGAGTTATTATTATATCTGTTTCCATCCACCACCTCCCCTGCCAATGTGTTCCAAGTCCCACCGCAATGACTTGTTAAAAAAAACTTACCTCATATATTTCCTTTCAACTTTCCCCCATCTCACCTTAAACCTTTTGTACTCGACATTTCCACCTGGGAAGACTCTGAAACCTAAACTCCATCTTCGCCTTTCAAATTTTAATACCTTTCAATCAGGTTCCCCTTCAACCTCCGACGCCTCAGAGAATCTAATCTCCAGCCTCCCAGTAAATATTCTCTAAAGCCGCCAATATCGTGGTGAATCTTTTCTGCATCCTCCCCTAAGCCTCCAAATCCTTCCTGTAGTGCAGCAGCCAACACTGCGCATAAAACTCCTAATTGAAGTGTTATACAACTGCAATACGACTTCCCACCTTTTACACTCAATGCCCTGAAGGCAAGCAGAACGTACACCTGCTTTACATCACAGTCCAATTTTAAAGATAATAATGCACTAATGTAACTTTAGCTGTGCGATGTCTGGATCTATAATTTAAACAGGGTAGAAAACATGTTCTACTGTTCTGAAGTGAGAGGCGGAACTCGCTCTATAGTGAAATTCTCTCTTCACATTAAAACACAGGACCAAAAGAACTCAAGGTGAGAGATTCAGCCCTAGATGTTGCGCCATTTGACTGGTTCATGGCTGACATGTTACCACAGTGTCATTCTCGCCGCAGTCCCACATTCCCTTGAAATTCCCTAAAACTATTAACAATGTTCAGTTTTGAGATGCAGCGTGAAAACAAGTCCTTCGGCACAGCGATCCCGGCACAGCGATCCCAGCACATTAACACCACCCTACACACACTAGGGACAATTTACATTTATACCAAGCCAACTAACCTACAGACCTGCGCATCTGTGGAGTGTGGGAGGAAACCGAAGATCTCGGAGAAAACCCACACAGGTCACGGGGAGAACGTGCAGACAGCATCCATAGTCAAGTTCGAACCCGGCGCTGTTAGGCAGCAACTCTACCGCTGCGCCACCGGCTTAAATACGCAGCATAACCGAGCCTCCTCCGCCCACTTGGTTGGAGTTGTCCATAGATATTCTGTCCTCTGGGTCAAAGGAATTCCTCCACATCTCTGTCCTGAAAAGTTGAACTCCTAATTTAGCGTTGTCTTGTTTGGTGCTCCGCTCCGCTGGAAGCAGCAGGAGCGAGAGCCAAACAGAGAGCCTCAAAGCAACAATCAAAACAGATCAGTAAATCTGTCAGTGAGTCTGTAGCTTTCAAATGGACGTGGTCAGGCTTCGAGGAGATTAATGTCAATGTTTACTGATTGAGACAGAGTTGCAGATGGTGATCTATGAAGAGTGATTTGTTGTACTGCCTCCTGGTTCCACTTCATGGATAACATACTGCTGCAAGCAGTCATCACGGGGTCATCTGGTGAGCTATGCTTCCATTTAATCCTAATGTTTATGCAAAGATAATGAACTAACTCCTTCACTGCTCGCTTTTAATTTCCTCATTGTAAATATTGGTCCATTAATTCTTCACTTAGCTGGCCCCTCTTGTACCTGCTACTTATTTGCAGAGGCATCAAGTAAGGAGCTAACAAATGGACTTCTCTTAGTACTGATGTCCTTCAATGAAGGAGGGCTGTTTGTTGCCTTTCCCCCATCTGGTCTACATATGTATCTGTGCCCACGGCAATGTGATTAACTCTTAAACAGCTCTTGAAATAAGCAGTTAAGAGCTCAGTTGCTTCACAACTACTTCGAAGCACAACAACGGTTTGCTTCAAGTAACCCTTGCATCCCCCTCCCTCCGTCCCTCCCCCACCCTAGTCATCGTGCTAGTTTCACTGTCGGCCTGTTGAGGTTCGCTGTCTGTATAACTCGCTATCACCCATCCCACAGCCAACAATGGACCTTTGTGGGCCCCACCTTTCCTTGATCACGGTTGCTTTTTGCATATCTTTCACTCATTTGTTCTATATCTCTCATTTCCCTTTCCCTCTGACTCTCAGTCCGAAGAAGTTGTCTCGACCCGAAACGTCACCGATTCCTTTTCTCCACAGATGCTGCCTGTCCCGCTGTGTTGCTCCAGCTTTTTGTGTCTGTCTTCAGTGTAAACCAGCGTCTGCAGTTCCTTCCTGCACAAGGATGATTAGTCCAGGCGGTTCATAACTGGAATGTTTAAACCACAGGTGGTGTATAGTGTGCAGTTCTGGTTGGAAGAATGAAATTGCACTGGATTAGAAATGTGAAAGCTTTTCAGTTTAGTTTATTGTTCCGTGCAGAGGGGTACAGTGAGAAGCTTTTATTGCGTGCTAACCAGCCAGCGGAAAAAATATACATGATTACAATCGAGCCGTTCACGGTGGCCCCACAGCAGAAGCGTCCACGTCGCGGGGCTGGAAACTGGAATTCTGCTACCACTGTCATCTATTGCAACAAGTGATGGCTCCCACTGGTTGTTGCCGGAAGCCTGCGTCCTTTTCAGGATGGACGATGACACAACGTCAACATTTGAAACATGGAAGATGGACACGAAAGAAGAAGACGGTGTATAAATATACGACAAGGGAATAGGGGAGCAGGCAGAGTCGATTCAACAGGATGTTTGTCCTAACAGAAGCATGACTGAGAGACTGAAGAGGAGCCCTAGTCCAATATGTCGCCTATCTGTGTCCTCCACAGATGCTGCCTGACCCGCTGAGTTACTCCAACACTTTGTGCATTCTTTTTTGATTAGGTTTAGGTTTATTATTGTCACCTGAACCGAGATACAATGGGAAGCTTTCTTTTGCCTGGTAAGCTAGCCAAACAGATCTGGTATAATAAGTATGTTACAAAACTTACCTTCAGCGGCACTGCAGTTCTGTCACTGGCCGTGTGCGCGACTTTGGCGTCTTTGAGGGGGGGGGGGGGGGGGGGGGGTTAAAATGCCGTTTATCTCCTGCCTGTCCAAGATATTTTTTCTTGGGCTTCTAGCTAATGCTGAAGAATTGCTCTGACTGCCGTTCTGTGAATTTTTTTTTAAACCGCGGGACACTTTCAGGAGTAAAATAAAAATCCACTTCTAACACCGTCAACGGCGACAACAGGACGGATTTCACGTATGGGACAGCTAAAGGTAAGCTGTTTATTTTACATATGAACGTGCTTCTTAGGATGACCTTAATCCAAATTTTACATCGCGAAAAGGTGATTTAGGCCCCACACAAACCGGCAGTGTTTTTCCTGCCGATATGGGGTTTAAATTCACCGCAAACTGCAACGTTCCAATCGATCGCATTCCACAAAATCCCACTCGCAAGATGATTTAAATGGCCATTAATTTACGGGGATTAAACACTAAATTCCTTCCATTTGGCCTATAAATTCATGACAATGAGATTTAAAAATCATGTTATATTGTGAATTCTTGTGTGAATGTTATTTGGACACTCAGGCTATTTCAAAATGTTAATCTTTTCTTAAGAAAAGGATAGATGTTTAGATTTAGTAATTGAATTTTGTAATTAGATACAATTAGGTAACCAACTAATTATATGCTTTAATTTCAGGTCATCCTAGTAAGATTGTTTTGTATTTGTTTCAGAATGCTTCAATCTATAATAACTGAAAATTGATTTAAGTTCTCTTAATTTTTAAGAAAGTTATGGGCTTTTGACTGTCCTCGATCACAGCTTTTGTGTTAAGTCAATGGAAAAGCAATAGGGAACAAGATGCTAATTTCCAAGTATGAAAATGGCCATAACTTTTTTAATACTGAAGATATGAAAGTGAATTAGGTGTCAAATTAAACTTATTTTTATGCTTTATCTGATGGGATAAATTGCAGACTTGATTTTTAAAATCTCAAAATGTTGTAACATTGCTAGGTATAGCCTACATATTGCGATGAGTTCCAACACCAGCATCTGCAGTTCCTTGTGTCTGCAAGGAGAGGCTGGAAGGTTTAGTTTAGTTTAGAGATACAGCGTGGAAACAGGCTCTTCGGCCCACCGAGTCCAGGTTAACCAACAATCGCCTGTACCCCACTTCTATCCTGCAGACTAAGGACAATTTATAGAGGCCAATTAACCTACAAACCTGCGCGTCTTTGGAATGTGGGAGGAATCCGGAGAAGGCGACGAAAACCCACGCGGTCAGCGGGAGAACGTGCAAACTCCGTTCAGACAGCATCCGTAGTCAGGATTGAACCCGGATCACTGGTGCTAGTCTACAATGTCATGAGGAAGATTGAAAGGATAGACTATAAGAATCTTTTTCCCACGATGTCTAACACAACGGTATAATATGAGAGATAGACCTGCAATCTGGAATGTGCTGCCTGAAGAGGTGATGGACACAGATCCAAACCCTTCGACAGATAAATAAGGGTCTCCACCTGAAACATCATCTATCCATGTTCTCCAGAGATGCTGCCTGACCCGCTGAGTCTTTATGTGCAGTAACCAGCATCTGTAGTTCTTTGTTTCTTCTGCTTCTTAAGAATATAGTAAATAACAAAACACACAATAAACACATATTTAACATCCACCACAGTGAGTTCACCAGACACCTCCTCACTGTGATGGAAGGCAAAAATCTTGTCTTTGTCTCTTCCCTTCTTGTTCTTCCTCTTCCTCTGCACTGAGGCGACCCAGGCCTCCGATGTCGTGACCGCACCGGGTGATGTAAATAAGTCCCGCGGCTGAACCGCACTCCGCGAACGGGCCGGTTCAACTCCGCGGCCCGGGGCGGTCGAAGCTGCCGAAGCTGCCGCCCTTCAGTCCAGCGGACGCCGCTGTTGCCGCGGGAGCTCCGGAAAAACAGGTCACCAACCTGTGACCTGCGAGCTCCCGACGGGGTCGTCCACTGGGCCCGCGGCCGAACCTCCGAAGTCGCTGCCGCCGCCACCGCCACCGGAAAGCTGCCACAGTTCCGAGTCGGGCCGCCGGAACGCCTGAACCCATCCACAGCCCCGAAGTCGGCCAGCCTCGCGCTGGTCTGGCTGGCTCTGCCTCCGGAGCCTCAAGGTCGGTCGCAGTTGGAGGCTGCCAGCTCCGCCATTAGACCTCAGCGCAGACGGATACGACAAGAAAAGTTGCGTCCCCCCCAAAAGGAAGGGAATAAAACGTTTCTCCCACCCCTCCCACACACATACACTACATAATATCAAGTTAACATGCTAAATCAAGACAAGAAAACAACAACAAAAAACCCCAAAAAAAACAGACGGACTGCAGGTGAGCCGCTGCTGCCGGGGCAACACCACCACTCCCATATCTAGATATGAAGTAGTTAAGCATCATACTCTGAGAAAGGTCTGTTTGTGGTTTAGTCAGTCATATTAATAATGATTGGCAGATGCCTGAGGTGGATGGATAAATTAGATATATTTATAATCTCCGCTTGATTAAGGCTGCAGAAAAATAATATATACAGGATTAAGTTACTTCAACCTCAAAGTATTCTTCATCCACTCAGCCTAATGCGATGTGTAGAAAGCCAGAATGCTATTTACTTCCAATTCCAGCCACTGTATTTGCACAGAAAAGGCACTTAGGACTTAGACAACTTTCTGATGCATCTCCACTTAAATTTTCCACAACGACATTGTCTGCAAATAGGTCAGAGTACAATGCCCATCACCTCGCCTCTGGTGCTCTTTTACCGCCTCTGTAACAGGAGCACTTTAAAGCCTTTGCCTGCACGTTATCTGAAAGAAATTCACCGAAGCAGAATCGATACAAGCGTGGCCAAGATTCTTGTCCCAATCAAGGCTCCAAAAGGGCTTGATGATACTGCCTTTGGGAATTGGAAGAAAAGAATAAATAGCATCCATGGCGTGCGTTCTCGAAGAATGAGATGTATTATGCCATTATTTTTCACCAATTCTATGAAGCAAGATAAACATAAGCAGCTGAATCAGTTTTATCTATTTGCTTGTGCACAGATAGGTCATCTAAATTGATAGAATTAATGACAAGTTTGAAAAAGAATTCTACTGGAAGTCCAACCAAAGCAATTCTCCAAAGACACCGTATAAATATCACAGGACATTTAATCTATCGCTTGTTGGTATTACAATATTTCCCATTATACCATCATTCTTCATGATGTACCTGTATATATGCTGTAAATTATAAATGAGTTTTGTTGATTCATTCCGAGACAGCTACACAGCGTGCCTGAATACTAACACCCATCTATTAAATTTTAGCTGTTGGCATCAAACACGCTCTAAAGAAAACTATTAAATCAAACTACAATTAAGTTTAGTTTAGTTTAGAGATGCAGCGCAGGAACAGGTCCTTCGGCCCGCCTAGTCCGTGCCGACCAGCGATCACCCCGTACACTAGCACTACCTTACGCACTAAGGACAATTTACAATTTTTAATGAAGCCAATTAACCTGTAAACCTGCACGTCTTTGGAGTGTGGAAGGAAACCGGAGCACCCGGAGAAAACCCACACTGTCACGGGGAGAACGTACAAACTCCGTAAAGACAGCACCCATAGTCTGGATCGAACTCGGATCTCTGACGCTGTGAGGCAGCAACTCGAACGCTGCGCCACTGTGCCGTTCAAAGTGAATGGACAATTACCTCAAACGCTAGTTCCTCTCAACCAGTCCATTACCATAAATGTGCCCTTAAGATCCCATTCCCTAAATAAATCCAATTGACTCCTTTGGTTCTCCTGTGAAAACTGAAATTTCCAAACTAATTTGTATTTCGCACGTTTTAAGTGTTTCGTTGTTGAACTTGTAAAGACGCAGAGAAACACAAGAAAATGCAAATGCTGATTTGACAAAGAAAACACAAAGTGTTGGAGTAACTCAGCGGGTCGAGCAACATCTCCAGATAATCCCTGGATCGACTCTCTGAAGGATTCTGGAGGATTGTTGATCAGTAAAAGTGTCGGGGGGTTATGGGGAAAAGGCAGGAGAATGGGATTGAGTGGGAAAGGTAGATCAACCATGATTGAATGGTAAAGTAGACTCGATGGACTGAATGGCCTAATTCTGCACCTATGACTTATGAACTTATGAAAACATGGACAGTTTCAGGTCTGAAGAAAGGACCCAACCAAAAAAGCCATCTCTCCCATGCTGCCTGACGAATGAATGAATGATTGAATGAATAATGGATGAAAGAATGAATGCATGAATGCTGAGTTACTCCAAGACTATGGGTTTTTTTTAAAGAAAGCCAGGATTGTCACTGACTTTGGGGTTACACAAAAAGCTGGAGAAACTCAGCGGGTGCAGCAGCATCTAAGGAGCGAAGGAGATAGGTGACGTTTCGGGTCGAGACCCTTCTTCAGACCCTGACTTTGTTATTGCCATCACCCTATTGCCGAATTTCCATGCACGCATTCAGTTTTGCAGGAAGATTTGTTTTTTCCCTTTCATTCATCCTACAAAACCAGAACCAAAACCAAACCAGAGATCCAAGCCTTGCCAGCAATAATTTGCAAAGAGACACATAAAAAACATTTTGTGAAAAAGATTAACACAGGAGGGAAAACATTCTGGATTGTGGTTGAGGGTCAGCCCTTGGGGGAGGGACCCACAACATGAGAAGAACGCAGGTCCACCAGGGTTGAGTCCAAGCTTTAGGCTAGAGTGTTACCCAACTCCATCACTCTTTGGGAATGGGGGGAGGGGGGAAGCAGTGACATGGCTAGTAGATCTACCATCTCCTGAATTTAGTGACCTGGGTTCAATCCTGACCTCAAGTGAAGTCTCTGTGGAGTTTGCACATTCTTCCAATAACCATTCTTCTCTGGGGTACATTTACCCCCTGAGGGTAAATGCACCCCAGGTTGGGAACCCTTGGACTAGAGCGAATGGGTGCTAGCCAATCAGTGCAGACTCAATGGGCCGAATGGCCTGTTTCTGTGCTGTAAGAATCTTTTACCCCCGCTGAGTGTACTGTTAAATAATACAATCCATTTCCAACATTTTGTCCCATTTTACTTGGATTGGGAGAGAAGGGCGGAGAATGTCTTTGGCTTGTTCCGTTGTATAACTGAACTCCCGAAACAAGGATGTAATGCTGAGGCATTGTAAGGCACTGGTAAATCTGCATTTGGAGTATTGTGAGCAGTTTTGGGCCCCATATCTGAGGAAAGATGTGCTGGCGTTGCAGAGGGCCCATGAGAGGTTTACGAGAATGATCCCAGAAAAGATTGGGTTAACATATGATGAGTGTTGGAAGGGCCTGTACTCGCTGGGGATTACAAGAATGACAGGGGACCTCATTGAGACGTATCAAATAAAGGCCTGGATAAAGTGGATGTGGAGAAGATGTTTCCACTAGTGGGAGAGTCTCAGACCAGAAGCCGTAGGCTCAGAATAAAAGGACATACCTTTAGAATGATGATGAGGAATTTCTCCGCAGGAAATGCTACACGTGTCGCTTTACCTCCCCCCTCGACTCCATCCAAGGACTCAAGTAGTCTTTCCAGGTAAGGCAAAGGTTCACCTGCAACTCCTCCAATATCATCTATTGCATCTGCTGTTCCAGGTGTCAACTGTTCTACATCAGTGAGACCAAGCGCAGGCTTGACGATCGTTTCGCCCAACACCTCCGCTCGGTTCGCACTAACCAACCTGATCTCCCGGTGGCTCAGCACTTCAACTCCCCCTCCCATTCCAAATCCAACCTTTCTGTCCTGGGTCTCCTCCATGTCCAGAGTGAGTCCCACCGCAATTTGGAGGAGCAGCACCTCATATTTCGCTTAGGTAGTTTACACCCCAGCAGTAAGAACATTGACTTCTCCAATTTCAGGTAGTCCTTGCTTTCTCCCTCCTTCCTCTCCCCTTCCCAGGTCTCCCACTGTCTACTGTCTCCGCCTCTTCCTTTCTTTATCCTGCCCCCCCCCACATCAGTCTGAAGAAGGGTCTCGACTCGAAACGTCGCCTATTCCTTCACTCCATAGATGCTGCCTTACCCGCTGAGTTTCTCCAGCATTTTTGTCTACCTTCGATTTTTCCAGCATCTGCAGTTCTTTCTTAAACAGGAGGAAGTCCTTTTAGGGTGGTGAATCTGCGGAATTCATTACCACAGATGACTGCGGAGGCCAAGTCAATAGATATTCTTAACGCGGAGATTGACAGATTTTTGATTAGTAAAGGTGTCAGGGGTTATGGGGAGAACATGTGGGCACATGTGTGAACATGGAAGAACTTTCGACAAGGTCCCACATAAGAGATTAGTATACAAACTTAAAGCATACGGCATTGGGGGGTTCAGTATTGATGTGGAGAACTGGCTGGCAAACAGGAAGCAAAGAGTAGGAGTAAACGGGTCCTTTTCACAATGGCAGGCAGTGACTTGTGGGGTATCGCAAAGCTCAGTGCTGGGACCACAGCTATTTACAATATATATTAATGATCTGGATGAGGGAATTGAAGGCAATATCTCCAAGTTTGCGGATGACAGTAAGCTAGGGGGCAGTGTTAGCTGTGAGGAGGATGCTAGGAGACTGCAAGGTGACTTGGATAGGCTGGGTGAGTGGGCAAATGTTTGGCAGATGCAGTATAATGTGGATAAATGTGAGGTTATCCACTTTGGTGGCAAAAACAGGAAAGCAGACTATTATCTAAATGGAAGCCGATTAGGAAAAGGGGAGATGCAGTGCGACCTGGGTGTCATGGAACACCAGTCATGGAAAGTAGGCATGCAGGTGCAGCAGGCAGTGAAGAAAGCGAATGGTATGTTAGCTTTCATAGCAAAAGGATTTGAGTATAGGAGCAGGGAGGTTCTACTTCAGTTGTACGGGGTCTTGGTGAGACCACACCTGGAATATTGCGTACATTTTTGGCCTCCAAACCTGAGGAAGGACATTATTGCCATAGAGGGTTCACCAGACTGATTCCTGGGATATCAGGACTGACTTATGAAGAAAGACTGGATAGACTCGGTTTATACTCTCTAGAATTTAGGAGATTGAGAGGGGATCTTATAGAAACTTACAAAATACTTAAGGGGTTGGACAGGCTAGATGCAGGAAGATTGTTCTTGATGTTGGGGAAGTCCAGGACAAGGGGTCACAGCTTAAGGATAAGGGGGAAATCCTTTAAGACCGAGATGAGAAAGACTTTATTCACACAGAGAGTGGTGAGTCTCTGGAACTCTCTGCCACAGAGGGTAGTTGAGGCCAGTCCATTGGCTATATTTAAGAGGGAGTTAGATGTGACCCTTGTGGCTAAGGGGATCAGAGGTTATGGAGAGAAGGCAGGTACGGGATACTGAGTTGGATGATCAGCCATGATCATATTGAATGGCGGTGCAGGCTCGAAGGGCTGAATGGCCTACTCCTGCACCTAATTTCTATGTTTCTATGTTTAACACTGTGTACATAAATATCTTCTAATTGAGTTGCTGCCTTACAGCGAATGCAGCGCCGGAGACCCGGGTTGGATCCTGACTACGGGTGCTGTCTGTACGGAGTTTGTACGTTCTCCCCATGACCTGCGTTAGTTTTCTCCGAGATCGGTTTCCTCCCACACTCCAAAGACGTACAGATATGTAGGTTAATTGGTTTGGTAACTGTAAAAATTGTCCCTAGCGTGTGTAGGGTAGTGTTAATATGCGGGGATCGCTGGTTGGGGCGGACCCGGTGGGCCGAAGGGGCTGTTTTCGTGCTGTATCCCTAAACTAAACTAAACTAAACTAAACAAAGCAATCTGGCAGAATAGATTTGATGGGTCAAATGGTCTGATTCTGTTCCTAGAATCAGGAACTTATTAAAACTGTGATATCTTTGAGGGTGTCTTGAAAGAATCTGAAGGGTCTTGACCCAAAACGTCACCCATTCCTTCTATCCAGAGATGATGCCTATCCCACTGTTGTTCCTGCATTTAGTGTTTATCTTAGGTGTAAACCAGCATCTGCAGTTATTTCCTACACCCTACCGTGGTTCCATACCGTATAAGAGAGAGCCGCACCAAGGTAGACTTAGTAATATTATCAAAACGGTTCCACAGTGTATATCCTGTCCATCATCCCAGCCCCTTCATCTATCTCACTTTGTCCCACACAATCTCCGGTTTGCACTTCTTTACAAAGGCGCCACAGTTGTTCGAATATTCAGAGAATCATCAGTCACACAAGAATAATGCTAACACGCCTCCTAATTAGTGTTACCAATTACACTAAAAAAGGCAATCAAAGACCAAAATATACAGACTAAACAGCAAGTAAATGCAACAAATGCTCTCATTGTTTATTTAAAAGCAGTTTGTTGCCTTCCACTTAAAATTACATTTTCGCATCAGCATGGGAAGAATACATCATGGAGTGTGTTTATTATGGGTTGCTTTTGTAGGGTTGTTTAATAATAGCTTTACATGGTGAGAGAGAGAGATAGAGATAGAGATAGAGAGAGAGAGAGAGAGAGAGAGAGAGAGAGAGAGAGAGAGAGAGAGAGAGAGAGAGAGAGAGAGAGAGAAAGAACGTGAGAAGGAAAGATATAAAGAGAGAGGAGAGAGAAATGAGAGAGAGAGAAAGAAAGAGGAGAGAGAGAGGAGATCCTATGGCAGGATTGGGGGAGGTTAGGATAAGGCTATCAATGAGGCTGCCATGGAAAAACTCAAAACTATTGATGGGGTTGTAAATTCCTGAACTATTGGAGAGGAATCTACTCTGGCCGAGCAATCGTAATTAGAATCTGCTGGGTCTAATAATGAAGATCTAATAGGTCCCACTGAAAGGTCACTGAAAGGTCACCAACCATTGCTGGCGATGGAGGAGAAGAGGGCGATAGTCAGAGTTGCGAATCGTGACGAGGTCAAACACCAAGAGAAAGTGTACAGTAGTGGGCCTCACCTCCCCTTTAGCTCTCGGGTTTCCTGATTCCAGTGAATCCCAGATGGAGATCAATGGAGCTCAAATCTGGGGCATGAAGGTTCCCAAAATAATCAATTGGCTAATCTACCCCAGAGAGCTGGCTGGCTAAGACTGGAACAAGACTACTATGAGGCCAGGTTGTTCCTGGCCATGAAAAGAGGGCAGGGAAGTGACACTGGCTGGACTCCTTCGGCCCACTGGCCCACTGGCCCTTCGGCCCACTGGATCCATGCTGACCATCAGCCACCCATTAACACAAATCGCACACAAATCTAATCCAACGTTACACTCTCCATATTGTCATCAATTCCCCCCTAAATTCTATGTACGCACAAAGGATAATTTACAGAGGCCAATTAATCTACCAACCCATAAGGTGCCATAAGCTTTCAGTGACATAAGAGCTCAGTGATTCTGTCCTGTTTTCATGAGGGGATTTTCGACACCACACATCCAGGCCTGGTTTGCCTGTCAGACTAAACGGACCAGACATGTTGTAGATGAGAAACAAAAGTTGCGGTGGAGAATGGCGTCACGGAGGCGCAGCGGTAGAGTTGCTGCCTCACAGTGCCAGAGACCCGGGTTCGATCCTGACTACGGCTGCTGCCTGTACGGAGTTTGTACGTTCTCCCTCTGACTGCGTGGGTTTTCTCCGGGTGCTCCAGTTTCCACCCACATTCCAAACAGGTACAGGTTTGTAGGCTATTGGGCTTCGGTAAAATTGTAAATTGTCTCTGGTGTGTAGGTTAGTGCTAGTGAACAGGGTGATCGCTTATTGGCATGGGCCGAAGGGCCTGTTACCACTGTATCTCTAAAGTAAAAAGTAACTAAAAGGGCAAAATTGAGTTTGAGATTTTTAAACATCCCAATCTTGCATGGTTAGTTTCGTTTAGTTTGGAGATAAAGAATGGAAACAGGCCCTTCGGTCCACGATGACCAGCAATCCCCGAATATTACCTCTATCCTACACACACTAGGGACAATTTACATTTATACCAAGCCAATTAACCTACAAAACTGTACGTCTTTGGAGTGTGGGAGGAAACCGAAGATCTCAGAGAAAACCCCCGCAAGTCACAGGGAGGACGTACAAACTCCACACACACTGCCACCTGTAGTCAGGCGCGTCGCCCTGTGACAAGGGCAGAAAATTCTCACCACTAAACAAATTAATTGGTAAATGGTTCATCACAGAGGCGAGATTAGATACGATCCGAGACACCACTGCGTGTCAGCAGGTCCTGCAGGACTATGGCCCACCAGAGTCCTCGAACATTTGTTACTCCATCGGGACCCTAACACACAACACATCACTCGCAAGACAGTTAAATACTGACAAGGTATGCCTTGGATCACAACCCTGAATACAGATAAGGCATCTGCTTCATCAACAATCTTCTGCCATGTACAGTATACAGTTAAGAGCCAGGGCCACCTCTGCCAATGATTCCCCATCCATAAAGGTCAATGCAAAGTTAAAATAGCTAGCAGCACAAACCTCTCTGTGAATACTAACACAAAGCATGGAAAATAAAACATGCAACTAGGCTGGGGAATGTGCAAACAAAAACCGGAGATTTGAATGTAGGCAAGTCACATTAATAAACGATTCAAGTCAACAAGGTTTATTTGTCTTAATCACCGGATATGAACCAGATTAAAATTCCCACTTGCTGTAGTTTTTCAGGTGTATTGGACGCAACAGCAATAAATATGCATCCACAATGAATTATCTGTCATTCTACGTACGCTAGACCATGATACTGCAAGACTAAAGTATGTGGAGCAACAATAGTAGTGCAAGTCTGTAGTGATTCAGTGTTGAGGTAAAGAAAGGTCAGCCTGCTCACAACTAGACATGTACACAGCAGTCCTGAGCCAGTATCCACCTCATGGGAGACCCTCAGACTATCTTTGATCGGGCATTACTGGCTTTATCTTGCACCAAACATTATTCATGTTATTCGTGTATCTGTACCCTGTGGACGGCTCGATTGTAATCATGTAATGTCTTTCCACTGACTGGTTAGCACGCCACAAACGCATTTCACTGTCACACGCGGCAACAAACTAAAATCAAATCAAACTCAAACTCAACTCCGTTGATGAACCATTTACCAACTCAACTCTTTCTTTCTCTTTTTGTCCTTTTATTTTTTTTATTTTTTCTATTCCTCTTTTCTCTCTTTTATTTATTCACTCTTTGGCTACACCACTTTGGTAGTCTCGGGGTTCTATCTTTGCACATCTCACTTATTCTCTTTCTTGCTTTTTCTCCTTTCCTTTCTTCCAATTATAGCTAAAAGGTTACAATTGAAGCTGCACAATAACTGTATAATTATATATACCGTTGGTCCTATTTTTGTACACTTGATTGATGCTAACAATTTTTTTAATAAGAACTCCGTACAGATGACACCCAAAGTCAGCATCGAACCCGGGTCTCTGGCACTCTCAGGCAGCAACTCTACCGCTGCGCCACCCAGGAATGTCAGGCGAGATATTGATGACAAGTTTCTAAAGGCCAGAAGATCAATTTCAGCTCCTATCGCTAATATTCAGAAATTAGACAACAGACAATAGTATGGTAGAGTAGTAAATGGTATGGTTTTACCTGGCTGGAGATATCACAGACCATTACCTTCGCACTAATTAGTTTTTTTTCCCCCTTAAATTATTAACCCATTTGTACAACATCATTAAGAGAAGAATCTTCATTTAATTTTATTGACTTTCTAAACATGTCCATTTTCTACTTATTAAGAGCCATTGAGAATTCTCAGTAGTTATGAAGGCAGTTGGAACGCCTTTGTTCAGCCCGCCTTGGCCTACGCGATCTCCCGGTTGCTAAGCATTTTAACTCCGCCTTCCCATTCCCACACTGACTTTTCTGTCCTAGGCCTCCTCCACTGTCAGAGTGAGGCCGTATGCAAATTTCAAGAAACAGCAGCTCATAGTTCGCTTGGGCAGCTTACACCCCAGCTGTATCAATATTGATTTTGCAAACTTCAAGTAACCCTTGCATCCCTCTTTCTCTCTCTGTCCCTCCTCCACCATAGTCATCCTGCTAGTTTCACTGTTTGTATCCACTCGTTATCACCTTCTCCACAGCCAACAATGGACCTTTGTGGGCTCCACCTTTCCTTGATCATCGTTGCTGGCTTTGATTTGTTCTTTTCATACCTTCCGTTCATTTGTTCTTTGCAACTATTCATACCTTGAGTTTCTCAATCTGAAGAAGGGTCTCGACTACAAAACGGCACCTATTAATTTTCACCACAGATGCTGCCTGACCCGCTGAGTGACCCCAACATTTCTTTTTCTATCTTTGGTATAAACCAGCATCTGCAGCTCTTCTCCAAATAAGGTCTGGTTTGACAGAAAACATTTTGCTGATTAAGGATTCCATGAAAACCTGTGAAAAAAGACTCAGACCCACAAATTAAACTATTGAGATAATAGTGAAATGTGAAAAGTGGTTCCTGCAGAGAACAGCACCACACTTGTTCCAAACATTGCACAGTTTCACATTTGAAACCTTTCCACTCTTGCTAATTGAGTACAAAAGGTTCCACCATGGAAATTCAATTGTCACCCGATTATAATCAACTTATGCCAGATTAGGATGTGTAGGAAGGAAGGAAGGATGTGTAGGAAGGAACTGCTGGTTTGCACCGAAGATAGACACAAAATGCTGGAGTAATTCAGTGGGGTCAGGTAGCATTTCTGGAGAAAAGGAATAGGTGACGTTTTGGGTCAGGACCTTACTTCGGACTCAGAGCCAGGGGAGTCAGGGATTGATGTGCAGGGGTTGGGGAGGGACCAGAGGAGATTTATAAGAATGATCCCAGGACTGATAGGGTTAACATATGATGAGCGTTCGACGGCACTGGGCCTGTACTCACTTGAGTTTAGAAGGATAAGGGGGAATTTCATGGAAACTAACCGAATAGTGAGAGGACTGAAGAGGGTAAATGTGGAGAGCATGTTTCCACTAGTGAGAGAGTCTAGGACCAGTGGCCAGATCCTCAGAATTAAAAAAACGTACCTTTCCGATTCTTCATTAGTGAGGGTGTCAAGGGTTATGGGGAGAAGGCAGCAGAATAGGGTTGAGAGGGAAAGATAGATTACCCATCATTGAATGGCAGAGTGGATATGATGGGCCGAATGGCCTAATTCTGCTCCTAGAATTTATGAATTCATTTTTTTTCACTTAAAATCTTTGGTTGTGAACATTCCTGTCAACAATTACGGAGCGGCAGATGGTTCTTACAGAATTTTGTGAGTAATTTATATATAATTTATCTTTTAGTACGTAGAAACAAGGAACTGCAGATGCTGGTCTACAAAAAAAGACACAAAATGCTGGAGTAATTCTAGCGGGTCCGGCAGCATCCCTGGAGAACACCTTCTTTGTTACTCCAACATTTTGTGTCTTTTCTTTATCTTTTAATATGTTTGTCTGAGTCTATGTGCCTGTAATGCCACCAAAAGTAAGATTTGTACAGTATCTCACTGTACTTGAGGTCCAATACTCAACTCCAAATTAGGGCGGCACGGTGGTGCAGCGGTAGAGTTGCTGCCTTACAGCGCCAGAGACCCGAGTTCAATCCTGATTACTGGTACTGTCTGTACGGAGTTTGTACGTTTTTCCAGTGACGCCGTGGGCTTTCTCCAGGTGCTCCGGTTTCCTCCACACATTACAAAGACGTGCAGGTTTTTTAGGTTAAATGACTTCTGTAAATTGTCCCCAGCATGTCGGATGCGAAACTGGTCGAATATAGAACTGGTCGTCGCAGATACAGTGGGCAGGAGAGCCTGGTTCCACGTGGTATGTCTAATCTAAACTCTAATCTATGCCAACACGCTGTCGAACCTCAACGCTCTACGCACTTCAGTCTTCCCAACTCCGGCGCACTCAGTCCCTACACAACATTTGTTGTTTATTCATTTCATGGGAATCTTCAAAGACAAGATGTTGCTCAAGGTCTCTCTGCAAATGTTGCAAAGGCATTGTTGGCAGCCTACGATGAACATGAACTTTCAGGCGTCCAGCCGGGATTGTTTGTGCTGTTTCAGTTGACGGCAAGGAATTGGCTGCCGTTCAATTCAGGTATATACACAAAATATTCAGATTGGGCGGGTAAATCTCGAATGTGGTGCCAGTGATGAATGTTTGAGGTAAAAGGGCAAAGATTACGAGGGTATTGGTGATCATGGTACAGTACAACACCAGGCCAGGCCCTTCGGCCCACCATGTCTGTGCTATACACAATGCCAAGATGAACTAATAGAGTCATAGAGTGATACAGTGTGGAAGCAGGCAGGCCCTTCGGCCCAACTAAATCTGTTCCCCTTCACCTTGAATGCATGTCTTCTGGTCCTAGATTCCTCAACTTTGTGCAAGAGACTCTACCAGATCTATTCCTCTCATTATTTTATACACCTCAATAAGATCATCCCTCAACTTCCTGCGCTCCAAAGAATAGAGTCCCAGCCAACAACCTCTCCCTATAGCTCACACCCTCTAATCCTGGCAACATCCTTGTAAATCTTCTCTGAATCTCATCTGCCCCCATCACAACCTCCAGCAGGACACTGCAGGCACCCACTACCCTCTGTGTAAAACAACTTGCCCCACACTCCTTTAATGTTTGCCCCTTCAAACGTTTTTGTTTTTATTTATTTTTTAACCAAAAATAATTTAATCGGTTATTTACAATACGTACAGTATGAAATAAATCAAAACAAAACCCACCACCATAACACAAGTCAAAGAAATATACAAAATAAACTATTATACAACGTTATTAAGGATGCATTCCACCCCCCCTCTCCCACTCCCGCAGTGCCCAGCGGTCCCAGAAATCCCGTGGACAGCTCGTAGCCCATTTCTCGTGCCACCCGGACGGAACCCCGGAAAAGGGACAGGGCCCCTCTCACCATAACGCTATGCCCTCCGGCCTTTGACATGTTCACCTGGGGAAAAAGATCCTGATGATCTACCCTAGCTGTGCCTCTCGTAATTTTACACATTTCCATTCAGTCTCCCCTCGACCTCTGACGTTCCAGAGAAAACAATCCAGGTTTTGCTGATCTCTCATTCACAGCTGTCGTGCCCTAATCAAGGCAGCCTTCTGGTAAACCTCCTCAGCGCCCCTGAGCAACGTCTCCACATCATCGCTGTAATGAGGTGAGCAGAACCGAGTGGGGCGGTGTGAGCAGGACAATACAA
Organism: Raja brachyura; assembly: GCA_963514005.1. Next base: position 37,340,203 of record OY740800.1, on the reverse strand, counting down.
TCATTACTGGCATCAGGGCTTCTGCCCCACACTTGCTTGATGGCTCGAATGCAAGTCATTCGACATGGTGTGGTTTGACCAGAAACACCCAGCTCCAGGCTCTTATACACCCACCCACCAAATGGGCAGCAGCTGGTCGAGGCAACAAGGTGGCATTTGACCAACTCTGACACCAACACCAAGGTCAACAGAAGTCATCCAACGCAAAGGAGGACAACAGTAGCTGCCGCCGAGCGTTGTTTCTTCAGGTGTAGTTCATAGCCCAGCCGTGCTCAAGTTGCATCATTAATGTATCGTTCCCTACACCCCAAGATCAGATGCAGTGCATTCACCAAAATATAACTCTATGCCCAATTCCAATGATTAGAATGCAATGCTATCTGCTGTTCACTCACAGCAAACATGGCAACTTGCCAGGAATTGGTTTTCTTACACAAGTACACTTACACCAGGCCCAGTTCCTTTTCCCAGTCAGTCAAAGGCACCATCGACCAAAGGCTCCATGTCAAGAATGGTGGGTTCATCTGGGCTGGTGATATCAGTAGAATGGCTGTATAGCAGACACAGTTACTAGTTGAGGAGGGGTCTCATTGAAACTTATCGAATAGTGAAAGGCCTGGAGTGAGTGGATGGGGAGAGGATGTTTCCACTTGTGGGAGAGTCTAGGACTGGAGGCCATCGCCTCAGAATAAAAGGACATACCTTTAGAAAGGAGATGAGGAGGAATTGTTTCAGTCAGAATTCATTGCCACAGAAGGCTGTGGAGGCCAAGTCACTGGTTATTTTTAAGGCGGGGATTGACAGATTCTTGATTAGCACGGGTCTCAAAGGTTATGGGGAGAAGGCAGGAGAATGAGGTTGAGGGGGAAGATAGATCAGCCATGATGAATGGCGGAGTAGACTTGATGTGGCTGAATGGCCTAATTCTGCTCTATAAACATAAGAACTCATGAACTTAGTTCATCAGCAATGATTAGCTCTACACACAACAGTCCGAAAAACCATTCACCATCTGCATTGTAATGAAGGGTCTTGACCCAAAACGTCGCCCATTCGTTCTCTCCAGAGATGCTGCCTGACCCAATGAGTTACTCCAGCATTTCGTGTCGATCTTACTTGGTAACGTCAGGCAGGCAACAGACAGGAACCATGCCAAGAGTGAAACCTTGAAACTATTCACCAATATAACACAATGACCAGCCTTGGATAATGCCTTGCCCTAACATCTGGTCACAATCAATGGAAAGTGTCAGTCATCCATAGGTATTTTTATTAATTAAAAAAACATTGAATTACCTGTGCATTTCTTGATCTTGCTGTTCCGCTTCCCGTGCCAGCTCAATTTACAATTGAAGTTCTCCTCCCAGAACTCAGCAAACCAGACATTTCTCCTGTTGTTCTCCAGAGTGCGGCTTCTGAAGTACCTGTCGAAGCCTGGAGGGGCAAGAAAATAAATAACTCTGCCGTGTTTCCTGAGGAGGATGTCCATCGACCAGCGTCTATGCCAGGTCTCAGAACAATCCCGTTCACAAGAGTCAGGAGCGAAGAGGGTTTCATTGTCATGTGTCCCAGAGAGAACAATGACATTCATACTTGCAGCAGCACAACAGAGAATGTAAACATCGTACACTGTAAACATTTTATAAATATGAGAGACAAAAAAATCAGTGTGTGTGTATCTACACATACCCACATAGAGATATATAATATATGTACACACACATATATATTTATATAGTTGACATATACATATATATGATAAATACATACGCATACACACACATATATGTGTGTGTGTATGCGTGTGTATATATTATGCATGTGTATATATATAACACTATATATATATATGTGTGTATATATATATAATACATGTGTATATATATATAGTGTGTGTATACTGTATACACATATATAGTATATATACACACACACACACACACACGCACACACGCACACGCACACACACACGCACACACACACACACACACACACACAAATATCATCTCTAGAGAAAAGGAATAGGTGACATTTCGGGTCAAGGACTTCTTCCGTGGAATGGGGGTTGGATTGTGTTGGTCTGGGCTGTGTCCACAATTCTCTGCAATTTCTTGCAGTCTTGGATGGAGCAGTTCTCAAACCATGCGTTCTCCCCGAGTTTGCCCTAATTCGAACTGTCGGAGATTTATGGTAATGGCCGCTCGTAAGTACTCAGGGCTCTCGTGGACATTTTTCAACATGTTGAAAAATCTTCACTAGCCTTACCGTGCTTACCTGCAGTTAGCGAGTCTTCCCGAGTACCTGCCGTTAGCGTAACGAGCAGCTAAGAGATGTCCCAGAACTTTGACGTACCCGCTACATTCATTCCATGTGCTTATCATGAGTTTGATTTCTTTTTTTAACTCGGGAGAGCTCTTTGAATGAACTCGTACAGTGGGACAGGGCCATTACTGGTACTGTGACAATAACCTGACCTTGAAACCTTGAACTTATAAACTCTATGACCTTTTCAACCCTGGGAAGAATAGTTTGGCCATCTCACGTTGTGCGAGATCACGTATGAATGAATTCCAGTCAGAAGTCACCAAGAGCTGGTTGAACCAGGGAGCAGCATCTCCAGGAATCCTACCTTCAATCGAGGCTCTCTTGGGAAGGATGGTCACAGCCCCTTCAGCGACCTCTTCGTGCAGGTGAACCGGGGCGACCTTTGAACCCCAGCTGTCTGAGCCGACCCAGAGGAAGTGCTTCGTCTGATTAGATCTTCTGGTGGCTTCCAGTAGACGGCTGTGTAGGAAGGGGGGGTGGTGGAGGGGGGGAGAGCAGGGAGTAGATTGGGGAGGGTGGGAGGTGTTAATTGTTGCACTGAGAAACAACGACAGTCTTTTCAACTCATTCCCTCCTCCTCTCCACCCCACCACCGAAGGGCAAAAAGTGCAATCTATTCAAACAATCACTTTGACAGGCCAAATGCAGAGGGGGGGGTGGGGGGGGGGAACCCCCCATCTGTTTGAAGGCTGCTCATATCTCAGCAAGCACTCATCCCTTTTTTGTTGCTCTAATCGTCTCAAATGTTGCAGTTATACAAGATGTCGGGGGAGGCCGCATTTTAGAGTATCGTGTTACAGGAAACGGGTTGTCAAGTTGGAAAAGGGCGCAGAGAAGATTCACGAGGACGTTGCCAGGACTCGAGGGTCTGAGCTATCGGCACAGGTTGAGCGGCCTGAGACTCGATTCCTTGGAGCGCAGGAGGATGAAGGATGATTTTATGGAGGTGTACAAAATCATGAGGGGAATAGATCGGGTAGATTCACAGAGTCTCTTGCCCAGAGTAGGTGAATCAAGGACCAGAGGACATGGGTTGAAGGTGAAGGGGAAAAGATTTAATATGAATCTGAGGGGTAACTTCCTCCACACAAAGGATGGCGGGTGAGTGGAACGAGTTGCCAGAGGAGGTAGTTGAGGCAGGGACTTCTACAACGTTTAAGAAACAGTTAGACAGGTACATGGATAGGACAGGTTTAGAGGGATATGGGCCAAAGGCAGGTAGGTGGGACTAGTGTAGATGGGACATGTTGGTCGGTGTGGACGTTGGGCTGAAGGGCCTGTTTCCACACTGTATGACTCTATGACTCTATTGGATCTACAGCAAATCATCCCATCTGCCCGGGCCTCCAGTCACTCTCCACCCCGTCGTCTGTTAGTTTCTGACCTATTGCATCTGTAAGCGTGTGAAATCCCGCTTTATTTCCCAGAGGATTGAGGTAACGTCAGATATGTAATTGCATTACAATCCCCTGCGCTCCTCGGGAAAATACGTGGCGATTTCAAATCAATTTCTTTTGAACTGCTTTGCACAATTCCAATACTTCCAAAACTCTGACTGAAATCCTCAGTCTCATCGAAACGGATAATAAGACGGCTGAAGGTTCTCATAAGTTTAGTTTAGTTTAGAGATAAAGCGTGGAAACAGGCCCTGCGGCCCACCGAGTCTGCGCCAACCAGCGATCCCCGTATACTTGCGCTGTCCTACACACCAGGGATGATTTACAAATTTTACCAAAGTCAAATTAACCAACAAACCTGTGCGTCCTTGGAATGTAGGAGGAAACCGGAGCGCCCGGAGGGAACCCACGCGGTCACGGGGAGAACATGCAAACTCCCCGCAGACAGCACCCGTAGTCGGGATTAAACCCGGGTCTCTGGGAATGTAAGGCAGCAACTCTACCGTGCTGCGCCACTGTACCGCAGTTCGTAAGTTATAGGAGCAGAATTACGCCCTTCAAACATAGCTGATCTATCTTTCGCTGTCAACCTCATTCACCTGCCTTCTCCGTATAACTCTTGTCACCTTTACTAATCAAGAAACTGTCAATCTCCGCGTTAAAAATACCCATTGACTTGACCTCCACAGCCGTCTGCCTAATGAAATTCCTCCGCATCGCCATTATAGGTTTTGCATACGTTCAGACTTCACTTTCTCAGGAGTCTAACTATACACGATCAAGAAAGGACACAAAATGCTGGAGTAACTCAGTGCGCCTGGCAGCATCGCCTGGAGAAACATGATAGGTGACGTTTCGGATCGAAACCCTTCTTCAGAGCTCAGAGATGCTGCCTGAGTTACTCCACCACTGTGTGGCCTTTCGTGGTAGTGTCAGCATTTTGTGACTATCTTCAGTGTAAACCAGCATGTGCAGTTCTTTCCTACGCAACTCCAGAGAACATGGTTGTGAGACGTTTTGGGACAGGGTCTCATCTCCACACTATCACACACTATCAACATGGCTCCAAGTTATATAAAGAATGCGCACCTGATATCATCTTCATTTGCGAATATAATGATCCCACGAGCGTTAGGCGTTTCCAGCAAGCGTTTGATAATCTTGTCAAATTCTCCCTCTCTTGGCTCGCGAGGGATTTTCAGCGACTGGGCAATACAAACACTACCTAGGGGGAAGGAAGAACAAAAAATGCCTCGTATTAATCAAGCCATCCAAAGCCCCTGCAGTTGTTAATCATGTATATTAATATGTTAACATAATTCATGGTTGCCAATCTATCCTGACCTTTATTGATTGGACCAATACATACTAAATGGATGGTTGTTTCATGAAACACCTTCGCTCAGTCCGCCTGGACCCACCTGATCTCCCAGTTGCCAAACACTTTAATTCTCCTTCCCATTCCCACACTGACCTCTCTGTCCGGGGTCTCCTTCTTGTCAGAGTGAGGCCCAACGCAAATTGGAGGAACAGCATCTTATATTTCACTCGGGCAACTTACAACCCAGTGGTATGAACATTTATTTCTCTAACTTCAGGTAACCTCTGCATTCCCTCTCTCTCCATCCTTCCCTACCCAAGTCACACCAGCTTTTCGTTCTCACCTAGCAAACGGCTAACAATGGCCTGTTTCCTTTGTCATTGTTACTCTTCTGCATATCTTTCATTCATTTGTTCTGTATCTCTCTAACATCACCATCTATATCTCTTGTTTCCTTTTTCCATGATTCAATCTGAAGAAGAGTTAAGAAAGATTCTAAGGCGAGCAAGAGGCAACCGTGGCTGACAAGGGAAGTTAGGGACGGAATAAAACTAAAAGAAAAGGGGCATAACATAGCAAAGAGTAGCGGGAAGCCAGGGGATTTGGAAACTTTGAAAGGACAACATAAGGTAACAAAAAGGGCAATACGAGGTGAAAAGATGAAGTACGAGAGTAAGCTGGCCAAGAATATAAAGAAGGACATTAAAAGCTTCCTTACGTATGTTAAGAGAAAAAAATTAGTAAAGACAAATGTGGGTCCCTTGAAGGCAGAAACAGGTGAAATTATTATGGGGAACAAGGAAATGGCAGTCGAGTTGAAGGAGTCACAAAGGAAGACAGAAACAATCTCCCAGATGTACTAGAGGACAGAGGATCTATGGAGACAGAGGAAATGAAAGAAATTTGCATTCGGCGAGAAATAGTATTGGGTAGACTGATGGGACTGAAGGCTGATAAATCCCCAGGGCCTGATGGACTGCATCCCAGGTGACTCAAGGAGGTGGCTCTAGAAGTCGTTGGCGCATTGGTGATCATTTTCTAATGTTCTATAGATTCAGGATCATTTCCTGTGGATTGGAGGGTAGCAAATGTTCAAGAAAGGAGCGAGAGAGAAAACAGGGAATTATAGACCAGTTAACCTGACATCGGTGGTGGGGAAGATGCTGGAGGCAATTATTAAAGAAGTAATAGTGCCGCATTTGGATAGCACTGAAAGGATTTGTCCAAGTCAGCAAAGATATATGAAGGGGAAATCCTGCTTGACTAATCTTCTGGAATTTTTTGAGGATGTGACAGGTAAAATGGATGAAGGCGAGCCAGTGGATGTAGTGTGCCTGGACTTTCAGAAAGCCTTTGATAAGGTCCCACACAGGATTAGTAGGCAAAATTAGAGCATATGGTAGTGGGGGGTAGGGTATTAACATGGATAGAGAATTGGTTGGCAGACAGGAAACAAAGAGTAGGAATAACCGGGTCCCTGTCAGAATGGCAGGCAGTGGCGAGTGGAGTGCCGCGAGGCTCGGTGCTGGGGCCGCAACTATTTACAATATACATTAATGATTTAGATGATGGTATTAAAAGTAACACTAGCAAATTTGCAGATGACGCAAAGCTGGGTGGCAGAGTGAACTGCAAAGAGGATGCTGTGAGGTTGCAAGGTGACTTGGATAGGTTGAGTGAGTGGGCAGATGCAGTATAATGTAGATAAATGTGAGGTTAAACCACTTTGGCAGTGAGAACTAGGAAGCAGATTATTATCTCAATGGTGCCAGATTTTTAACAATAAAAGGCAAACAGTTCGATTATATTAGGATAATTACAATACCATAAACCCAAAGCTACCAAGATGTACAAATGCAAACGCAATACAAATACAAGAAATACAGTTCAGTTTGATTTATTCCGTTTAGATTATTGTCACGTGTACCGAGGTACAGTGAAAAGCTTTTGTTGCGTGCTAACTAACCAGCGGAATGATTACAATCGAGCCATTCGCAGTTTACATGCTAAGGGAATAATGTTTAGTGCAAGGTAAATCCCGTAACATCCGATCAAAGATAGTCCGAGGGCCCCCAGTGAGGTAGATAGTACTTCAGGACTGCTCTCTGTTTGCGGAAGGATGGTTCAGTTGCCTGATAACAGCAGGATATACAGAATACAAGATATACATGACTATTTGGAGTACAAAATTCATATTCATCACACAGATACAACCACCTTGTGTTTTATGGCATGTTTACCTTCCTGAAATGCAGCGAGCATATTAAATATCAGATAAACTAAACATATACATTTAAACAGGCGGAAAATCGAGTGTGTTATTTCAAAAATGCAACACACAAATTAGGTTTTGGTACTAATTAAACAAGCACGTTATTTCAAAAACAGGTAAATCAAACAAGCGGGAACCGCGAGATGCCCGTATATTTTGGATACCAGGAGCGACATTTGCCACCTCCTCTTTAAATAGAGCATGCGAGCTTTCGATGCTAAAGATAGACCCAGAGTGTGCTGGAGTAACTCAGCGGGTCAGGCAGCATCTCTGGAGGAAATGGATGGGGGACATCTCGGGTCGGGGCCCTTCTTCACACTTTGAGCTTGTTGGCGTCTTGCCTCATTGAGGTCTCTGCTGAGCTGTGCCCCTACTTAGCATTGAAGGGAGGCTGCAGTCACCTTGCTCAGCACATAACACAGAACTGGCACGTGGCCAACAGAAACGAGCGGAAGCACATAACCCCACCTTTTCAGCCTCTTCCCTCAGTAACAAGGGGTCAAAGAGCAGGAGCACAGAAATACATTGGAAAAATAAGTTTTGAAGAAGAAATATGTGTGAATATATTGTCCACTTCTACTAAAGGGAGAAAAAGGGGGTCAGGAATTCACAAGTTCTAGGAGCAGAATTAGGCCATTTAGCCCATCAAGTCTACTCCGCCATTCAATCATGGCTGATCTATATTTCCATCTCGACCCCATTCTCCTGACTTCTTCCCTTAACCCCTGACAACCTTATTGCCTTTCAATCTTTCCTCTTGAAAGTGGCAGAGTAGATCTGAAGTTAATCCATATTTATAATTATCTTAACTGAGAAATGTATCCTTAAACGTTGTGTTTCTTCTTGCAGTTTGCCTCATCCACATCGAGGGGCAATACTGTAACTCCCTCACACCCTCAATGGAAGCAGTTCCATATCAGTACAAGGAGTTGGTAACCCGGGGGGTGATTCATCCCCTGCACCCCCCCCCCCACACCCCCACTCCCCTTCCCCAATGTCTTGCTGTCTAACATAAATGTGGCAAAGAGGGGGAACTCAGGAAAGACAAGGCAACAGGCTTAGAGGGACATGGGAAAAACGCAAGCAAGTGGGACTAGTGCAAATGGGGCATGTTGTTCGGCATGGGCAAGTTAGGCCGAAGGGCCTGTTTTCGCTCTGTATGGCTCTATGACCCTATGAGGTTATGCACATGTAAAGCCTTTTACTCATGTTGGAACTTCAGTTTTCAACTAGAAGTTTGAAAATGCATATCTCCAGATACGGGAACAGTTTCTGTCCAGCTGTTATTTGGCAACGAAACAGTCCTGGGCGACATGGTGACGCAGGGGTAGAGTTGCTGCCTTACAGCGCTTGCAGCGCCAGAGACCCGGGTTCGATCCCAACCACGGCTGCTGTCCGTACGGAGTTTGCGCATTCTCCCCGTGACCTGCGTGGGATTTCTCCGAGATCTTCGGTTTCCTCCCACACTCCAAAGGCATGCAGGTTTGCAGGTTAATTGGCTTGGCAAATGTAAAAATTGTCCCTAGTGGGTGTAGGATTGTGTTAATGTGCGGGGAACGTTGGTTGACGCGGACCCGGTGGGCCGGAGGGCCTGTTTCTGCGCTGTGTCTCCAAATTAAACTAAAAAACCTAAACTGGACAGTTCTCTCATCAGCTAGAGTGCATTCCCGACCTTCCATCTACCTCATTGGAGGCCTTTGAACTTTCTTTAATCTGACTTTATCGTCCTTCAATGTTATTATTTTTGCACTAAATGGTGTATCATTTTATCCTTTATCTGTGCACTGTGGACGGCGTGATTGTAGTCATGTTCAGTCTTTTCTTTGACTGGATAGCATGCAAGGAAAAGCGATATCAGCTTTGCAATCGCTGGAACGGCTATTGTCACTGTACCTCAATACATGCGACAAGAATAAATGAAACTAAACAAAGGGCCTTACAGCCACAAAAGTATACTTGAAATAAAGTCTCTGTTGCAAGCGTGAAACATCAGCTGACATGCGTTCCTCTCCGTCTCAGCAATAATATCATAATATCAATAAAAATCTATTTAATTCATTGCTGAATGAGTCTTGACAGGTTTGAATCACCATAAGATCGTTAGCCTTTGAGAAAAGCTTTAAAGGGCGGCACGGTGGCGCAGCAGTAGAGTTGCTGCCTTACAGTGCCGGAGACCCGGGTTCGATCCCGACTACGGGTGGTGTCTTGTGTGTTCTTCCCGTGACCGTGTGGGTTTTCTCCGAGAACTTTAGTTTCCTCCCACACTCCAAAGACGTACAGGTTTGTACATTAATTGGCTTGGTATAAGTGTAAATTGTCCCCAGTGTGTATGGGATAGTGTTCATGTGCGGGGATCGCATGTCGATGCGGACTCTGCTGGCCAAAGGGCCTTTTTCCACGGTGTATTTCTAAACGAAACTAAACTAAAGTCCTATTAGTCCACTTAGACAAAGTCCTATTTCCTCAGTCCTGCAATGAGATTTCAGTCTGGATTATATTTATTCAATATCTGGAGACTCACAATCTCTTAAACCAGGCAAGATGATGTCCAAAGATAGATGCAATAAACTGGAGTAACTCAGTGGGACAGGCATCCTCTCTGGAGAAAAGGAATGGGTGACGTTTCGGATCGAGACCCTTCTTCAGACTCATGCCCATGGCTGTTCTATATCCAGTTAGGCTTCAGTCAATGAAAGAGCACTGTTGAGGTTTGGAAATCACTGGATTTACTATCAACAATGAAGACAGTGCCTGTTTTCCAGACTTCATAAGCACTTTTTTTAAATCAGTACCATTGCTGGAAGAAGCTTCATACTCCATGACAAATTACTTGAGACGGGTTTTATTGCAACCAGACTGCTGGCTGTTCATTCACAGTCGGGGTGGGCAGAAGAGCAGATATTCCATTTATCTTGCGTTGGGAGAAACTGCAGATAGACACAAAATCCTGGATAGGAGGAATGGGTGAAAGAGGTGCTGCCTGTCCCACTGAGTTTCTCCAGCATTTTGTGTCTATCTTCGGTTTAATAGACAATAGACAATAGGTGCAGGAGGAGGCCATTCGGCCCTTCGAGCCAGCACCGCCATTCAATGTGATCGTGGCTGATCATCCCCAATCAGCACCCCTTTCCTGCCTTCTCCCCATATCCCCTGACTCTGCTATTTTTAAGAGCCCTATCTAGCTCTCTCTTGAAAGCATCCAGAGAACCTGCCTCCACCGCCCTCTGAGGCAGAGAATTCACCACTCTCTGTGAGAAAAAGTGTTTCCTCGTCTCCGTTCTAAATGGCTTACTCCTTATTCTTAAACCGGTTTAAACCAGCATCTGCGGTTCCTTCCTAGACGAGAAACTGCGGATGCTGGTATACACCGAAGATAGACACAAAATGCTGGAGTAACCTCAGCGGGTCAGGCAGCATCTCTGGAGAAAAGGAATAGGTGATGTTTTGGGTCGAGACACTTCTTCAGACTGTGGTTGGGGATGGGGATGGTGATTCCAACTTTCGTAAAAGATCTAACTTAGGTAAGGGTTCACAGAATGTAACCCGTACGCAAGTTGTGGAGTGCTTATATTGGTATTCGCCATGTTCACAGCTATATCTCTGCTAGCTTGATTTTCATTGCTGAAGACCTGTGGTGAAGATAATAAAATTTTAATGATGGCCTGATAGTGAAGAGACAGATTGTGCCAGTGCCCTGCTCTCACGGTGTGAAGGCAAAACACATTAAATCAGCCCTGGGGATCAGTGGCAAATCTGCTCCATTTTAGTTTGGTTTAGTTTGGCTTAGTTTAGATACAGCGTGCAAATAGGCCCTTCGGCCCACCGGGTCCATGTTGGCCAGCAATCACCCATACACTAGTTCTATCCCACACACTCGAGACAATTTACTGAAGCCAATTAACATACAAACCTGGATAGACACAGACAGCTGGAGTAACTCAGCAGGACAGGCAGCATCTCTGGAGAGAAGGAATAGGTGTCGTTTCTTCAGACCCTTGACCTGAAACGTCACCCATTCCTTCTCTCCGCTGCCTGTCCCTCCGAGTTACTCCAGCTTTTTGTGGCTTTGGTTTAAACCAGCATTTGCAGTTCCTTCCTACACAACTTACAAACCTGTGTATGAAAGAACTGCAGATGCTGGTTTAAATCGAAGGTTGACACAAAATGCTGGAGTAACTCAGCGGGTGAGGAGAGAAGCAATGGGCGACGTTTCGGGTCGAAACCCTTCATCAGACTGATGGTCATGGGAGGAGGCGGGACAAAGATAGAATGTAGTTGGAGACAGTAGCGCTAGTGGGAGAACTGGGAAGGGGGAGGGGATGGAGAGAGAGGGAAAGCAAGTTAGAAAAGTCAATGTTCATACCGCTGGGGTGTAAACTGTCCAAGCAAAATATGAGGTTCTATTCCTCCAATTTGAGCCGGGCCTCACCCTGACAAACTTGTACCTGTTTGGAATGTGGAGAGACTGGGGGAAACCCACGTGGCCGCTGGGAGAACGTACAAACTCCGTACAGACAGCACCACCCGAGATCAGGATCGAACCCAGGTCTCTGGTGTTGTGAGGCAGCAACTCTACCACTGCGCCACGATTTTACCAAGACTCTGCACCACATCAGCCCTCAATTCAACTGTCCATGAAGCTTCCATCTTCTCACGGATTCTTTCTGCATATGCGGCAATCCTGCTACAAATAATACCTTGCATCTGTCTGTGGAAGGGAGGTCAACTCAGGACAAGGTGCAGCGCAGCTGTTAAGTATTTGGTTGCAAAATGCAAAACTGCTTGTCTCCACTGCACACCGGCGTGCCACAGGGCTGTGTGCTCAGCCCTCTCCTCTACTCCCTCTTCACACATGACTGCATCCCTAAGTATGGCTCCTACGCCATCATAAAATTTGCCGACGACACCACGGTGGTAGGACTGATCAGCGACAACGACGAGTCAGCCTACAGGGAGGAGGTCCAGCACCTGACTACCTGGTGTGCCAACAATAACCTCGTCCTCAACTCCCAGAAGACGAAGGAAATCGTTGTTGACTTTAGGAAGAACAGAGGGGGCAGACACACCCCCATCCATATAAACGGGACTGAGGTGGAGCGGGTCTCCAACTACAAATTCCTCGGGGTACACATCTCGGAGGATCTGTCCTGGTCCCTCAACTCCTCAAAGCTGATCAAAAAGGCGCAGCATTGCCTTTACTTTCTGAGGAGGCTCAAAAAAGCCCACCTGTCCCTCCAGATCCTGACCAACTTTTACCGCTGTACCATCGAAAGCATCCTGACCACCTGCTTTACGGTATGGTACAGCAGTTGTACCGTAGCCGATAGGAAGGCACTACAACGGGTGGTGAAAACCGCCCAGTACATCATCGGTGCCCCGCTCCCTGCCATGGATGCCCTCCACCGGAAACGGTGTCTGAAACGGGCCGGGAAGATCATCAAGGACCCCTCCCACCCTAACCATGGACTGTTTGCCCTCCTACCATCAGGGAGGCGGTACAGGAGCCTCAGGTCCCGCACTAGTAGGATGAGGAACAGCTTCTACAACAACACCATCACACTGCTGAACTCGGAGTCCCGCCGATAGATTTCTCCAGTCTCTTCGTCCACATTGTCTGTATTCTGTATTTATTTTTCTATATTGCTATCACTACGAGCTGACGCTAAACTGCATTTCGTTGTACCTATACTTGTATCTGTGCAATGACATTAAAGTTGAATTGAAATGAATTGTACTCTTTGACAACGGCAAGAACGGCAGGTGAATCTGTGGAGATCATTGCCATTGGAGGCTGTGAAGGCTAAGTCAATGGATATTTTAAAGGTAGAGATTGATAGATTTGTGATTAACACGGATGTCTGGGATTATAGGGAGAAGGCAGAAGAACGGGGTTGAGAAGGAAAGATAGATCAACCATGATTGCTTAGTTTAGTTTAGTTTGGAGATAAACGGCTTTGGAGTAGACCTGATTCGCCGAATGGCCTAATGCCCCTGTCCCACTTAGGAAACCTGAACGGAAACCTCTGGAGACTTTGCGCCCCACCCAAGGTCTCCTTGAGGTTCCCGGAGGTTTTTGTCAGGTTCCCGGAGGTTTTTGTCAGGTTCCCGGAGGATTTTCCAAATTTTTGAAGTAATCGCCGGAACATAGAAGAAGCAGAAACCACTTTCGACCATTAGGGAGATTGACAAAAACCTCCGGGATTCTCCGGGAAACGCACGGAAACCTTGGGTAGGGCGCAAAGTCTCCAGAGGTTTCCGTTCAGGTTTCCATTATACTCTGCTCCTTTAATTTATGAACATGATATGACCAGCTCAGGCAGCAATGTTTATATTTAGTTTAGTTTAGCTTAGCTTAAAGATATAGCATTAAAACAGGCCCTTCAGCCCACTGAGCCCATGCTGACCAACGATCCCCACACACTTACACTATCCTGCACACTAGGGACTTTTTCACAATTATATCAAGACAATTAACTTATAAACCTGTACGCCTTTGGAATGTGGGAGAAAACTGGAGATCCCGGAGAAAACCCACGCAGGCCACGGGGAGAACGTACAAACTCCATACAGACAAGCTCCCGTAACCAGGATCGAACCCGGGTCTCTGGCGCTGTGAGGCAGCAACTCTACTGCTGCGCCACCGTGCCACCATTTTGGACAGTCTGACCCGCGGTACGTCAAAAGCCAATTCAAATGTCTTTTGAATTAAAGCCTTTGACTTGCTGAATACTGATACAATAACCCAGCAGGAGTATCACATGCGGAGAAGGATTGGAAAGAACAAGCCTGCCAGCAGTGAAGGTCAACGTCCCTGAATCAGACCACACTTGCCAATGCAATCATGCAAAAGCAGATGGGCCCAGCGTCCAATCCTCACCGAGCTGCCATTCACACACTACGCTAACAAACGAATACACTTCTGAAGGCAAAACAAATCATTAAAGGTAGTTCATGGGGCATCTCACTCTCACCTCTCTGGGGTCCACCAGCAAACCCATGCAGAAGGGACGTAATCCAGCTGGATCCAGTCATAGAGTCGTACAGCGTGGAAACAGGTCCGCCAGCACAATTTGGGCCACACCAGCCAACATGCCCCTTCTACACTTGTACCACCTGCCTGCATTTGGCCCATATCCCTCTAAACCCTGTGTAACATGTACCTGTCTAAATGCTTCTTAAACGTTGTGAAACAACACTGGAAACATGGCCAGCAGGAATCTCAGGTGCTTTTGGGAGTCCTGCCTCCCTTAGAGTTTTTTGTTTTGGCGATACAGCGCAGGAACGGGCTCTTCAGCCCAACTAATACACAATACATGGGCTCAATCCTACACACTAGGGACAATTTGCAATTTACAAAAGCCAATTAAACATGCTGAAGCAGATTGAAGCAGATACGACAGTGGCATTTAACAGACTTTTGAATAGACATATGGAACTGCAGGGAATGGAGGCGGGATATGCATTATGTGTAGGCAGATGAGAGATTGCCTTGGCATCATGTTCGGCACAGACATTGTTTGTGAGCTGTTCCTTTTTTATGTTCTACGTCTATGTTCTACTGTTTGCAGTGGATCAGAACGTGTGAGAGGTAAGCACAAGCTGTGTGTGATACCATTGAAGATAGACCCAAAGAGCTGGAGTAACTCAGCGGGTCTGGCAGCATCTCTGGAGTAACGGAATAGGTGACAGGTAAAGGAGGGGGGTTGGAAAGAGGGGGAATGCAAGTGAGGTGTAAGGTGCCCAAGCGAAATATGAGTTGCTGTTCCTCCAATTTGCATTAGGCCTCACCCTGACAATGGAGGAGGCCCAGGGCAGAAAGGTCAGTGTGGGATTGGGGAGAGCGGTGCTTTTTAGAAAATTGCATTTAATTTGAAATATGACACTACTTCCAACAATATTAACAACCGGCAGACTCCAGCGTCACCCTTTTGCAGGGAGGATTAAATTTACGATTTTATTTTTCTGATATTTACAACGATGTATTTGTAAAAGCGACGGACATTTGGGTTGAATTTTGTCTGCCGTTTAACTGTGGCTCATAAAGTGTACGTTTTATTTATTGTCAGAGTTCCCGTCTTTTGGGAAACTGCTACGGAACATAAAGGTAGATTTCTGAAGGATATATGTATTGTACAGCACTCTCGCCTATACTCATTAAAAAAAAACCCACACAGAAAATACCGGGATTAACCAACAGAATGGGTAGCATCTATGGATTCCGAAAGAGAGCTAACATTTCAGTTTCACGACCTCTCAACGCACATTTATGCTCCATCAGTTGCATCTCAAAGCTGGGTTATGAATTATAACGAAAAGGCCTGGATAGAGTGGATGTGGAGAGGATACTTCCATTGGTGGGAGAGTCTAGGACCAGAGGGCATAGCCACAGAATTAAAGGACGTTCCTTTAGGAAGGACATGAGGAGAAATTTATTTAGTCAGAGGGTGGTGAATCTGTGGAATTATTTGCCACAGAAGACTGTGGAGGTCAAGTCAATGGATATTTTTAAGGCAGAGATAGATAGATTCTGATTAGCAAGGGTGACAGGGGTTATGGGGAGGAGAATGAGGTTGCGAGGGAGAGGTAAATCAGCCATGTTTGAAAGGCAGAGTAGACTTAATGGGCCGAATGGGCTAATTCTGCTCCTAACACATCAACCTATTTGTGATGGTCTAATGTCTGTGGTGAGGAAGTGGAGCTGATTCTAAACGGCAAGAAATTCTGACATTGAGCGTTTCATTTGTAAATGTAACTCGGTTTCTCCCTCCACGGGTGCTGCCTGACCTGCTGAGTCGTAGATTTGTAGAGGGGTACAGCACGAAAAAAAGGTCTTCCGATCTGCCACATTCACCAGGTACCAACCGACATCAATCCTCTTGCATCCCAATCAGCTCCCTGTCTCCAGCCTCCTCTGCCATTATCCAATGCCCACAGCTCACCTATAATAGTGGCAATGTACAGGAGCCAATTCACCTACCAGATTTCATATGCTTTGTAGAATCAAAGAGCTGCAAATGCTGATTTATACCACCCAATGTGCTGGAGCAACTCAACAGGTCAGGCAACATCTCTGGAGGAAAAGGACATTGCCAGTCAGGACCCTTCTTCAGAAGAAAACATTTGAAGATGGGCTCAAAGTGTCTATTGGAAGGAGGGTCCCGACCTAAAAAATCACCTATTCAATAGTCAATAGACAATAGGTGCAGAAGTAGGCCATTCGGCCCCTCGAGCCAGCACCGCCATTCAATGTGATCATGGATGATCATCCCCAATCAGTACCCCGTTCCTGCCTTCTCCCTATATCCCCCGGCTCCGCTATCTTTAAGAACCCTATCTAGCTCTCTCTTGAAACTGTCCGGAGAACCGGCCTCCACCGCCCTCTGAGCCAGAGAATTCCACAGACTCATAACTTTCCGAGAAAAAGTATTTCCTCGTCTCCGTTCTAAATGGCTTAACCCTTATTCTTAAAATGTGGCCCCTGGTTCTGGACTCCCCCAACATTGGGAACATGTTTCCTGCCTCTATCGTGTCGAAACCCTCAACAATCTTATATGTTTCAATAAGATCCCCTCTCATCCTTCTATACTCCAGAGTGTACAAGTCCAGCTGCTCCATTCTCTCAGCATATGAGAGTCCCGCCATCCTGGGAATTAACCTTGTAAACCTACGCTGCACTCTCTCAATAGCAAGAATGTCCTTCCTCAAATTAGGGGACCAAAACTGCACACAATACTCCAGGTGTGGTCTCACTAGGGCCCTGTACAACTGCAGAATGACCTCTTTGCTCCTATACTCAACTCCTCTTCTTATAAAGGCCAACATGCCATTCGCTTTCTTCACTGCCTGCTGTACCTGCATGCTTACTTTCATAGACTGATGAACAAGGACTCCCAGATCCCGTTGCACTTCCCCTTTTCCCAACTTGACGCCATTTAGATAGTATTCCGTTTCCTCCAGAGATGCGTCCTGACCCGCTGAATTACTCCAGCACTTTGTGCTTATCTTCAAGTGTTTTATAATCTTCTGAACAATAATGACTAAGAAATTATAAGATAGTATCAGGCTGCGCATCCCAATTGAATCATAGATGTATTTACTTCAGAAACCTACTTCCTACCTGTTTTAGCTCAGGCTATGAAATATCTGTTCATAGAAAAAGGTAAGTGCAGGTGATCATTCACATTTCCCCTGTCCCCGTCCTCTTCCACCACATCCCTTCCTCTGGCCTCATCATTGATGCCTCCTTCTCTTCTTATCTCACATCCTTTAGTCTCCTTCTCACCTCTTACCTCTGTCCACCAATCTGACAATCAACCACCCCTCACTCCCTCACATGCGTCCACCTATCACTCGCCAGGCTTTGTGCTGTCCGCGCCTCTCTTCCAGCTTTCTCCCATCTACTAAAATCAGTCCGAAGAAGGGCCCCGAATCAAAACTTCACGATACGATATGATACGATTCGACACGACAGAACATTATTTATCCCAGAGTGGAAATAGATTGGCCAACACCTATCCATGTCCCCCAAACATCTTTAAGAAGGAACTGCAGATGCTGGAAAATGGAAGGTAGACAAAAATGCTGGGGAAACTCGGCGGGTGAGGCAGCATCTATGGAGCGAAGGAAATAGGCAACGTTTCGGGTCGAAACCCTGAAGGAAATAGGCAACGTTTAGGAAACGTTGCCTATTTCCTTCGCTCCGTAGATGCTGCCTCACCCGCTGAGTTTCCCCAGCATTATTTCCCCCAAACATGCTGCATGACCCAATGAGTCACTCCGGCACTTTGCTTTTGAAGCATGGGTTATTCTTACTAGTATTTTAATATGTTTTAATCAGATTAATTATTTTTTATTTATTTAATACATTTTTACTTATTTCTGTTTCTCAACCAGACAAGGATGAAGCCTGCAGATGGCTGAAGGCGCTCTTGTGAGTTTGGGCAGCACGGTGGCGCAGCGGTAGAGTTGCTGCCATACAGCGCCAGAGACCCGGGTTCAATCCTGACTACGGGTGCTGTCTGTATGGAGTTTGTACGTTCTCCCCGTGCCCGAGGTGGGTTTTCTCCGGGTGCTCCTCCAACACTCCAAAGACGTGCAGGTTTGTATGTTAAATACAATTAAAACAAAATGATAGCCAGATAAATTATACCTTTTGGATCAAATAAACTTAATTAAATATTACAATCTTCTTAAATTGGTGATCAGGTTATTACCTCATGATCATCTTGAGGTAGTTTTCATTCAAATTAAATCAGTGCATGTTTAAAATATCGGAGTCAATTTACATCAAACAGTGTTGAATTGACTGATGACAATATTTCATCAGTTGAATTTACTTTCAACTGAGTATTAATGACTTCCACCCCAAGGATTATGGAAGCTTTATGATCATTGCTTTTCATCTTGTCTCTTGTCTGCCAAGATAATAACAAGAGAATTGCTATCAAACCACAACTCTATTCCTCATACAAGTTCACTGATTTGCTTCCTTGTACTTGATGCAGGTCTCTGATGTTAGGCACAGTCGACCTAGACTTAATGGTGATGAAAGACGATGGCGTAAGTTTAAGATGCAGCCAATACATCAAAGAGGGAATTCAGGAAAATACTTCCTTACATATTTATTTAGGTTAATTTAGTTAATTTAGATTAATTTAGGTAAATTTGGTTAATTTAGATTAATTTAGGTTAATGAGGGTTAATTCAGTGCAGCATGGTGAAGCGGCGGTAGAGTTGCTGCCTTCCAGCGCCAGAGACCCGGGTTCAATCCTGACCACGGATGCTGTCACAAGTTCACAAATTATAGCAGTAGAATTAGGCCATTCGGCCCATCGAGTCTACTCCGCCATTCAATCGTGGCTGATCTCTGCCTCCTAATCCCATTTTCCAGCCTTCTCCCCATAGCCCTTAACACCTATTCTTATGAAGAATTTGTCTACCTCTGCCTTGAACATTTCCAATGGCTTGGGCTCCACAGCCCTCTGAGTTCCACAGATTAACTACCCTCTGACTAACGAAGTTCCTTCTCACCTCCTTTCTAAAAGAGTGCCCTTAAATTCTGAGACCATGACCTCTGGCCCTAGATGGTCCCGCCAGTGGAAACATCCTTTCCACATCCACTCTATCTATGCCTTTCATTATTCTGTAAGTTTCAATAAGGTCCCCCCTCAACTTTCTAAACGCCAGCGAGTAGATGCCCAGTGCTGTCAAATGCTAACCATTTCATTCCTGGAATCATTCTTGTAAACCTCCTCTGGACCCTCTCCAGAGCCAGCATATCCTTCTTCAAATAGGCTTCCCAGTACTCCAAATGCGGCCTGTCCAGCGTCTTATAGATTCTCAGTAATACATCTCTGTTTTTGTATTCCAGTCCTCTTGATATAAATGCTAGCATTGAATTTGCCTTCCTGTCTGTAACGGAGTTTGTACGTTCTCCCAGTGACCTCGTGGGTTTTATCTGGGTGCTCCGGTTTCCACCCACACTTTAAAGATGTACAAATTTGTAGGTTAATTGGCTTTGGTAAGAATTGTGAATTGTCCTTTGTGTGTAGGATAGTGCTGATGTACAGGGTGATCGCTGGTCGGCGCAGTGGGCCACAGGGCCTGTTTCCGCGCTGTATCTCTGAAGTCTAAATCTGATCAAAAAAACGTGACTGAGCAATGTTTGAGCAAATATATTTGATATGTTTATACACAATGTATCCATCTTCATTCAGAGAGCAGTGGGTTTATGGAACAAGCTGCCAGGGAAGATAATTGAGGCAGGTACTATCACAGCATTTAAAAGACACTAAAATGGATAGGGAGGTTTAGAGGACATGGGCCAATCGTGGGCTTAGGTGGAGTGTAGATGGGGCATCTTTGTCGGCATGGACAAGTTGGGCTGAAGGGCCTGTTTCCCTGCTGTACTCTATAAATGACATTTAAGTGAAATTGCCAGCTACTTCAACAAATGACTTGCACTTCAACGAAATAGAACAACCATCTTAATAGAATCCACAACCTAAGACGGCAATTTTTCTGGCGACTTGCCGGCACCCGTCATAGTCGCAACAGGTCGCCGAAAAATTCAACATGTTGAAAATCCAGCGGCGACCAGAACAAGGTAGGACTCTTTGGGCAACTACTCACAACCAAACAGGCTTCACCCCGCCACATGTCGCCAGGGTGTCGCCTGTATGGTCGCGAGTCGTCTCCTCAGTCGCCCATAGAGTCGTAGCGCCTTTCTGGTCGCCGCTGAATTTTCAACATGTTGAAAATTTTCGGGGCCCTGCAACGACCTATGACGGGTCGTTGCAGGGTTAAACCAGCACCTGCAGTTCCTTCCTACACGAATCCACAACCTAACTGTGTGACCGAAGGCTAACAAATAGAGAACGAAGCGTTTAGATATATCTTCCTCGGGTGGGAGGAAACAAAGATTGAATGGATGGTCTCTGTATTTGCTACAGCCACGGGTGTTGGATAATAGAAGTGACTTGTGTTGAAGAAAAGCAAGAGGCGGAATCGCAGTGAGAGACAGCATTGATGATGATGAGGAGCGGCGGTGAAAAGCCAGCTTCAGATTGATTAAATTCCTTTTGAGTGTAATATGTAACAAAATTCTCCTCTTTCAAGGTCTCGCATCAAAGATGGAAATACACCTGGTTACATATTCATTGGTAACCCAGTGAAAAGACCCAGGGTGGCGAGAAGAAGCAAAGAACTTCAGCTGCATGTTTATAGTTTCGATTAGAGACACAGCGTGGAATCAACCCGTCGGGTCCACACCGACCAGCGATCCTCGCACACAAACACTATCCTACACACACCAGGGGCAATTTACATTTATGCCCCTGTCCCACTTAGGAAACCTGAACGGAAACCTCTGGAGACTTTGCGCCCCACCCAAGGTTTCCCGTGCGGTTCCCGGAGGTTTTTGTCAGTCTCCCTAATGGTCGAAAGTGGTTTCCGCTTCTTCTATGTTCTACAGAAACCTCTGGGGACCTCCGGGAACCGCACGGAAACCTTGGGTGGGGCGCAAAGTCTCCAGCGGTTTCCATTCAGGTTTCCTAAGTGGGACAGGGGCATTATACCAAGCCAATCAACCTTCAAACCTGTACGTCTTTGGAATGCGGGAGGGAACTTAAGATCTCGGAGAAAACCCACGCAGGCCACGGGGAGAATGTACAAACACAGTACTGACAAATAGTCGGGATCGAACCCGGGTCTCTGCCGGTGTAAGACAGCATTTCTACCTGGTCTACAAAGAGAGACACAAAGTGCAGAAGAAGGATAGGTAATGGGACACTTCTACAGACTGATTGTAGGTGAGGGGGTTGGTGGGAGGAGGAAAGCTGGAAGAGAGGGGAGGCGGATGGTTAGACCAAAGGCCGGAGATAAAAGCTGAAGATGGGAGACAAACAGTTTGAAGAGTTTCCGTAGTCAGGATCGAACCCGGGTCTCTGGCGCTGTATGACACCAAATCTACTGCTGAGTCACCGTGCCGCCCCTACATCTAAAGGTGTTTGATAAGATGCTTTTCATCAAGATTCAAGATGGAAAGGGCAGAGTAGATTTACGAGGTGTATAAACTCATGAGAGGAATAGATCGGATAGGCGTACAGAGTCTATTGCCCAGAGTAGGGCAATCGAGAACCAAAGGACACAGGTTTAAGATGAGGGGGAAAAGACTTAATAGGAATCTGAGGGGTAACTTCTTCACTCAAGGGGTGGTGGGTGTATGGAACAAGCTGCCAGAAGAGGTAGTTCAGGCAGGGAATATTAGAACAGGTACATGGATAGAACAGGTTGAGAGGGATATGGGCCAAACACAGGCAGGTGGGACAAGTGTAAATTGGGTATGTTGGAGGGTGTGGGCAAGTTGGGCTGAAGGGCCTGTTTCCACTCTGTGTGACTCTCTGAAGATTCAAGATCGTGGAACAGAAGCAGTTATAACAGCAGAGATCGAAACGCCACCAAGCAACATGACAGCAAAACCGTGAGCTCTATTGAAAGGTCGCTTTTCAGATCTGCGGGAAGTGTACAATAAAATTCTCCAGGGACTGGTAATAGAATCACTGCCTTGCTTAATATATATTGATGAAATTTCGATGTACAGGATACAGGTTGCAGATTTGCAGATGACACGAAACCTGGAAGTTAAATGAAGTGTGAGGAATCTGGTAATGAGCTCAAAGTGATAAAGACAGGCTGGTGGGGAGAGATGATAGATGGCAGAGTAAAAGCAAGGCTGAGAAACTCGAGATGTCACATTTTGGTCGGAAGAATATGAAGAGGCAAAAATCAGAAAGGATTGTAGGAATGGGGAGATATGGGAGTAAAAGCAGATTGTTTGTTAAACGTGGCAGGGCAGATTGAGAAAGGGGTCACAGAAGCATGCAGCTTTATAACGATGCACACAATAAATTCATGTTCATAAATGATAGGAGCAAAATTAGGACATTCGGCCCATCATGTCCACTCCGCTATTGAATCATGGCTGATCTATCTTTCCCTCTCAACCCCATTCTCCTCCCCATAACCCCTGACACTAGTACTAATCAAGAATCTATCTATCTCTGCCTTAAAAAAATATCCACTGACTTGGCCTCCACAGCCTTCTGTGGCAATGAATTCCACAGTTTCACCACCCTATGACTGGAGAAATTCCTCCTCACCTCCTTCCTAAATTAACGTCCTTTAATTCTGAGGCTCCGACCTCTGGTCCTCGGCAGCAACTCTACCGCTGCACCACCGTGCTAACATAATGTTTATTTTATACAGATTTTTGTGAGGTTCCCTCCACTGATATTTAAATATATTGTACAGAACCACTGTAATACGTTAAAGCATGTAGATTTAGTTTTAAATCTGTCAGATGTAGCCTTCACTCTATTGCCAAAGTTGTTGCATGCATTCAGTTTTGAATTCTGCTCCTTAAGTCTCATGAACTTAGTGACACCTGGATGATACAACTGGCAGGATCTGTCCTCTCAACTCAACACACCCTGAAAGAAAGCTCCTAGCTCTCAAGAGATGGCATGTCCATAGAGATATTTGCCCTGAGGCTGTTGCCTGCACACTCCTTATCGATATCAAAGAAATTCACAGACCCAGGAATTACTTTCTCTGTAATAACATCACATCAATCCTGTACACATAGAACTGAACAAACATTAAATTAATACTCCAAAGGACCTTAAGCTGATACAGGGATGGAGTTATTATGAGGTAGACTGCAAGGTTAATACTGCATCTCAAGGCACCCAGAACTTTAAATAGTGGAATTAAATTAGGTTGTGCCACAACTTGTAATTTCTTATGATTTAATGGTTGTCGATGTTATTTCTACTGGATATGTATATGTATAACCAATCTTATGACTTGGCACCAATTAACTGAGGCACACAAAAAGCAGAGGATCTCTCTGCAGCTGCTTTTAAAACCATGTTAAGCAGAGTTATAAAGCATATTGGTTAAATTATTTGAAAGGTATGCAAAAGATGTGGATGAATCAAGCAGGGTTCCAATCCCACAATGGAAGCTCGGGACTTAATCTTAGCACATATTGAAACATAAAAAGCTTTCATTAATGTTATTAAAATAACTGCATTGGCATAAGAAAATATATCCTTCATGGTCGAAAATCTGCTGTGTTTAAACAGTTTGGCCTGTGTGAGACTCCATTTTTCATTTCGGTTTTAGTTTTAGAGAAACAGCGTAGAAACTTGCCGCTCAACCCACTGAGTCCATGGTGACCAGCAATCACCCGTGCATTAGTTCTATTCTACGCGCTGGGGACAATTTGCAGACATACCCATACGTCTTTGGAGTGTGGGAATGTGGGAGGAAACTGGACCTGACTCATTGCCCTCTGAAAATAAGAAGATTCAAGGAACTGCAGAACGTAGACACAAGGAATTGCACATGCTGGTTACAAAAAAAGGCACAAGTGCTGGAGTAACTCAGCGAGTCAGCGGATCAGGCAGCATCTCTGGAGAACATGGATCGGTGACATTTTGGGTTGGGACCCTTCTTGTGGGGGGGAGAGGGGGGAGAAGGCTGGAAGAGAGGAGGGGCAGGACAAAGCCAGGCGAGTGGTAGGTGGATGCAGGAGAGGAGGGGGGAGTTGATAGGCAGATGGTTGGACAAAGCAGAGCTGCCAAGTGTTGTCAGAGCATTTCAGTATTCTAGTACCTGAAAATCAGTATTTTGCTGAGGAAATCAGTATTTTTACGCAGTGCCATTTTGATGAAGAAAATGTTGTTTTTATGTGCGGTCATACCCATGTAAGAGTACAAGAATGCATAACTTTGCTACCAATTGACATGTCTTCTGCCCACCTTACTTGACAGTGCATTCATTGCCATCTCTTTGAATACTTGTTTGAACGGCTGCCTCCTGCTTTTAGCACCAGATGATGATTTAGAAGCCATTTTGGAAGCCTCCATGTCCCTCCTTTGCTCTCTTTCCCTCCTTCCTCTCTTTCCCTCCCTCTTCCCCCCTCTCTCTCCCTCCCTCCCCTTTCCCTCCCTCTCTCCTTCATTTTTTTCTCCCTTCCTCTCACTCCCTCTCTCCTCCTCTCTCGCTCCTTTCTGCTCCCCGAACATTCTGTGACCCTTAGCGCTGTGGCCATAGCGCTATGTGTAAAGCCCATAGCGCTGCAAATGGTAGCGCTATAATTAGAACCCATAGCGCTGTTTGTTTAAATTCCCATGCGTTAAATAGACAGCGCTCTGTTTAAACCTGTAGCGGGACTAGCAGATCAAAGTTTACAAAAATAATCATCCAGATCTTGAAATGTAAAGTACTAATAGATTGAATCTGCTTTAATGTTTAGAGTTACAGTGTGACTTTTTATATCCTTGTATTTTTTAAGCAGCAAGTTGAAACAGGAAGACGGGCCGATTTTTTTTACAAAATCCGTATTTTACAAAGCAAATCCGATCATCCGTATTCTTATCGCATTTCCATACAAAATACAGAAAATCCATAATACTTGGCAGCTCTGACAAAGGCCAGAAATGAAAAGATAGAATGTGTGAGACAGGATTGAAGAGTTGCGGATTGTGAAGCTAGAGGAAGGAATGCCAGTGAACGAGGAGGGGGAGGGGAGACATAGGTGAGAATCCCGGGGACAATGCACAGGGGAGAAATTGGATAATTCGATGTCCATACTGTCAGGCAGTCAGCTACCCAAGCGGAATATGAAGTGCTGCTCCACCATTTTGCGTGTGGCCTCACTCTGGCAGTGGAGGAGGCGCAGGGCAGACGGATCAGCGTGCAAATGGGAAGGGGAGTTAAAATGGTTGCCAACCGGGAGATCCAGTCCGCCTTGACGCACCAAGCACGTGCTCGGCAAAATTGTCGCCGAGTCCTCATTGATTGTGGTCTGTAGGTCAGGAAATCAAGGATCCAGTGGCAGAGGAGGGTGATGTCTTCTGGGTCCAGGAGTTTAGTTGTGAATGCGGTTTAATTTTTTCATTTAGTTCAGTTTAGTTTTAAGATACAGCCTGGAATTAGGCCCTTTGGCCCACAGAGTCTACGCCGATCAGCGATCACCCCTTACGCTATTTACACACCAAGGACAACTTACAACCTTACCAAAGCTAATTAGCCGACAGACCTGCACATCTTTGGAGTGTGGGGGGGAACCCGGAGCACCCGGAAATACCCAGGTGGCCACGGAAAGAACACGCAAACTCCGTACAGGCAGCACCCATAGTCAGGATCGACCACAGGTATCTGGCACCGTAAGGCAGCAACTCTACCGCTACACCACCGTGCTGCCCTAATGGCGTTCATGGTTGATGACTACATGGCTGAGACCCCCAAATTCAGCGAATGAATAAATAAAAATACATGTTGCTCCTGGAGAAAATTCCATACGGGAAACCTGACGTTTATATCCTGAATGTTCCTGACCTGGTGCGTGAGGGAAGGGCAAGAGTTGTGAATTGTCGGCCCAGATTTTCTCAAAGACAAAAGAAATTCATAAAACATCTAATCGTTCACCAATACCGTAGGGAGTGCACATACAAACACAATGCAATACTTCCAATTACATTAAGGACAAGGAAAATGGTGGTGCATAAACTGAAGGCACATAACGCTTGTAAAAAACGTAAGTGAATAAATTACACCAATCTAATAAAATTGACCACAATCTAATTGCCGTAACAAATTTGTGGTTACAAAGTGACCGTAACTGGGAATTAAATGTTCCTGGTAATTATTCCAGTAGAATCAGTTTGATTGGGGTTAAGAAATAGTCTTGGGAATCCAGAGCATAATGTAAGCAAGGAAACTGAAGGTACATGATACAGTAATTACAGGGGAGTTTAAGCTATATTTAGAGAGAACAAATCAAATTAGCAGCAGTGGCGTGACGGAAAGATTCATGAAGTGTGTAAGAGATGGCTTTCTAGATCAGTATGTACTGCAGAAGGAGCGAATGATGGAACTCAGCTATTTTAGACATTGTGGCAACGAGAAAGGATTAATTAATGAGAAAGGAGTCTGAAGAAGGGTCTCGCCGCGAAACGTCACCCATTCCTTCTCTCCAGAGGTGCTGCCGGTCCCAGAGTAACTCCAACATCTTGTGTCTATCTTCGGTTTAAACCAGCATCCGCAGTTCCTTGCTGCACAGAAAGGATTCATTGATGTGCAGAAAGGGAACTGCAGATGCTGCCATATATTGAAGATAGCAGACAGACAGTTGGCAATGCCATAATTCTGACCACATAAGTTATTTTCAGTGCACATGAAAGCTGTTGCAAACAGGACCGGAACCGAGGACCACAGCAGTCTAAGTAGGATAAAGGGTAGGAAGGAACTGCAGATGCTGGTTTATACCGAAGTCAGGCACAAAATGTTGGAATAACCCAGCGGGTCAAACAGCATCTCTGGAGAAAAAGGATGGGTGACGTTACAGGTCGGATGGAACAATTGATTGATGATCAATTAATTGAAAGATTAATTGATGATCCGGTGATTAAGGGGCCTTTGCGAACAGTGATCATAACATGATAGAATTTTATATGAGGATTAAAAATGATACGTTCAATCTGAAATCAGGGTCTTAAATCAAAATAGAGCAAATTAGGAAGGCATGAGGTGTGGGTTGGTTCTGTTTGCTGGATAACTACATAGAAAGGCACGACAATAAACAAGCAGAGGCCAACTCTTAACAAATGAGTACAAAAGTGGTTTTGATCCCATTAAGGCAAAAATAAAAAGAAGAGATTCACCCATAGCTATGAGAAGCTGAAGATAGGGCAGCGCAAAGGAAATGCTAATCATGTTTCCAACAGTAATAATTAAGGTTGGGAAAATGTCATAGTTTAGTCAAGATACAAGACGCTAATAAGGGAAGGCAGGATACAAGGGTCAGGCAGAGAGAAACCATGGCACATAGCAAGAGCTGGTAGAAATATCTAGCCTGCTATAAGCTATCAATATTTCAAAGACGTTTCCTTAATTATGGCCTGATAATGGCAAACAAAACTTATACTTACATTTTGGAAAAATGCCTCTACCCCAACTCTTAAAATGTGGATCACAAGCATGTCCGAGACGCTACATCTTGAAGATATGAGACTCGTCTTAGCAGGAAAATCAGAGCAATTTTCAAAGATATGGTCTCCTTTCATTGATTCACTAGAAGGATAGTATGGTGCAACACAACTTCGGAATTAAACCGATTTACGGACGGGGTGATGGGTGTGGTGAGAAATGAAGCAGGTTGATCAACACGTTTTGGTCTATTTTTCGTTTTTGTCTTCTTATTCTTTTTTTAACTTTTTACTGATTCACTTTTCACTTTCTCTCTTCCTTGCTCCTTCTCTCTTTTTCTATTTCTTTTTTGTCAAAATTAAAATGGAAGATGTACGATAAATGTATTTTTGTCAGATGCCGCGGTTTATGCCACTTGTGCACTGCTTCTAATAAAAAATATTAATAAAATAATTAAAATAAAAGAAATATCTAAAAAGGAAAAGATTGACAAAGTTAATGCGAGTCCCTTGCAAACCGGGACAGGAGGAAATATATGGAGGAAGAGGGCAATGTCAGGGAGATGCAGGCCCACCAATTATTTTCTGGCAACTAATATCCAGCACCTCCTTTAATCAGGACTAAATCACAGGAGGGCGCTTGAAATCTCCCCCAAAGTGTCCGTCCATCCCCCCCCCCCCCCCCCCAATAATGTGACGCCTAGGCCGGGTGAGGCGGCCGATCTCAACCTCTTCGGGACTTCCGCGACCAATCGGCGGGCCGATTTTGCCCCCTGTGGCAGGGGCTCTGGATCTCCGGCCCGGCCGGAGCCAGCAGATCCGTTCCCATAGCCGACTTCTGAAGCTGAGATTTGCGGGCCTCGGCGGCCTAGGTGGACCATTCCAGTACAGTCGGAGTTCGTGTCCTCTGTTGGATAGGAGCAGAATTAGGACATTTGGCCCATCAAGTCTACTCCGCCATTCAATCATGCCTGATCAATCTCTCCCTCCCAACCCCATTCTCCTGCCTTCACCCCATAACTCCTGACACCTGTACTAATCAAGAATCTAATTCTCTGCCTTAAATATATCCATTGACGTGGCCTCCACAGCCTACTGCGGCAAAGAATTCTACAGATTCACCATCCTCCGACTGAATAAATTCCTCCTCATCTCCTTCCTAAAGGAACGTCCTTTAATTCTGAAGCTATGACCTCTGGTCCTAGACTCTCCCACTAATGTAAACATCCTCTCCACATCCATTCTATCCAGGCCTTTCACTAATCGGTAAGTGAGTATTTGAGTGTTATCATCATAGAGTCCCATCTCTGACATTCCCTCCAAGTGCTTTTCACATAATTTTGGCAAATGTCCACTGAGCACATACAAGAATATTTGTGTTGAACTCAACATTATGTTGCTAGGAAGCAAGGAGCACCTCAATTCTCAGCAGGGTCAGGTGCACAAAACAAAATTATTTCACCAGACATGACCCTACCGCTGAAGATGAACAAATCCAGATGTACAAGCCTGCTCCTCAGACTGGGATCCAGCGAGGAAAAAACATGAGGGCTTCATTCACTATGAAACATTAAATTAAAGTTCCGTTCGGGTAGAAGCACGTAGAGACCGAAGTTTGCAAGGCCGTATCATTAAATGTCAGGATTCAGGCAGAATTTAGCTGCAAGAAGAAGGAAACTAGCAATGATAGCAATCCACCAGGCATTGCCATAAGATCATAAACCTAGGAGCGGAACTGGGGCATTGGGCCCATTGAGTCTACTCCACCATTCGACCGTGGCTGGTCCATTTTTCCCTCTCAACTCCACTCACCTGCCTTCTCCCTATAACCTTTTGATGCTGTTAGCAATTTAGTTTAGTTTAGTTAAGTTCAGTTTAATTTAGTTTAAGGGCCTGTCCCACGCCGATTTTTTTGGCGACTGCCAGCGACATCGCCTGACGTGTCAGGCCGGCAAAAGATTTTGAACATTTCAAAATCCAGCGGCGACAGAAAAAAATGTTGCGACACTTGAGGAGACACCACGCATCAATATGTCGTCAAGCAGCGTCACGCCGCATCAACCCCCGACCATGGGCGACTTTTCCGGTGACCATATACGTCAGTCAATGACGCCGACAGTCGCCGAAAATAATCGCCAGGTAGGACAGGTCCTTTAGAGATACAGTGCGGAAACAGGTCCTTCAGTCAACCGAGTCCGCACCAACCAGCAATCCTCGCATATTAGCACTATCCTACACACACTATGGACAATTTACATTAATAACAAGCCAATTGATGTTGCCGCCCTTTGGTTTTGACGGATCAAAGGTCAAAAGAGTTTATTGTCATGTGTCCCTGACAGGACAATGAAATTCTTTCTTTGCATAGCACAACAGAACATAGTAGGCATTGACTACAATTATATACATAAATACACACATGAATTAATAAATTAATAAAGTGCAAACAACAGATGGAGGGATATTAATGTTCAGAGTTTTGTCCGAGCCAAGTTTAATAGCCTGATGGCTGTGGGGAAGTGGCTATTCCTGAACCTGGTCGTTGCAGTCCTCAGGCTCCTGTACCTTCTACCTGCAGGTAGCAGGGAGTTGAGTGTGTGGCCAGGGTGGTGTGGGTCCTTCATGATGCTGCCAGCCTTTTTGAGGCAGCGACTGTGATAAATCCCCTCGATGGAAGGAAGGTCAGAGCCGATGATGGACTGGGCAGTGTTTACTACTTTTTGTAGTCTTTTCCTCTCCAGGGCACTCAAGTTGCCGAACCAAGCCACGATGCAACCGGTCAGCAAGCTCTCTACTGTGCACCTGTAGAAGTTAGAGAGAGTCCTCCTTGACAGACCAACTCTCCGTAATCTTCTCAGGAAGTAGAGGCGCTGATGAGCTTTCTTAATAATTGCATCTGTGTTCTCGGACCAGGAAAGATCTTCACAGATGTGCACACCCAGGAATTTGAAGCTCTTGACCCTTTCAACTATCGACCCGTTGATATAAACAGGACTGTGGGTCCCCATCCTACTCCTTCCAAATTCTACAATCAGTTCCTTGGTTTTGGTGGTGTTGAGCGCCAGGTTATTGTGCTGGCACCAAATGGACAGTTGTTCGATCTCCCTTCTATACTCTGACTCATCCCCATCAGTGATACGTCCCACAGCAGTGGTGTCGTCAGCGAACTTGATGATGGAGATATGGGCCAATCGTGGTACATTCACTCTATCTTCTTTGAGTGGTTGTCAAGTAGGAAAAGGTGCGTACCTGGGCCGAGGCAAAAGCAGAAGAGATGAACTCTGTGGTAAAAACCTGTCATTCTCTTCCAAATAAACAGGGAAGGAAACAAGGTGGAATCTCCATTGTAAAACCCATTTTCTAAATTAGAATGACAGCAATTAAAATTCTGGCAATCAAACTCCTGGCCAACAGGCTAAGAGCACAAACATAGATTAGCACTGAAAATACCAACCAGCACATAACAAAGCAAAAAGCCACTTGCTGAAAATCAAAACAGAAGTCAACCCATTTTATTCACAGGCTTCTCTCATGTGGCTGGATTTGGAAGAACAAAATTGCATTCCTAACTTGAGTCAAGGAGATATATTTTTGCAATGGCTGGACTTACACAGTGAATGTTAGGGCTCTGGGGAGTGTTGTAGAGCAGAGGGATCTAGGAGAGCAGGCATATAGTTCCTTGAAAGTGGCGTCGCTGGTAAATTGGGTGGTTAAATAGCCTTTCGGCACATTGGCCTTCATTGGTCATGTTACAGCTGGGAGAAACGTCAGTGAGTATTGTGTTCAGTTCATGTCCCATCTACACTGGTCCCACCTGCCTGCGTTTGGACCATATCCCTAAAAATCTATCCCATCCATGTCCCTGTCTAAATCTTTCTTAAACGTTGCGATAGTCCCTTCCTCAATGACCTCCTCCAGCAGTTTGTTCAATGCACCCGCTACCCTTTGTGTAAAAAAGTCCTTGTGTAAAGGTTCCCAGTATATATTTCCCCCCCACTTAAAATCTATGTCCTCTGGTTCTCAGTTCCCCTAAACTGGGCAAGAGACTGTGCTTTTACCAGATCCTTTCTTGATTTTATACATCTCTATAAGATCGGCCATCGATCCTCCTGCGCTCCAAGGAGTAAAGTGCTAGCCTGTTCAACCTCTCCCAATAGCTCAGTACCCTCGAGTCCTGGCAACATCCTTGTAAATCTTCTCTGCACCTTTTTCAGCTTGACCACATAAAATGGGGCCCAAAAATGAACACAAAGCTTTGAATGTGGCCTCACCAACATCTTATATAACTGCAACATGATCTCCCAACTGCTATACTCAATACGGATAAAGGCCAATGAGCTGAAAGCCTTTTTGATCAACCTATCTACCTGTGACGC
The DNA here is from genome assembly GCA_963514005.1 of Raja brachyura. The sequence goes on along the minus strand of OY740800.1, from coordinate 37,308,017 downwards.
CACACTAAAGGAACTATGTGCCTGCATTGCTAGATCTCCCCAGGGCCTTCCCCTTCACTGTGTAGGTTCGACCCATGTTAGACTTCCCAAAAGCAACACCTCACATTTCTCAGTTTTAAATTCCATCAACCATTCCTCAGCCGTAAAACCAAGTTGTAATTCAATCAGTCCATATTTTCTCCACTGTTCAAACCACTTGTGCATTGAAGGTGACAAGATAGTGTTTGAAGATGGAATGAGGATGGGCGCATGTCCACTGGCCAGTGTACACATGTGGGCAGATTGGCCTGTTTCCATGCTGTGTCATTTTATGACTGGGTAACTCGGTGGCGCAGCGGTAGATTTGCTGCCTTACAGCGCCAGAGACCCAGGTTAGATCCTGACTACTGGTGCTGGTCTTGTACATAGAGTGTACATTCTCCCTGTGACCTGCTTGGGTTTTCTCCGGGATCTCCGGTTTCATAGAAACATGGAAAATAGGTGCAGGAGTAGGCCATTTGGCCCTTCGAGCCAGCACCGCCATTCTATATGATCATCCAAAATCAGGACCCCGTTCCTGCTTTCTACCTATCTCCCTTCATTCCGTCCCACACTCCAAGGATGTATGGGCTTGTTGGTTAATTAGCTTGGTACTTATTGTAAATTGTCCCTAGTGGGTGTAGGATAGTGTTAGTGTGCGGGGATCGCTGGTCGGCATGGACTCGGTGGGCCGAAGGGCCTGTTTCTGCGTTGGATCTCTAATCTAAACTATGAGTGTTGCAGTTCAGTATGATAACTCTCTGGTAATTCAACAATCACATGTTTTTGACCCATGAGCAAAAAAATGAATCAGGATTTTTAAACCAGGCTTTTTTTTTACACATTGAAAGCTGGGAAACCAATTTGGCTCCTCTTAAAACTCCTCACCTTTTCAGGATTAACTGGGGTGACAAATTCAAAGAGAAGCCAATTATTTTCTGGTTTCTATGTAACGCGCTGAAGAGGTACCATTGATGAGTGGGTAAGAACCTGACTCAGAATAAAACATCGGTATTGAAAAATAACATCTCTATCATGGGGAAAGAAAAATCACTGGAAGTGCAATCAAGATGGAAACAAAGGCAGACAGATACATTAATAGACAGACAAATATATAAATAGATTGACAGGCCTTTAAATAGCTGAGCACATCAATGCCCAGACAGACATATAAATAGACAGGGCAGAAAGAAGGTAAGTTGTGCATTCTGTACACATTGACTGGGATGCAAAAATTCTATTTGAAATGAGTGAAAGAGAGGAAAGGCAGCATTGACATTTTCTGATCTTGAATGCATCGGAGAACTCTTGGGCAATATCTTACAACAGACCTCAGAACGTACCATTTTCTTTGTCTAGTTTACTTCAGAGACACAGCTCGGAAACAGACCCTTCGGCCCGCCGAGTCCACGCTGACCAGCGATCCCCGCACACTATCCTGCACACAATAGGGACAATTTACAATTGCACCAAAGCCAATTAAGCCTACAAACCTGCACGTCTTTGGAGTGTGGGAGGAAACCGAAGATTTCGGAGTATGGGAGGAACCCGCGCAGGTCACCGAGAAAACGTACAAGCTCCGTACAGACTGCAACCGAAGTCAGGATCAAACTGGGCCTCTGGAGCTATAAGGCAGCAACTCCACTGCTGCGCCACCGTGCCGCACGTACATAGCTTGTGCAGAGCTTTGCAGTGAAATCCCTTGCTAATTCTCAACTGCATATCACATAACATCATACTGCTTCTCATCATGTACAGTTCCCATTCTTGTGAATGAGCAGCAGAAATCCTCAAGGGAACTTTAATTCAAGGACATTGATATCTTTATGTAAACAATGATGCTTTGGGATGCTGAAAGCAGATAGATTCCCAGCTTCTGTTTAATCCCTGTGGAATAAATAGCTCTGATGTACTCGTGATCTTGTACTACAATAGCAGTTATTTATGTCTAGAAAATTAATTGCACCAAAATCATTTGGTAATTGAAGACACCGCTGATTTATTAAAGTAATTCTACTAATATCTGAATGCTTTGAATCATGAATGTATTTCACATTTTGCAGTGGTGCATGATAATCTTATGCGTGGCACAGCAGTAGAGAAGCTACTTCACAACGCCACAGACTCGGGTTCGATCCTGACTACGGGCGCTGTCTGTACACAGTTTGTACGTTCTCCCTGCGATCGCGTGGGTTTTCTCCGGGTGCACTGGTTTCCTCCCACAGTCCAAGGGCGTATAGGTTTGTAGGTTAATTGGCTCCTGTAAGTTGTTAATTGGCTTCTATAAAAACGACCCTGGTGTGTAGGATAGAATTAGTGTATGGGGTGATTGTCAGCGTGGACTCGGTGGGCCATAGGGCCTGTCTCCACTCTGTATCTCTATACTAATCTAAAGATTGAACCAGTGGACGGGTGATCATTGATCGGCGCAGACTCAGTGCGCTGAAAGGTCTGTATCCACACTGTATCTCTAAACTAAACTATCCAGTTAGCTGCATCATCCAGGATGACACCTAAGGGATGATGGAACGGCACACTAACAAAGAACTAAAGAGTTCTTTCACACACCTGAGATGTATCCTATGTGGTGGAGAGGTTGAGTGGGTTGGTCCTCGATTCCTTGGAGCTCAGGAGGATGAGCAGTGATCTTATAGAGGTGTATAAAATCATGAGAGGAATAGATCGGGTAGAGGCACAGTTTCTCTTGCCCAGAGTTGGGGGGACTCGAGAACCGGATGATACAGGTTTAAGGCGAGGGGGGGGAAGAGATTTAATAGGACTCTGAGGGGTCACTTTTTCAAGCAAAGAATGGTGGGTGTATGGAACAAGCTGCCAGAGGAGGTAGTTGAGGCTGGGACTATCGCAACGTTTAAGAAGCATTTAGGCAGGTACGTGGATAGGGCAGGTTTAGAGGCCTATAGGCCGAACACAGGCAGGAGGGACATGTTGGTCGGTGTGGGCAAGTTGGGCCAAAGGGCATTTTTCTACGCAGTATGACTCTATGACTCTGTGAAAAGCATTGGGGAGTCAAGACTGACTCACCATTAGACTCCACCGACGGCTGTGGAGGCCAAGTCAATGGATATTTTTAAGGTAGAGGTAGATAGATTCTTGATTAGTAAGGTTGTCAGGGGTTATGGGGAGAAGGCAGGAGAATGGGGTTAGGAGGGAAAGATAGATCAGCCATGTTTGAACGGCGGAGTAGACTTGATGGTCCGAATACCATCATTCTGTTTCTATCACATGAACTTATGAACATCCACCCTCTGACCTGCTCTGAAGGCTTGGTAATCAACTGATTTCTCCAGGTGCATCACTGGTTGGAGGTGCAACTCCTCAGCTCCCCCCTGCACATAGAAACATAGAACAGAGAAAAATAGGTGCAGGAGTAGGCCATTCGGCCCTTCGAGCCTGCACCGCCATTCAATGTGATCATGGCTGATCATCCAACTCAGTATCCCGTATCTGCCTTCTCTCCATACCCTCTTATCCCTTTAGCCACAAGTGCCACATCTAACGCCCTCTTAAATATAGCCAATGAACTGGCCTCAACTACCTTCTGTGGCAGAGAATTCCAGAGACTCACCACTCTCTGTGTAAAGAATGTTTTCCTCATCTCGGTCCTAAAGGAATTCCCCCTTATCCTTAGATTGTGACCCCTTGTTCTGGACTCCCCCAACATCGGGAACAATCTTCCAGCATCTAGCTTGTCCAACCCCTTAAGAATTTTGTAAGTTTCTATAAGATCCCCCCTCAATCTTCTAAATTCCAGCGAGTACAAGCCGAGTCTATCCAATCTTTCCTCATATATGAAAGTCCTGACATCCCAGGAATCAGTCTGGTGAATCTTCTCTGTACCCCCTCTATGGCAAGGATGTCTTTCCTCAGATTTGGAGACTAAAACTGTACGCAATACTCCAGGTGTGGCCTCACCAAAACCCTGTATAACTGCAGTAGAACCTCCCTGCTCCTATACTCAAATCCTTTTGCTATGAATGCTAACATACCATTTGCTTTCTTCACTGCCTGCTGCACCTGCATGCCTACTTTCAATGACTGGTGTACCATGACACCCAGGTCTTGTTGCATCTCCCCTTTTCCTAATCTGCCACCATTCAGATAATAGTCTACCCTCATGTTTTTGCCACCAAAGTGGATAACCTCACATTTATCCACATTATACTGCATCTGCCCATTCACTCAGCCAACCCAAATCACCCTGCAGCCTCCAAGCATCCTCCTCACACCTAACTATACCCCCCAGCTTGGTGTCATCTGCAAACTTGGAGATGTTGCATTGAATTCCCTCGTCCAAATCATTAATATATATTGTAAATAGCTGGGGTCCCAGCACTGAGCCTTGCGGTACCCCACTAGTCACTGCCTGCCATTCTGAAAAGGACCCGTTTACTCCTACCCTTTGCCTCCTGTCTGCTAGCCAGTTCTCTATCCACATCAATACTGAACCCCCAATACCGTGTGCTTTAAGTTTGTATGCTAATCGCTTATGATGCTCACACCAGGGAGATGTGACAACAGCAACAACATCCACGTGGACAGTGCCAACCATCGCTCAAATATCCCAAGCCATTAGACCAAAAGTCTGTAGCCTCATTTTGCTCTGGTATATTATTTCATTCACATGTTTAAACTGTAATGTTTTATTATTAATGTTTCATATTTTGTGTGTCATTCTTAATCGTTTACTGTATGTCATGTTGTTACTTGCGAGCGGAGCACCAAGGCAAATTCCTTGTATGTGTGGCCAATAAACGTATTCATTCATTCATTCAGGATTAACAAAGAAAGGAGGCAGATTGGGGAGGTAGCGGGGAGAATGATCAAATGCAGGTTTTCAGGAGAATCTTAGGAAAGAACTGCGAATCAATAAATCCTTGCAAAAACATTCGGCATTCAAGACCATGCTGGTTCTTTGCAGAGTAATCCAATCTTTCTCTTTCTCTTTCCCCAGAGCCCTGCTCTTTGCTCTTTCTCAAAATCCCATTCCATACCCTTTGGAAAGTCCAGTTTCCCCCAACCTTGCAGCCAGAGATGTTTATTTTAGGAAAGCTTGGTAGCTGAAAAGAAGGATATGGATTGTAAACCTTTCCTCAACATGAGCGCTTGATTGTCAACAGGACCCAACAGGGGCGGCATGGTAGAGTAGCTGCCTTACAGCGCCAGAGACCCTCGTCTGATCCTGACTGCGAGTGATGTCTGTACGGAGTTTGATGAAACAAAATCGAGTAAAATTCAACAAAGTTTCATTACAGGGCCCTTGGAGTGTGGGATGAAACCAGAGCACCCGGAGAAAACCCCACAGTGAGAACGTGCAAACTCCATACAGACAGCACCCATAGTCAGGATTGATCCAGGGTCTCAGGCGCTGTAAGGCAGCAACTCTGCCACCGTGCTGCCTACTGGAATTAGGCTTGTTGGCTCTTGTGAGGGACTGACACAAAGGATGGCCAGCTGACCTTTGAACAGAACCAAGAAGAAATGAAAACACTCATTTCATCAGTGAATCCAAGTGCACAATTTATCTTTGTGCAGATTAAAGCTGGCACCTGAGACTTTCTTTAAATCCGATTAGACCTCACATCTACAGAGATATTTTTCAAGGTGTCTCTCTCCAGAAGCCACATCACAATAATCGCAGCAATTCAACCTTGCACCTGACCATGCTTCTTATATAATATTTTTTTTATTTGAAGTAAATAGTTTACAATATATAGCTTACTTTATAAACTAACACCTTAATTCAGTATTACTACAAATAGCATATCAATACATAATATCTTCTATTTTTATGGAAATAAAGAAAAAGATATATAAAAGAATAAAGAAAAAAGGAAAAATAAAAGGGAATAAAATAAAAATAAAAATTTTCGCACATATATCAATTAAAAATTAAAAAGATAATTTGAAAAACAATAATATTACATATATATATATATATATATATAAACAAGAACTAAAGACATTGTACGAGATACTATTTCATTCAGAAATATCTCTAATAAATACACAATATTATCAATTATAGGTAAGTTATTCGCATCGGATCCATAGGGTGCCCGTCGAAGCCGTGATTCCAAGAATAGCTACTTCTCTAAATACTGTATATATGGAGACCATATCAATTCAAAAGAATTATACTTGTCCAAAAGGACAAATCTAATTCTTTCCAAATTCAACGTCTCCAACATCTCTGCTTTCCACATTTTAATTGTTGGGGATAATGTTCCCTTCCAAAATTTAAGTATCATTTTTTTCCCAATTATTAAACAATAATCAAAAAAATTTCTTTGATTAATTGTAAGTACCAAATTTGGCTCCGGGATTCCAAATATTATTAATTTTGGGTCTGGGTCAAGTTTAACCTTAAGGACTTCCGAAATAACTTTAAAAATTTCAATCCAATAAAAATTCAACCGTGGACATGTTACAAAACTATGTATTAAATTTGCTTCAAAATTCTTACATTTATCACAAATAGAGGAAAGGTTAGGAAAAATACTTTTTAATTTGGTTTTCGAGTAGTGTAATCTATATATAACTTTAAATTGTATCAATGTATGTCTGGCATTCAAAGAACACCAATGTATTCTTTGTAAGCTTTCTTCCCAAGTTTCTTTCGTTATAGGTAATCCAATTTCATTTTCCCATGCTTGACGATATGTTTCAGTTGTTGGGTTCTCTTTATCTAAAATAATATTATAGATATAAGCTATAAGCTTATCCGTATTTGGATGTAAATTAAACACTTCATCTAATAAGCCTGGTCCTTTATTTTTATAGTCGTATGTGTTACATTTAATAAAATCTCTAATTTGTAAATACCTAAAATGATGTTGTGAAGGTAATCCAAAAATATCTTGTAACTCTTCAAATAATAATAATTTTCCATTTCTATAAAGGTGTTCTATTCTTTTAATTCCTAAATCCTCCCACAGTCTAAAACCCGCATCTAAGATTGAGGGTTTAAACAGTGGATTATTCCTAATTGATAACCTAAAAGAAAGATTATCCAGATGTAAGGTCTTAACTATCTGTTTCCAAATACGCCTAATATTATGAATGATAATGTTGTCCCTATAAGTCTTTTTTTGTACTTCCTTTGGTGCGAAAATAATCGACTCTATAGTGAAGGGTAAACAGTCTTCCTTTTCCATTTTTAGCCACATTGGTTCAACATCCATATTTACCCACCAAAAATTCATATTCTTAATCTGGACTGCCCAATAGTAATATAAAAAATTTGGAAGTGCCAGCCCTCCATTTATCTTCGACTTACATAAGTGTTTTTTACCTATTCTATGGTTTTTGTAATCCCAGACAAAATTATTAACTATGGTATCAATTTTTTTAAAAAAACTTTTTGGAAGAAAAAAAGGAATTGCCTGAAATAAATATAACAATTGTGGTAAAAAAATCATCTTTATAGCATTAATTCTACCGATCATAGATATAGGAAGTGTTTTCCAATATAAAATGTTTTTTTTAAGTTTCTCTAATAATTGATAATAATTAGCTTTAATTAATAATTTATAGGATTTAGACACATTAATTCCTAAATATTTAAATTTATCTGTAACTATTTTTAATGGGTATTTTTGTAATATATTTACATTTATACCAGTTATAGGCATTATGTCACTTTTACTCCAATTAATCCTATATCCTGAAAATACACTAAATTCATTTATAACATTGAATAGCTTTGGAATACTACGTTCCGGTTTAGTAATATAAATCAGAATATCATCTGCATATAAAGATATCTTATTATTTGTTATGTCAGTGTTGTACCCATATATTTCGGGTTCTGATCTGATTCTTTCAGCCAGAGGTTCTATCACCAAGGCAAATAATAAAGGGGATAACGGACATCCCTGTCTGCATCCCCTAAAGAGATTAAATTTAGGTGATAATATTTGATTGGTTAAAATTCTTGCAGTAGGGTTAGAATATAATATTCTTACCCATTTACAAAATCCATCCCCCAGTTGATATTTTTCCATTATATTAAATAAATATGACCATTCCACCTGGTCGAATGCTTTTTCAGCATCCAACGATATAACTGCTAATTCTATATCTCTCCTTCTTCTCGAGTAAATAATATTAAACAAGCGTCTAAGATTATGTGATGAGTAACGTTTTGGAATAAAACCTGTTTGATCATAATGTATTATTTTGGAAATCACTAAACTTAGCCTCCGAGAGAGTACTTTAGTTAGTATTTTTTGATCAGTATTTAAAAGGGCAATCGCTCGGTATGATCCAGGGTCTTCCAGGTCCTTATCTAATTTAGGAATTAATGTAATTGTAGATTCATTTAAAGAGTCTGGTAATTTTCCTAATTCATAGGTGTGTCTGTACACTGTTTGTAATCTAGGTGAAAGTAGATCGTGAAATTTTTTATAAAATTCTGCACTCAGGCCATCGGGGCCCGCTGTTTTACCATTTTTTAACGATCCAATTGATTCTTCGATATCTATTACAGATATTTCAGCATTTAATAATTGCCTACTCTCAAAATTTAACTTATTAAAATGACATTTTTCTAGAAATGTTTCCATTTCATCTGTTTGCCCTGTTAATTTAGATGAATAAAGATTTTGATAATATTGTAAAAATGTATCATTAATGTCTTTTGGTATAGTCAACGTATTTCCCTGCGCCGATCTAATACTATGTATAGTTTTTTCATCGTCTAATCTTCTGAGTTGTCGTGCTAATAATTTTTGAGGTTTATCACCGAATTCAAAATGAACTTGTTTAGTTTGTTGGTATAATTTTATCACTTGGTCCGCATAAATTTTATTTAATCTATATTTTAATATTGCAATTTTATTACTCAACTCTTTTGAAGGGTGTATTATATTTTCACTATCTAATTGGTTTATCTCTTTTTCTAACTTTTGCTCCATCTTTCGATTTTCTTTATTAAAATGAGCTTGTGCTGATATTATTGCACCACGCATAAATGCTTTAAATGTGTCCCATAATAGTAGTGAGGAAGTCTCAGGTTTATCGTTAGTTTCAAAAAATAATTTAATCTGTTTCTCCACATAGTTACAGCAGTCTTTATCCTTTAATATCTGTGTATTGAATCTCCAAGTATTAGTTTTATTAACCATATCTTTTAATTTTATCTTAAATGTTAAAGGGGCATGATCTGAGATAATAATATTATGATACTTTGCATCATATGTAAAGGGGAGTAGTTTTGAGTCTACTAAGAAATAATCAATCCTCGAATATGTTCCAAATACCGGCGAGAAAAATGAATATTCCCGTCCGGTAGGATTATCCAATCTCCAAATATCTTTAACATTCAATGTCTTACTAAAGGAGTTTATAAGCTTGCTTGATTTAGAGAGAGCCTTAATTTTTGTAGAAGATCTATCCAGATAATTATCTAAAGTACAATTAAAATCACCTCCAATTATTAAATTATATTGGGTGGATATAGGAATACTATTAAATATTTTCTTAAAAAATAGTGGATTATCAAAATTAGGTGCATATATATTCATAAGAATTACTTTTTTTGAATGTAGTTCCCCTGTAATTATTAAATATCTACCCTCCTTATCCTCTATTAATGAATTAAGTTTAAAAGGTATACCTTTACGAATAATTATTGCAACTCCTCTAGATTTGTGTATAAACGAAGAGTGATATACTTTTGAAATCCATTTCGCGGTTAATCTATATTGAGCATCTTTTTTAAGATGTGTCTCTTGAAGAAACATAACTCCAGATTTCAATCTATTCAACTGAGCTAGTACCTTTCCCCTTTTAATTGGTTCATTGATTCCTTTAACATTCCAGCTACAGAAGGTGATTCCATCATCTCCATTCCTTACATTCATATCCTGCATTTTATTGTTAGGGTGGCTTTTTTTGGAGTAGCCTTCTTGGCTCCTCCAGCCCGACACTACACCCCAACTTCAATCCGATGCGAATTTCCAATTCCGTTAAACCATATTCATTTAATCTGATTATATAAAATAGATAAAAGTCATGATTATATAATATATAATATAATATCAAGTATGTGTTATGCAAAAAATAACAAAAATAATAACAAATGTGAATATAAAAAAAGTAAAGGGTGAAAAAAAGGTGATCAGAAAAAAAAGAAACTACACTTATATAATGTGTAGTGAGTGCAAGTGAAAGCCACACTAACATGGCTACTAATCTAACGACTTCCGTATTAAAAAAAAAAAGATGTTAAATATTCCAGCTCTTATTTGAAATACTGTGTATATTGGGGTGGGGGTGCTAACTTTATTTTCTTAATAAATTTTTCTATTATTCATATTACTAATTTTTAGTTGTTAATCTCAGCTATAATTATTATCATAATTAGTAATACTATATAAGGGGAGTAAGGGAAATCAAACCAATTAGTAATTAATAATTAATAATTAAAAATTACAAATTAGTATTTATTAATTAATTAGTAAACATTATAAAACTACAAATCGATGTCCATTATTCCGCCTTTTTCTCAGTGAATGATTCACAGCCACAGGTCCATAAAGTTCATTCATCCACTACCCAGTTGGGTCTACTCCTTCTTCCACAGCGTCTCCTTCTTCTCCTTCTTCTCTTTCTTCTGCCTCCTTCAGTATTTTCCGAGCAAATTCCAGTGCCGCTGTATGTTTGGTGAAACGAAGATCCTTATTCTCGTAGGTAACTCTAAGTATTGCCGGGTACACCAAACCATATCTGATCTCCTTTATTCCTTTTATGTCTCTCAAGATGCGTCTTGTTTCTGTAAATAGAGCTCTTCTTTTAGCCACTTCGGCCGGGTAGTCTCTGAAGATACTGATGTTATCTCCTTCGTATTTCAGATTTCTTTTTCTTATGATTATCTTCATCATATCCTCAAAGACACTGTCATAAACCACCTTTACAATTACTTGTCTTGGTGGTGCACCCCTCCTAGGGACCGGTCTTAAAGCCCTGTGGGCACGGCCCAACAGGGGTTCTTCATCCAAATCCAAAATGTCCTTTAGGAGTTTTGCAAAGAATTTACGTGGGTCATAGTTTCCTTCGCGTCCCTCAGACAGACCTACTATGCGCAAATTCTTACGTCTTTGGCGCCCCTCCAAATCAATACATTTCTCATTAATTTTACGTAATAATTCAGAGAGGCGTTTGTTCTCTTCGTTTATCTTCTCATTCTCTCTCGCAGTTGTTAGAGCAGCATCAGTTAATTCTTTAATCGTATCATTTTGTTGATCCAGTACAGTTGACATAGGGCTTAACCTCGCCTCTATTTTCGCATCCATCATCTCTTCCATCAATCGCTCCATCCCAGCAATCTTATCAGTTGCCTCGATCAGTTGATTGTGTATGTCCTCCTCAATTTCTGTTTTCCAATCCAACATCATGGTTTTTACCATTTCTTTAACTTCTCTTGTTAATTCATCTTTGATATTTCGAATATCCATTTTTAAGGCCTTCATTTCATCCTTAGTTTCTTTATAATCTTTCTTCATTTCTGTTTGTGTATCCTTCAGCATTTTCTTCATATCTGCCAGTAAAGACTTTTTAAAATCTTCCATTTCAGCTTTTCTTTGTGAAATCTCTTCTTGGGAGGCAGCCAGTCCCGAGCCTGAAGCTTTGGTAGGGCCTGCCTCCCTTCTGGAGCTTTTCTTCGGCTGTGTGGGGGAGGAGGGATTCATTTTAAATTTCTTACCGGAGTCGCTAAAGTCGCGCGCCTGATGACGTCACGCAGCTTACAATCGCACCCGGAGCCGTTTAAAATCGATCTCCTACGGTAAGTAGTGTTAGCAGCCTCCTCTAACCCCGTTTTTTTTCCAGATTTTTTAAGAGCTGGTCTGGCACTGTTCTCTCCTAGAACATGGCGCCACCGGAAGTCCCTGACCATGCTTCTTGCAATTAGCTTTTGTAATTTATGTCTTTGCACAACGGTAATTTTCTCATCAGGACACAGTCTGGTGTTGTGTTTAATGACAGGTGCCTCGAACAATATCAATACTGTCTCCGAAAGACAGTAAAACAATGCATCAGCGCGCTAATGTGCGAACCTGCTCGTAAATTGTGAGCAATCCAATTCATTTATTAGGCATGAAGATTAACAATAGGTCGGTGCAAAAGCGGGATCTATCACACTCGCTCCTGACTAAATGAAAGGAAGCTGAAGAAAATATCTCAACACGAGGGGGGGGGGGGGCGTCATGACAGCACAGCGGTAGAATTCACAACTTCACAACTTACTCCTCTCCTCAGGCTTCACTTTAGACTAAAGAAATACCATTTGTTTTCTTTTATTCAAGGCCCATGTCCACCCATCTTCCTGTGGGCGGCACGGTGGCGCAGCGGCAGAGTTGCTGCCTCAAAGCGCCAGAGACCCGTGTTCAACCCTGACCGTGTGTGCTGCCTGTACAGAGTTTACAGGTTCTCCCCTTGACCTGCATGGGCTTTCTCTGGGTTTGCCGGTTTATAACCATATAACCATATAACAATTACAGCACGGAAACAGGCCTTCTCAGCCCTTCCAGTCCGTGTCGACCATTTATTTTCCCCTAGTCCCATCTACCTGCACTCAGACCATACCCCTCCATTCCCTTCCCGTCCATATACCTATCCACTTTACTTTTAAATGTTAAAATCGATCCTGCCTCCACCACTTCTGCAGGAAGATCATTCCACACAGCCACCACTCTCTGAGTAAAGAAGTTCCCCCTCATGTTACCCCTAAACTTCTGTCCCTTAATTCTCATGTTATGCCCTCTTGTTTGAATCTTTCCTACCCTCAATGGGAAAAGCTTATCCACGTCAACTCTGTCTATCCCTTTCATCATTTTAAAGACCTCAATCAAGTCCCCCCTGGTTTCCTCCCACTCTCCAGAGGCGAGCTGGTTTGTAGGTTAATTGGCTTTGGTAAAATAGTGAAAAAAATGTCCCTGGTTTAGGTTCAGTGATACAGCGTGGAACCAGGCCCTTCAGCCCACCGAGTCCGTGTTGGCCAGTTAATCAGGGATGTGCTTAGGGACGGGAATACTCCACTGGACTGTTTGTAAGAAAATAATTTCACAGTGCGTTTGCACGCGGTAGTAAAAGCATCTTTGGCCATTGAGCTCATTACACCAGAACGTCCCATATTCAATGATCCAATTCAATCACACTTTATTGTCACCTGTACCTAGGTGCAGTGAAATGCTTTGTTTTTGATACAATACACAAAGTACACAAAAGTGTCGCCATGTTTCTGATGCCATCATAGTTACTTGCTCATTGTTCTTTATCTCTCCACATCACCGTCTACATCTCTCGTTGCCCTTATCCCTAACCAGTCTGAAGAAGGGTCTCGTCCCAAAACGTCACCCTTTCCTTCTCTCCAGAGATGCTGCCTGGCCCGCTGAGTCACTCCAGCTTTTTGTGTCTATCTTCGGTTTAATCCAGCATCTGGAGTTCCTCCTCACACGTATTTGTTAGAGTCATGTTTTCAGGAGAGAGTTAGATTTCGCTCTTAGGGGCTAAAGGAATCAAGGGAGATGTGGAAAAAGCAGGAACGGGGTACTGATATTGGATGATCAGCCATGATCATATTCAATGGCAGTGCTGGCTCGAAGGGCCAAATGGCCTACTCCTCCTGCACCTATTTTCTATGTTTCGATGTTGGTCCCTCTTCACTCTCGCTGTCTTAACCCAACCCCATGCCGGGTCCCTCATAGATCTTGGCGGTTTCCCCACCCCCCAGCTGAAAGACAGTACATGATTACATGGTTGTGCTGCTGCAAGTAAGAACTTCATTGTTCTATCTGGGACGTATAACACTACAACACTCTTGACCCTTGACTAGAGCTGTATGAAATCAGGAACCTTCACGTGGTCCGCCCATGTTTCGACGAATGCAATCAACCCGGCATGCACAATCAAATAAGATCAAATAGAACAAGTAGTCCTACAACTTTAGGCTGTGCACGCCATACGCAAGAAGAAGAAGAAGGAGGAAAGGAGTGGATAGGGTGAATGCACACAGTCTTTCACACAGGGTGAGGGAATCAAGAACCAGAGAACATTGGTTGAAAGATGAGAGGGGAACGATTTAATAGCAACCTGAGGGGCAACTTTTTCCACACGTGGTCGTGGGTCGTGGGTACAGGGAACTTTGCTGCCAGAGGAGGTAGTTGAGGCAAGTACTATAACAGCATTAAAATGACACTGGGACAGGTCTGGAGGGATGTGACACTAACATAGGCAAATGGTACTAGCTTAGATGGGGCATGTTGGTCGGCATGGACTGGATGGGCCGAAGGGGCTGTTTCCGTGCTGCATGACTTTATGCCTCTGCAACCTGGAATCAATGGAAAGCAATACAATGGAGCTGAATTCCACTCGCTCGCCACACTCAGCATTATGACGGCTTACATGTAACCTCGTTGAATCTCAGTGTGTTATCCCATTGTAGCCATGTTTAATTCATTGACTGGAAGGATTCTCTCAGCCATCCCACGGCACAGTTATTCGAGATCCACGTGGCACATGAAGCAAGTTACACCTGCCAAAAGTGGGTTGTGAAGCACAATGCGTTCCCTGGTTCACTTTGCCCGCTGCAGCACACACAGAGATACTGGTGTTTGCTAACGAGTACTTTAAGCTGCCGTGATCCGCTTGGTTGCACCAATTGATCCTTTATTCATCGGCAGGGAAGGAAATCTGACCAGTTTTCTAGTCGGGGGATTCATCGGAGAACGCTACAAAAGCAAATCTGCGCTAGCGAAAGCAAGACCGCTGCTCCTGCGGAATAGAAAGGCTCAACAGCACCGTTTAAGAGAGATTTTTATGCAATTTTTACATAAGCAAGAATGCTGAATACTAAAAACCGAATTCAAACCGAATAGTAAGAAGCCTGGATAGAGTGGATGTGGAGTGGATGTTTCCACTGGTGGGAGAGTCTGAGACCAGAGGCTCTAACGTCAGAATAAAAGGACGTACCTTTAGAAAGCAAATGAGGAGGAATTTCTTTAGTCAGAGGGTGGTGAATCTGTGGAGGCCAAGTCATTGGATATTTTTAAAGCGGAGTTTGACAGATTCTTGACTAGTAAGGTTGCCGGAGTTTTAAGGAGAGAAAGCAGGAGAATGGAGTTGAGAGGGAAAGATAGATCCGCCAATATTGAATGGCAGAGTAGATTCTTTAGACTATCAATTTTAAAGATACAGAGCGGAAACAGGCCCTTTGGCCGAACAAGTACATGCGAGCTATCGATCACCCCGTACACTAACACAATCCTACACATTAGGGACAATTTACAATTTTACCAAAGCCAATTAACCCGCAAGCCTGTGTACATCTTTGGAGTGTGGGAGGAAACCAGAGCACCCGGAGAACACCCACACGGTCACGGGGAGAACGTACAAACTCCATACAGACAGCACCCGTAGTCAGGATCGAACCCAGGTCTCTGGCGCTGTGAGGCAGCAACTCTACCGCTGCACCACTGTGCCACCTCGATGGGCCAAATGACCTAATTCTGCTCCTTTGACTAATTAAATTATGACGAGTAAATTGCAAAGCTACAGGAAATGGGCAAGGTTCGGTATTAGTTGACGTTCTTCCAAAGAACCGATACGGCAATTGAACGGTGTCTTTCCGCGCATAAATCTCTGGTTCAGAAGTAAAGGGTTGGCATTACTTCCTGGCTGGCTGTCTCCTGGTCTTGGTATTCTCGTTAGATTAAACCATGTCGCTGAAGCCAACACCAGGCAATGGGCGGCAAGTTTACAAAGGCTATTGGAATCTCATGGCCATGAAGTTTAATAGCCGACCTCCTGAACCAGTTCAATTTAAAAGTAAAGAAACAACAAGGCACGTACATGGATAGGGTAGGTTTAGAGGGATACTGGCCAAATGCAGGCAGGTGGGACTAGTGTAGATGGGGCATGTTGGTCGGTGTGGACAAGTTGAGCGGAGGGGCCTGTTTCCACGCTGTATGACTCTATGATTCTAAAGAAAGAAAAAAAACAATGAAGAAGGGAACTCGGTGAATCAGAGTCTAAGTAAAAAGAGGAAGTAAAAACAGGATGAGTATAAAATGCGAAAAAGGGACATAAAGGAATTACAACAATTAAAAATAATGAGCAAATTATAAGCCACTTTATTACAAGTACTTGAGAAAGTGACGTCAGGGGAATGTGAACTGTGTGAACGTTTTAGCCCAGTCCAAAAAAGACTTTCGCAAAAGAATCTTTCAGAAATACGGCACGGTGGCGCAGTGGTAGAGTTGCTGCCTTACAGCGCTAGAGACCCGGGTTCGATCATGACTACGGGTGCTGTCTGTAAGGAGTTTGTACGTTCTCTCTGTGACCGTGTGGGTTTTCTCCGGGTGCTCCGGTTTCCTCCCACATCCCAGGTTTGTTTGTTAATTGGCTTCGATAAATTGTCCCTAATGTGTGTCGGGAAGAACTAGTGCGAACGGGTGATTGCTGGTCGGCGCGGATTCGGTGGGCCGATAGGCCTGTTTCCAAGCTGTATCTCTAAACTGAACTAAATAAACTGAACTTAGAGCATACTGCACACCCCTCTACACTGCGCACCTGTGGTCGAACTATTTAAAGACAAGTATGCAGAGACTAAAGGTGGCATATAACGATGCCATGAGAACACTGCTAAGGCAACCAAGATGGTGTAGTGTCAGTAATATGTTTGTGGCTGCAGGAGTCAGTACTTTAGAAACTATCCTAAGACACCACATGTATAAATTCATTTCCAGGATAAATTACTCTAAAAATGTGCTTATTGTGGCCTGGACAAACATAAGGGTTAGCACTACACGCTACGAATCCCAGCTGTGGAGACACTGGTATCGTTGTCTCGTTGTATGACATTGATCATCTTTTACTCTGGATTTTTAGCTTAAGTAGTGTGGGTTTTAAAAATATATAAATTATGATGTTTTTATGTGATTCACCATGATTTTATATAATATTTATGATATTTGATATGCAATGCATTTTTAATGTAATGTTGCCCCTTGTCTGGACCCTGAGTCCGTAATAAAGTTATTATTATTATTATAAACTAATCCATCTTATTTGCACGTGTAAGCAATCAACCAATTTTGCACCAAGGAAGAGGCTGCCTTCTGAATCTAGCAGGGCTGTACATCGCACAACTGGCACATAAGAAACATATTTTCTGGCAACATTTAAGCTTAACAAACTATTCATTGTCTGTTTGTCGGAGAACCTGCAGCTTCGTTTATTCCCTCTATGGATCTCCAAGGTTGAGTTTCTTGTCAGCTCTATAAATCAATAGCACAATGAATGGAATGGCAATGTCCTGCCCAGAGTAACGATTTTGAATTGGCTGCAGTATTTCTGCAATTTCACATCGCGTAATTAATTCCAATTGAGAGTCTCATTACAAGGTTTTTCTGAAGCTAATGGGGGAGTGAGAATAACACCCAGTGATTATAGGGTATAATAGTTTCATAGATACTTGACTAGTAATCTAGAAGAGCACTTTCATATCCTATCATGGCAATGGGGCATTTTAAGTTTAGCTAATTAAATAAAGCTGGGTTTAGTGACATGGATAGGACACATTTGGAGGGGTATGGGCCAAATGCAGGTAGGTGGACTAATGTAGATGGGACATGTTGGTTAGCATTGGCAAGTTGGGCCGAAGAGCCTGTTTCCACGCTGTATGACACTATACAAGTTTAGTTTAGTTTAGACATACAGCATGGAAACAGGCCCTTCAGCCCACCGACCAATGATCACATACACTAGTTCTATCCTACACACTGGGGGCAATTTACCAAAGCCAATTAACCTACAAACCCACACATCTCTCGAGTGTGGGAGAAAACCGGAGCTTCACCAGAGAAAACCCCACGCGGTCACAGGGGGAACGAGCAAACTCCGTACAGACAAAACCCATGGTCAGGATCGAACCCGGGTCCCTGGCGCTGTAAGACAGCAACTCGACCGCCGTGCCGCCGTGCCACCCACTCCTCCAGATTCAGGGTCACTTCTTCCTAACTCTTATCAGGCAACTGAACCATCCTCCCAACATCTAGAGAGCATCCAGACCTCCCATCTGCCTCATTGGAGACCTTCAAAATATCTCTAATTGAACTTTATTGTACATTATCTTTTACTAAACATTATACCCATTATCCCATGTCTGTGCACTGTGGATGGCTTGATTGTAATCATGTATGGTCTTTTCGCTGACTGGATAGCACGCCACAAAAAAGCTTCCCACTGCATCTCGGTACACGTGACAATGATTGAAAAAACTAAACTCAATCAAGTATGTCATCTATTTGTAACCAGATGCCTGCCCATCATTCGGTGGCCACGATTCTTCATGACCCACTCAACAATTTTCTGTCCAAACTATTTAGCTCTGGAAAGGTCTCGACTTGACTTGGAAAGATCTGGCTAATGCCGAAAACTCATTGTATGGGAAAAAGCAATTCCTATTCTATTACCCCACAGAACAGTGTCAGTCAAGCAAACAATTAATGTTGTAATCTAACTGTGGTTGCCTGCGGATAAGAGCGCAAACATGTCTGTTTAACAATGTCTACCTGTGTAAATAGCTTCAATGACTTTAATCATCAGTACCTACTCTAAGGACCGCTGAGATCTAACTAGATTCAAATAGCATTCATATACCAGAGGGTACACAAAAGGCTGGAGAAACTCAGCGGGTTCAGCAGCATCTAAGGAGCGAAGGAGATAGGCAACGTTTTGGGCCTAAATTCTTCTTCAGGCCATATACCAGAGTTGTTCTGCACAAACACCTCAGTGAATCTCCCTTTCCTTTAAGTAGAATACTAATATCATCAGGTACAACCACAACTGTTTATTTGGAGAGATAATGACACAATGAATTATCAGTCCATTCAACTTCATTTGTACAATCGTATTTTTCATGATTTATGGAGCCTTGATCTGAAGACACGGCTTGCATTCGATTAATAATGAACATAGACACAAAATGCTGGAGTAACTCAGCGGGACAGGCAGCATCTCTGGAGAGAAGGAACGGGTGACGTTTCGGGTCGAGACCCTTCTTCAGGCTTAGTCCTCTGACATTGTCGCCACTTCCAACGGGGTCCCGCCGCTAGCCACATCTTCCCACCTCCCCCCGTTTCTGTTTTCCGCAGAGACCGTTCCCTCTGCAACTCCCTTGTTAACTCATCCCTCCCCACCCAAACCACCCCCTCCCCAGGTACTATCCCCTGCAACCGCAGGAGACACAACGCCCGTGCCTATATCACCTCCCTCGAATCCGACCAAGGACCCTGACAGGACTTTCAAGTGAGGCCGAGGTTCACGTACACCTCCTCTAGACTCATCTACTATATCCACTGTTCCAGGTGAGTCTGAAGAAGGGTCTCGACCCAAAACGCCACCCATTCCTTCTCTCCAGAGATGCTGCCTGTCCCGTTGAGCTATTCTAGCATTTTGAGTCCATCTTTGGTGTAAACCAGCATCTGCAGTTCCTTTCTACATAGATTAATAATGTACTAGTGCATCAAAATTACTGAGAAGAATATCTCTTTTGATCAGCTGATTAATCTCCAATTTGAATAAATAATGTTCAGCCAAATATGCTTCAGGAAACAAAATGATGGAATGCATTCATGGACTTTTAAAGTAATTCATACAGGTAATATTGAAGCATGTCGTAACCAACATCATTACATGAGGCGGTGATAGATTGAATGGATATTGAATACAATCACTGATTTTCAACAGCACTTGATAAAACCTGGCTTAAACAAGACAGATAGACAAGAATTTACACCACTGTTTTTTAATTCATTGACTTTTGGCAGCTTCAACAAACATACAGTTCGACCTGTAGATGTCAGAATAGTTTTAAATGGGAATGGATCACAAAGCCCCTTACTGATCAATGTCCCCTTTTCAGTCTAAAGTGTGATTGTCATTGAGTCACACAGCGTGGAACAGGCCCTGCAACCCAACCTGCCAATGCCGACCAACATGGCCCATCAACACTAGTCCCACCTACTTGCATTTGGTCAATATCTCTCTAGACCTATTCTATCCATGTACCTGTCTAAATCTTTCTGAAGTGTTGTGATAGTATTCTTGATTGGACAGATATGACAGATTATTGCTTAGTAAGAGTATCAGGGGTTATGGGGAGAAGGCAGGAGAATGGGGTTGAGAGGGAAAGATAGAAACATAGAAACATAGCAACATAGAAATTAGGTGCAGGAGTAGGCCATTCGGCCCTTCGAGCCTGCACCGCCATTCAATATGATCATGGTTGATCATCCAACTCAGTATCCCGTACCTGCCTTCTCTCCATACCCTCTGATCTCCTTTGCCACAAGGGCCACATCTAACTCCCTCTTAAATATAGCCAATGAACTGGCCTCAACTACCCTCTGTGGCAGAGAGTTCCAGAGACCCACCACTCTCTGTGAGAAAAAAGTCCTTCTCATCTCGGTCCTAAAGGATTTCCCCCTTATCCTTAAACTGTGACCCCTTGTCCTGGACCTCCCCAACATCGGGAACAATCTTCCTGCATCAAGCCTGTCCAACCCCTTAAGAATTTTGTAAGTTTCTATAAGATCCCCTCTCAATCTCCTAAATTCCAGAGAGTATAAACCAAGTCTATGCAGTCTTTGTTCATAAGACAGTCCTGACATCCCAGGAATCAGTCTGGTGAACCTTCTCTGCACTCCCTCTATAGCAATATTGTTCTTCCTCAGATTTGGAGACCAGAACTGCCATGATTGAATGGTGGAGTAGACTTGATGGGCAGAATGGTCTAATATTGCTCCAAGAACTTACGAAGCACCCACCACCCTTTGTATACAAATGTTGGCCCTTCGGGTTCTTCGTAAATCTTTCCCCCCTCACTTTGAATCTATGTCCTCTGGCTCTCGATTCCCTTACTCTGGGTAAAAGACTCTGTGCCTTAACCCGATCTATTCCAATTGTTTACTGATTTTTGGATCGATTTAGATCTGCCTTGGCCTCAAGTTTTATGCATTTCAGAGACCAAGTTGGCTCCTCATGTGTATCTGGGGAGATGAGGAGATTGTTTATCGATTCATTCAAATGCAAGTTAGGCAAATTTAGTTTTAGAAAACAGCATTTAGAATTATGGTAACTTGAAACTAAATATAACACTATGGACCACATCTTGCATTACTATGGACTTGTTTACTCATTGCATTTTGGGTGAATGTCTTGCTTTGCGCACAATCTTTTTCTTTCCACTGACACTAGGTGTACTTTATGTATCATTTATGTTCCAGAATTGATGTGCCTGTAATGCTGCTGCAAGATTTTCATTGTACCTGTAGCTCACCGAACCTGTACATATGACAATAAACTCGACTTAACTGGACTTGTAATGCACATGGTGTTCTCATTTAAGATAATATTGTCCAAATAGATTTCTCTTGTTGACATGGATATGTGTTCATTGATACAATAATTAAATTTTCGAAAACACAGAAAACTTTTGTAAAGTCATAATCATGGTTCTTCCTCACTTTTAAGCAATGCTTATGATATAATTGATCTTACAAAAGTCTCTATCATCTGTTATGAATCTATTCCATTGCATTCCACTGAATACCAATCCTATGGATTGGGGAGCTTTGAACACATATTAAACATATATAAAAATGAGCAAGCAAAGGCACCCCTAGTCTATCAGGCCAACTCCATGTGTTGAGTTGCCATTTGCACCACGGTCCATGTGCATCTCATCCAATGTAGAAGAATTGACTTCCACAGATGTAGGGAGCATATTTGTAGGCATTAGCGACGCAGTGGTGCTGGTTGCCAACGGGAACGGTGACGGACGCACCACACATCCCTGTCCTCCAGTTCCTGCGGACTTCCACCATTGGAAATATAGGATTTTGGTGTGTGTGTGCTTTATCATCGTTCCTTACAATGCTAGGTACGACAGTGATCGCAACTTCTACTGAAGTGTGGATGGCCGTTGGCTCGCTAGAAGCTCATCCGCCCTTTGACAGGTCTTGTTTTTGGTCCTGCTGGGGGTCCACAGCCCACTCCTCACCAGGTGGGGGAGACGGTTTAGTCGCCGACTATCCGACCATGGAGCAGGTAGCACGGGATTACATGGTACCTGTGGCGGGGGGAACTCCCCCCCCCCCCCCGACCTGACCTGAAAATGACCAATTCAGATCAGAGAGCATACTGACTGGTGGCATCACGGCCTGGTTCAGCAACCCGAATGCCCAGGAGTGGAGGAGAGTGCAAAACATGGTGAACACTGTCCAGTCCATCAGGGGCACTGACCTCTCCACTATCAAAGGGATCTACAAGAGTTGCTGCCTCCAAAAGGCAGTCAGCATCATCATCTCCGCTCTTATTCTTAAACTGTGGCCCCTGGTTCTGGACTCCCCCATCATTGGGAACATGTTTCCTGCCTCTAGCATGTCCAATCCCTTAATAACCTTACATATTTCAATACGATTGCTTCTCATCCTTCTAAATTCCAGCGAATACAAGCCCAGTTGCTCCATTCTCTCAACATATGACAGTCCCGCCATCCCGGGAATTAACCTTGCAAACCTACCCTGCACTCCCTCAGTAGCAATAATGTACTTCCTCAAATTTGGAGACCAAAACTGCACACAATACTCCAGGTGTGGTCCCACCAGGGCCCTGTACAACTGTAGAAGGACCTTTTTCACTCCTACACTCAAGTCCTCTTGTTATGGAGCCGTTTGCTCCTGGAACTTTATGAACTTCTTTCACAAAGTACAGATCCCAAACACCAAGTGTACAATGGATACCCAAGCTGCGCACCTTCCGGGAGTTCTGCTGGTGCCGCAAAGTAAATGGTGTTCAGACACCCGGGAGCATCCAAGAGTGGAATCGCTTCTTACCGGTTTCCCTGGAGATGTGCATGAATGCCTCCACGCCACTTTCCCCGTAGTTGCCCTCGGAGGCCAGGGTGGAGACGTAGTTCCATCCCAGGGCGGTGACAATATCCACCATCGCCTGCACCTGGTACGAGTCAGGAGGGACCACTCGGGAGAAGAAGTCATACCGGCTGTTGTCACTCAGCTCCGGGGCCGTTGATGCGTAGCTGATCTGCGGGATCTGGATCAAAAGCCAAGAGACAGCAGTCACAAACCCAGCAAATACAACTGAAGCAAAGAAGTTGAAGCAGGGGAGTTTGGAGGACATGTTGCAGTTTTATAAGATAGACACAAAAAGCTGGAGGAACTTAGCAGGACAGGCAGCACCCATCCCTTCTCTCCAGAGTTGCTGCCTGTCCCACTGAGTTACTCCAGCTTTCTGTGTCTATCTCCGGGTAAAACCAGCATCTGCAGGTCCTTTCTACACACTTGCAGTTATATAAGACATTGGTGAGGCCGCAATTAGTCCTAGAGTGATACAGCATGGAAACAGGCCCTTCGGCCCAACTTACCCGCACCGGCCAATATGTCCCAGCTACACACGTCCCACCTGCCTGCGTTTGGTCCGCATCCCTCCAAACCTGTGCTCTCCACGTACCTGTCTCACTGTTTCTTAAACGTTGGGATAGTCCCTGTCTCAACTACCTCCTCTGGCTGCTCGATCCATACACCCACCACCCTTTGTGCGAAAACGTTACCCCTCCGATTCCTATTAAATCTTTTCCCCCTCACCTTGAACCCATGTTCTGTGGTCCTCGATTCATTGTGTAATAAGGAACTGCAGATGCCAGTTAAAACCAAAAATAGACACAAAAATGAGTGTAGGAAGGAACTGCAGATACTGGTTTGCACCGAAGAGAAACAAAGAAAATGCTGGAGTAACTCAGTGGGACAGGCAGCATCTCTGGATGGAAGGAATGGGTGACGATTCAAGTCGAGACACTTCTTCAGACTGAGAGTCAGGGGAGAGGGAAAGAAGAGAAATGGAAGGCTAAGGAATTAGTGTATTGTGTTCAATTCTATGTACCATGTTATAGGAAAGATGTTGTCCAGCTGGAAAGGGTGCAGAGAAGAATTACGAGATAAAAGGTCTAGAGGGTCTGAGCTACAGAGAAAGGTTGTGTAGGCTGGGTCTCTATTCCTTGGAGCGCTGGAGGATGAGGGGTGATCTTATAGGGGTGTATAAAACCATGAGAGGAATAGATCGGGTAGATGCACAGAGTCTCTTGCCCAGAGTTGGGGAATTACGGACCAAAGGACAGGTTTAAGGTGAGGGGGCAAAAGATTTATTAGGAATCTGAGGGGTAACATTTTTACACAAAGGGTGGCGGGTGCATGGAACGAGCTGCCAGAGGAGGTAGTTGAGGCAGGGACAATCGCAATGTTTAAGAAACAATTAGACAAGTACACGGATCTGACAAGTTTGGAGGGATATGGACCAAATGCAGGCAGGTGGATGTGTAACTGGGTCATGCTGGCCGATGTGGGCAAGTTGGGCTGAAGGGCCTGTTTCCACACTGTATGATCTATAACTCTAAATTGCAGTTGCTGGAAACCTGAGACAAAAACAGACATGTTCAATGCTCAGACCTTTTCTTGATCTAAGTGGTGTTTTTAGTTTAGTTTAGTTTAGTTCAGGGATACAGCATGGAAACAGGCCCTTCGGTCCACCGGGTTTGTGCCGACCAATGAGTTTGAGATTGAGCTGGGGTTTATTTTATTGCCACGTGTACCGAGGTACAGTGAAAAGCTTTTGTTGCGCGCTAACCAGTCAGCGGAAAGACAACACATGATTACAAACCAGCTATCCACAGTGTACAGACACATGATAAAAGGTACAATGTGGATAAAGTTCAGCGCAAGATAGAGTCCAGGAAAGTCAGATTACTGACGTCAATTGACCGACAAATGTGGGAGGAAACCGGAGCATCAGAAGAAAACCCACACGATCGCTGGGAAAACGTACAAATCTCCATATAGACAGCAGCCATTATCATGATAGTCCAAAGTAGTACAGGTTAGTAGATTAATTGGCTTGGTATAATTGTAAATTGTCCCTAGTGTGCGTAGGATAGTGTTAATGTGCTGGATCGCTGGTCGGCACGGGCTCGGTGGGCTGAATGGCCTGTTTCCAAACTAAACGAAACAAGACTATTTTTCATTGATGAAATTGGCAGCCAAAGCCCATATAGATGGTTGCTATGCAACTCCATTTGGATGAGAATTCACAGCATTGAGTAAAAATAAAGGTGTTATAATGTTGCAGTGTACCATCTGGGGAGCATTTTACTTGTCTTCAGATTGATCCTGTTAGCCACCAGCGTCTGAAGGCAGACACAAAAAGCTGGAGTAACTCAGCGGGACAGGCAGCATCTCTGGAGAGAAGGAACGGGTGGCGTTTCGGGTCGAGACCTTTCTTCTGACGGAGACTCGGGGAGAGGGAGTCTAGAGATATGGAAGGGTGAGGTGTGAAAACGACAGATCAAAGCAGATGGTGATAAGGAAATGTAGAATGATTCATTGTTAGCTGAGAACTAACTCAGTCTGGAGACCGGTCCTGAGCCGAAACGCCCCCCATTCCTTCTCTCCAGAGATACTGCCTGTCCCACTGAGTTACTCCAGCATTTTGTGTCTATCTTCAGTGTAAACCAGCACCTGCAGTCCCTTCCTACACATCTGAAGGTTGTTGCCCACTTTCGATGCCTTCCAGTGAAAGTCAACCTAAGTACCTCCTGTGTCCATTTCATATGGGCGACCGATTCTTGATTAGTATAGTGTCAAGGGTTGTGGGGAGAAGGCAGGAGAATGGGGTTGAGAGGGAAAGATAGATTAGCCATGATTGAATGGCAGAGCAGACTCGAAGAGCTGAATGGCATAATGCTGCTCCTGTGAGCGTATGAACAAAGTCTGGATGGGAGGAGGATTTGCGGGTCATCTGCAGATAGCGTTTGGAAGATCAGGTCAGTGGTGCCCAAGGAAAGGTGGCATAGCTCGAGCCTCATCACTACCAGAGCCTAATTGGCCCAGGCACACACAACGCGCATATAACACACGCACACACGTACACACACACACACACTAATGGACACATAAAACGCGCACATAACATATACATGCACACATACACACATGTTCACGCATGCACACACAACAAGCACAACGCATGCACACACAACACACGCACACAAACACGCAAACACAAAGGTACACACACAACGCGCACACACGCACAATGCACGTATACATACATACGCACACACAACGCGCACATAATGCACGCACACACATGGACACACATGTACACAATGCACACACACGCACAGCGCATGTATGCACACATACGCAAACACACACACATTGTACACACACACAACGTGCACGCACACGCATACACACACGCACATGCACAAGCACACACAATCCACACACATGCATGCAGACCATTCAAACAAGAAGCAAACATTTGTTTAAATATTTGCTTTACGCTGTTTTGATTGACAATTACCCCAGATTATAGCTAACTTCATTTACTCATTTCAAACACCATAGATGACATGAATAAACAAATCGATTTTTATGCCTTTTCTGAAGCACCATCTGAATATTATTTGGAATAGCTTTTCACATTAAAGGATTTTATGTGAAAAACTATTCTCACTAACATTCAGATGGCAAAAGTCGCAGTTTGATTTCATTTTAAGTTTCTATCTTATAACAGTTTAAGAGAAGATGTTTGCCTTTTAAGCTGCTGCACCCGCTGAGTTTCTCCAGCCTTTCGTGTACCCTGCCTTTTATGCATGTCGCTTGGTTGTGCTCTCTCTCTCTCTATCTCTCTCATTTTCTCTTGCTCTCTCTCCCCACTCTCTTCTTTATTTCCTTCTTTCTCCCCTTCCCTCTCTTCCCTCTCTCTTCCCTCTCTCTCCACTCCCTCTCTCTCCCCTTCCCTTTTTCTCTCTCATTCCCCCTCTCTCGTTCCCTTTCTCTCTCTCCTTGCCATTTTCTCTTTCCCTCTCTCCCCCTTGCTGGCCCTCCCTTTCCATCCTCTCCCTCTCTCTCACTCGCTCTCTCTCCCTCCCCCTCTCTCTCACTCTCACTCTCTCCCTCTCCCTCCCTCTCCCTCTCCCTCTCTCCCTCTCCCTCTCCCTCTCTCTCTCCCTCTCCCTCTCTCTCTATCTCCCTCTCCCTCTCCCTCTCTCTATCTCCCCCTCCCTCTCTCTCTCTCTTGTCCCAGCAGCTCTGTGTGGCTGAGTGCCTCTACGTCAGTGAGATGAACACTGGCCCGGGTCAAGCAACAATTTCCCAATCGAGAGTATCTGTCACAGCTGAAACCGAATCCTGTCACTTCTCCGCCAACCTACCAGATGGAACCCTGTGCAATGATGGGAAGGTCTATCACATTAGGGACAAGGGAATACAGTTGAAGGAATGATATTATGCAGCTTAACCTGCTGCTGTTCCTCCTGCCAACGCATTACGGTGACCATAGAGACGTGAGACATACCTTCTGCAGGTTGGGGAGAATCTGGAAATAACTTAACCAAAAAATCTCAGGTTGAATACACTGCAGAGTAGTATCTCGGTTGTGCATAAGACCAGTTTGTGCATTTTTAGAAGAATGTTTGCATGCACGCCTCACTGTGGATTCATGTAAACGACAAATCAATCGCTCCTTCTTTGCTTCAGCATTCGTAATTCCAGGGCAACCACACACCAGCAAACGCTAAACACAAAGTGCCGAAGGAATGCAGCGGGCCAGGAAGCTCCCGTGGGGGGAATGGATGAGTCCATAAAGGACCTGTCCCACCAGCATGCAACTCTATGCGATTAGCGCGACCTAACGCGGTGGCTTGAGCCGTCCGGCATCGCGGGGCCGGTCCCACTTCGATCGCCGGAGCCGTGCGGAATTGTGCGGAGTTCGTCGCGACACCGTGCGGGGCTCCGTAAAACTGACTATGTCCAAAAATTCCGCGCGGCAACGGCTTGTCGGCTCGCAGTCGCCTTGACGCATTACACACCGCCCCAACATCGTGCCTCCGTGAACCTATCTGTAGGTGCCTCCGTGACCTTCTATGTGTGTGGCTCCGTGGGCCTCTGTGTGTGTGTGCCTCTGTGCCCCTCGCTGTGTGCCCCTCTCTGTCCTGGCGAACTCACCTTAGACTTCGCTCCAAGTTCACCTCACTTTGCGCCGCGTTGCGCCACTCACCCGACCTCCGCGCGGCCCCTGCTGCCGGTTTGGTCGCGCTTGCCGCATGCAGGCGCATGTTGGTGGGAACAGCCCTGTACAGGGGATCACCCGACCTCCGCTCGGCCCCCGCTTCTAGTTTGATCGCGTTCATCGCATAGAGTTGCATGCTGGTAGGACAGGCCCTTAAGACATATTTGTGCACTGGGCGGCATGGTGGCGCAGCGGGAGAGTTGCTGCCTTACAGCGGTTGCAGCGCCAGAGACCCGGGTTCGATCCCGACTATGGGTACTGTCTGTACAGAGTTTGTACGTTCCCCCCGCGACCACGTGGGTTTTCTACAGGTGCTCCAGTTTCCACCCACACTCCAAAGACGTGCAGGTTTGTAGATTAATCAGCTTCTGTAAAGATTGTAAATGAACCTACAAACCTGTACGTCTGAAAAATGGTGGCACAGTCATTGGATTGAGCACACAGCTTCCAACCTCAAATATTCTGGCTGAAGAAATTAATAACTAGAAAGAGAAAGAAAGCCTTAACACTGCTCCATGTGAGGGCTAAACAAGCAGTGGAAAGGAGATGACACAGGGAACTGTAGACGCTGGAATCATCAGTAAAAACACAAAGTGCTGGAGTAGATCAGGATAGGCAATATTTGGGGGCAATATCCTTCTGCAGAGCCGGAACATCATCTATCCATGTCCTCCACAGATGCTCTCTGTCCCACCGACCCACTTTGTGTTTCAGGCAATGGAAAGAATGTAGTTAGAGTACGGTCCTGACCTCCTACCTCACTGGAGACCTTTGAACTATCGTTGATCAGTCTAAAGGTCGTGTCCTTTAGCCTTTGTCCTTTATGTCTTCTCCATGGATTGCCACCTTGTCGTGATGGAGAAGCTTGTGTGGTCCTGAGATCCTGAGAGCGATGCCGTCTGGAGCTGTGCTCCTGGCAGGGCCACCCATGGCAGTAAGGTCCCTGACAAAGAGCAATCTAACCAAGACCTCAACGGTGGAACAGGCGGAGGACGATGGCCGACTTTAGTGGAGCGTCACACAGCGGCTGGGAAGGCGGAAGAAGGCTGCAGCAGAAAAGGGTCCCCAGTCGTCTTGGACTCCATGCCACTGGATCCTGACCCAGATCTGTCAAGGTGGCTGTCTGTGCACCAGTCTCCCCACGTTAAACAAAGTCACAGACAGGCGTCCTCCATGAAGACAGTCATACTCGTTACGAGTGACCGGCGATGATGGTGGTGATGAGCCTTCATCTGTACATTGTGGCCGGCTTGATTATATTCATGTATAGTCTTTCCTTTGATGGGGTGGCATGCAAACAAAAGCTTTTCACTGTACCTCGGTACACAGTAATAATAATAAACTAAACTAGATGATTGTGGAGAACAGTGCACTGAATGGTAACTTTGGACATGGCCCCAGTGCAAGGTTAGGCTCACTGGTCTCACCCATGCCTCCAAGGTCAGCCTAAGTAACACAAGACCAAATAAATGCCTTCCGTGTCCAACACCCTGAGTTGCCTCTTAACGATCACCTTTGTAATCTAAGTAGCAAGGTCAAAATTAATGACATAAGTTTCATAAGTGATAGGAGCAGAATTGGGCCATTCGGCCCATCAAGTCTACTTCGCCATTCAATCATGGCTGATCTATCATTCCATCTCAAGCCCATTCTCTTGCCTTCATCCTATAACCCCTGACACCCGTACTAATCTAGAATGTATCAATCTCCGCCTTAAAAATATCCATTGACTTGGCCTCCACAGTCGTCTGTGGCAATGAATTCCACAGATTCACCACCCTCTGGGCGGCATGGTGGCGCAGCAGTTGAGCTGCTGCCTTACAGTGCCGGAGACCCGGGTTCGATCCTGGCTACTGAGGATTGTCTGTGCGGAGTTTGTACGTTCTCCCCGTGACCCACGTGGGTTTTCTCCAGGATCTCCGGTTTCCTCCCACACTCCAATGACGTACAGGTTTGCGGGTTAAATGCAAAATTATCCCTAGTGTATGTCGGGTAGTGTTAAAGTACGGGGATTGCTGGTCGGTGCGGACTCGGTGGGCCGAAGGGCCTGTTTCCACACTGTTTCTCTAAAGTAAAAACCAAACTCTGACGAAAGAAATTAACTAATCTAACTTGCAATTCACACAAGAAGGAGAAAGCGATTTTTATTCCAGGATTTGTGACAGGAATAATCCTAACACTTTAAGGCTTATGACTCATAATGTTCACAGATATAAATTTATAGATTATTTTACAATCCTGCCTGCCATACAAAATGTGCAGCCTTTTAACTCGGAAAGCAACGGATGAAAATTCACTAGGTTTTAATTTTTACTGCGGACCTCACAGTGATTCTTGATCTCTGCGAACTTTGACATCCGCCTGAATCAACAAAAAGAACAAACGTGAAGATGAGCACACAGAGGCTGGAGTAACTCAACGTATCTGGCAGCATCTCTGGGGAAAAGAAATAGGTGACGTTTCGGGTCGAGCCCCTTCCTCACACTGAAGAAGGGTCTCGACCCGAAACATCACCCATTCCGTCTCTCCAGAGATGCTGCCTGACCCGCTGAGTTACTCCAGCTTTTTGCGTCTATCTTGAGTTTAAACCAGCATCTTCAGTTCCTTCCTGCACAAAGAATCGATGTGCTAGGCTAGGGTTGCAGTGGAATTACACATCTAAAACAAGGATGAGGTCAAAGTGCAAAAATCACACAATCCGATCACTGAATCTCGGACATTAAATTCTAAGTACAAGGGACCAGGTTTATATTATAAGCCTCTCAAGCCTGGTTGGTCAATGTATGTGGCAGTGATTGCTCTGTGACCCAGCTCCATGTGGCGGGCTTCTCCTGTTCATCTTTTATAGTTTTAATGAACAAAGATCTATAGGTCTCCGACATAATTTTAGCAGTCAGTGAGAGCAGCAGTCCCAGCCTAGGAGAGAGAACCGCCTTATCCCACTGCCTGTGTGTGGAACTGTTTCATTACCCTCACTACACACATTTACTTGAGACCCCAAACTCTAATCAACGGAAAGGGTCTCCATCACCCCGATCAATATCTTCGACACATCAATCGTCACCTTTTCACTTCTTACCTTAAAGCTTCTGAATTTCAGGCAATACAACAGAGGCTCTAAGTACTATTCTTTTCGTTAAACATTCAGAGCAGAAACTGGCCCTTCGGCCTACCAAGTCCATGTCAACCGGCGATCTCCGCACGTGAACACTACCCTACACACACTAGGGACAATTTACACATACTCCAAGCCAATTAACCTACAAACCTGTACGTCTTTGGAGTGTGGGAGGCAACCGAAGGTCTCGGAGAAAATGGTTCTTGGTTCTTGGTTACTTGGTCCTCCAAAATATTCCAACTGGAATTTAAACTGGAGGTGGTGAAGGGAGGGGTTTAGCCAGAGAGGGTTATTGGGAAGAAAGTGCCACTTTAAATTTAGTTGCATCTGGCTGGGCAACTGTGGCTTTGTGGACGGGGAACCGTGGCTAGTTCACGGGGAAAACGTACAAACTCCGTACAGATAGCGCCCGTATACGGATCTCTTCGACAGGTACGTGGATAGGACAGGATGTGGGCCAAACGCAGAGAGGTGGGACTAGTTCTGATGGGGCATGTTGATTGGTGTGGGCAAGTTGGGCTGAAGGGCCTATTTCTGCACTGTCTGAGCAAGGGTCTCGACCCGAAACGCCACCCATTACTTCTCTCCAGAGTTGCTGCCTCTCCCACTGAGTTACTCCAGCATTTTGTGTCTATCTTCGATTTAAACCAGCCTCTGCAGTTCCTTCCTACCCTGTATGACTCTCTGACTGTAATATACTAAAGTATTACTCCATAACAGAAGTTACCCAGAAGGAACATGGAAGCTCGACAGAAGGGACAAACAGCCAGAACTATCTGAATAAAGTGAAATTAATTGCCCAAACCAGATGGAGGCTCTGCCGCTATAAACATGGGACCTGAACAGTGGAGATTTTTGTTTGCAGGGCTTGTGCTCTCAGCTTGAACAAAGCGAGCATCTGCAAGCCTCAGGTGTACCTTACGGATAAACATAGGCCCCACATTTGCCGAATCCAGATGTCCAGGTTACAGCCCTCATCTGCTCAGCTCCGACTCATCCCGACAACAAGAATCTTCACTCCCTTTTTACCTTCACATGCAGCCCGATGTCGATGGCAATCGCCAACTCCAGAAAAACAGGGAGCCAGCCAAATGCCCCTGGGTTAAATCAGCTCCATCTTTACCGCTCACGCCTGACCTGGCCTTGATGAGTGAACCTTTTAGGAAACGGTTGGAAACTGTGAGCAATTAGGTCACTCAAACGCCCGCTGTTAAAATGATCGTTATCTGCAAATTCCACTTCTTGCCTGTGGATGCACAGCTCTGTCGTTTAATATGACTCTGGAGGAGGTAATTAATGTTGACCATGTTGTCTACTCTTCCTCTCCTTTATACACTGCTTTAGGGCACCTGATTCATTATTCACCATCTCCGTTTTATTTACATTTTCGGAAAGATTGGTACAAATGTTGTGAATCTGAATGCCTGGAAATGCAAAAGCAAATGGTTTTGTTTAGAGAGGTGGCAGGGCATGTTTGGTGCAGCGGTAGCGTGGGTAACCCGGGTTTGATCCCGACTAAGAGTGCTGTCTGTACGGAGTTTAGGGCCTGTCCCACTGTACGAGGTAAATCAAGAGCGCTACCGAGTTTAGAAAAAAAATCAAACTCGTGGTAAGCACGTAGAATGTATGTAGCGGGTACGTCGGAGCTCGGGACGTCTCTTAGCGGCTCGTACCGCTAACGGCAGGTACTCGGGAAACGCGGTAAGCTCGTGAAGACTCGTGAAGATTTTTCAACACGTTGAAAAATGTCCACGAGAGCCCCGAGTACCGACGAGCGGCTTTTACCGTAATTCTCCAAATCAGGGGAAACTCGGGGAGAACTCTTGAATTAACTCGTACAGTGGGACAGACCCTTTTGAACGTTCTCCCCGTGACCGCGTGGGTTTTCTCTGGGATCTTCGGTTTCCCCCCACATTCCAAAGACGTACAGGTGTGTAGGTTAATTGGCTTGGTGTGTATAAAAAACAATTGTCCTCAGTGTGTGTGGGATAGTGTTAATTGCGGGGATCGGCACGGTCGGCACGGACTCGGTGGGCTGTAGGGCCTGTTTCCGCACTGCATCTCTGAAAAACTAAAAAAAGTTTAATTTATTTTTAAAGAGAGTTTAGAGGGAAACGTCGTGGAAACAGGCCCATCGACCCCGCGCTGACCACCGATCACCTGTACACTAGTATCCCACACATCTGGGGACAATTTTGCAGAAGCCAATTAACCTACAACTCTGTATGTCTTTGGAGTGTGGGAGGAAACTAGAGCACAGAGGAATAACCCACGCAGTCACGGGGAGAACATGCAAATTCCGTACAGGCAAGCACTGGTAGTCAGGATTGAACCCGGGTCTCTGCGCTGTGCGCAGCAACTCTACCGCTGCGCCACCGTGCCGCTCCTGGCAAATGAAAGAAATGACCAAACGAACAAAGTCAGATATAAAAGAAAGTTCACCCTGTTCAAAATTCAATATCCCCAAGTCTTCCAACGTGAGACTTGGATAGTTGCTTTTGGGTGAAAGGGCTCTCAATTGAAACCCATTGTAGAGATTTGCATGGGGGAATCTATATTGTCGAAACACAAAAAGCTGGAGGAACAGTGGCGTAGCGGTGGAGTTGCTGCCTTATCTGCGCCAGAGACCCGGATTCGATCCTGACTACGGGCGCTGTCTGTACGGGGTTCGTACGTTCTCCCCGTAACCGCACAAATTCACAGCAATTCCTCATTTGGCTTCTTTAGGCCTAAATTTTATACCCACTCATGTCTGCTGCCGATCAACAGGAAAGGGTCCAAACTTGCCTTTGGTGGTGCAGTGTCAGTGCCCTGACATGTAGATGTCATCTTGTGGTGTCGAAGGAAGGGAGGTGGGGAAGGGAGCGGGGCAAGTGCTGTCAATGAAACTGCCGAGCTACGCTGACTGCCAGTGAAGTCTAGTCCCTGGGCTTCGTCTGTTATCAAAACCCTGCAAATACTTTGAAAGTCTGCAATGTTCAGAAACGTTCAAAAACTCCAAATGCAATTGAAGCAAAAGAGAACCAGAGGGCAGAGGTTTGACGTGACGGGGGGAACATTTTTTATAGGAATCTGAGGGATAACATTTTCACACAAACGGTGGTGGGTGTATGGAACAATCTGCCAGAGGAGGTAGTTGAGGCAGGGACTAGCGCAATGTTTGAGAAGCAATTAGACAGGTACAAGGATAGGACAGGTTTAGCGGGATATGGGGCCAAACGCAGGCAGTGTAGATGGAACATGTCGGTCGGTGTGGGCAAGTTGGACCGAGGGCTTGTTTCCACACTGTACGACTCTATGACTCTACGTCAAACAAATTGATTTAAAGACTAAACAAAACCTAAAAGTTAACAGGAAAGCAAGGTAAAATATTAAACTAACATGAAGTCATTCAAGGGTTACACAAAAAGCTGGAGAAACTCAGCGGGTGCAGCAGCATCTAAAGAGCGAAGGAGATAGGCGACGTTTCGGGTCGAGACCCTTCTTCAGACTGGTCAGGGATCAGGGAAACGAGAGATATAAACAGTGATGTGGAGAGATAAGGAACAATGAGTGAAAGATATGCAAAAAAGTATTGGTGATAAAGGAAGCAGGCCATTGTAAGCTGTTTGTGGTGTGAAAATGAGAAGCTAGTGCGACTGGGGAGGGGGGGGGGGGGAGATGGAGAAGGAATGTCAGGGCCAGAGGGCTGAGGGAGAGGTGGGGGGGAGGCAGTCTGGGTTAACAGAATTGAGAAAATTCAATGTTTAAGCCCAGAGGATGCAGACTCCCCAAAGTCATTCAAGATCATGTACTGTACTTCATTTAATATTTACCTTGATCCCTGACAGCCATTCCAATCCATTCAGATTATTTTATTGTCCTATACACCAGGGCACAGAGTAAACAGTATACATACAGTAATAAACATCTCAACCGCAAGTACCACAGAATGCTAAAAAGAAATAGAGCAAAAAGAATACTCAAATGCAAAAACAGAATAACTGAATTAAGTTGAGTTTAGAGTAAGTGTAGATGCAAGGAACTGCAGATGCTGGTTTACAAAATAGATGCAAAGTGCTGGAGTAACTGAACGGGTCAGGCAGCATCTCTGGAGAACATGGATAGCTGACATTTCAGGTCCCGACCCAAAACATCACCTCCCCAAGTTCTCCAGAGACAGACACGAAGTGCTGGAGTATCTCAGCGGGTTTAGTTTAATTTAGAGATACAGCGCGGAAACAGGCCCTTCGGCCCACTGGGTCTGCGCTGACCAGCGACCCCCGCTTATTAACACTATCCTGCACAAACTAGGGACAATTTTTACTTTAACCAAGTCAATTAACCAGTACGTCTTTGGAGTGTGGGAGGAAACTGAAGATCTCGGAAAAATCCCACTGGGAGAATGTACAAACTCCGTACAGACAGCACCCGTAGTCGGGATCGAACCCGGGTCTCTGGTGCCACAACTCTATCACTGCACCACCATCAGGCAGCATCACTGGAGAAAACGAATGGCTGACGAGGGGGGGGGGGGAAGTATTGAGTGAGGGTCTCACGAAAATCCAATCAGAGGTTGGAGGAGAACTTCAAAGTTGGCATATCTTGAGGAGATTACGCAGTGGAGCAGGCAAAATATGGAGGAAGGAACCGCAGATGATGACTCATACTGAAGATAGACGCAAAGTGCTGGAGTAACTCAGCGGGTCGTGAAGCATCGCTGGAGAAAAAGGATGCCGACATTTCAGGTCGGAACCCTTCTTCAGACTGAAAGTCGAGGTGGGGGTGGGGGAGCAGTGAGAGATGGCCTCACGGAAAGATGTTGCCTGACCCGCTGAGTTACCCCAACACATTTGTGCAGTGTCTTTTTTAAAAGTAAGGGTACTTGGCAGCATCTCTGGAAATTTGGTGTGAGAGAAGTGATTAGTTTAGCAGTCAGATAGCAGCATGGAAGAAGCTGTTAAGTCATGGTTTTCCAAGCTTTCAAACTCCTGTACCTTCTCTCAGAAGGTAGAAGAGAGTAAAGGGAACGGCCACAGCGGCAAATGTACTTGACGATGCTTCCATCCTTTGTGATGCCACACACCGTGAAGATGGAGACACAATGGAATTGCAGAAGCTGGAAGCTTAAAGGGCCTGTCCCACCAGCATGCAACTCCATGCGATGAGCGCGACCTAACGTAATTGCTTGAACCGTCCGGCATCGCGGGGCCGGTCCCATTTCGATGGCCGGAGCCGTGCGGAGTCATGCGGAGTTCGTCCCGACATCGCGTGGGGCTCCGAAAAGCTGATCATGTTCAAAAATTCCGCGCGGCAACGGCTTGTCGGCTCGCTGTCGCCTCGACATATTACGCACCATCTCGACATCGTGCCTCCATGAACCTATCTGTAGGTGCCTCTGTGACCCTCTCTGTGTGTCCCTCTCTGTCCTGGCGAACTTACCTTTCAGACCGCTCCAAGTTCGCCTCACTTCGTGCCGCGTTGCGCCACTCACCCGACCTCCGCGCGGCCCCCGCTGCCGGTTTGGTCGCGCTTGCCACATGCAGGCGCATGCTGGTGGGAACGGCCCTGTACAGGGGATCACCCGACCTCCGCGCGGCCCCCGCTGCCGGTTTGGTCGCACTCACCGCATGGAGTCACATGCTGGTGGGACAGGCCCTTAAGTAAAGAAAATAACAAGTGGGTGGCATAGTGGCGTACAGCTACGGCCTTACAGCGCCAGAGACCCAGGTTTGATTTTGACCACAGGTGCTGTGTGTACGGAGCTTGTACGTTCTCCCCGTGGGTTTTCTCCAAGATCTTCGGATTCCTCCCACACTCCAAAGACGCACATGTTTTGTAGGTTAATTGGCTTAGTACACAAATGTTAAATTGCCCCTAGTGTTAATGTACGGGAATCGCTTGTTGGCGCGGACTCGGTGGGCTGAAGGGCCAGTTTCCATGCCGTATCTCTAAACTAAACTAAACAAGAAAGTGCTGGAGGAACTCGGCGGGTCAAGGTGGATCTGTGGAGGGAATGGACAATGTCTTGGGTCAGGACTACTTTGTCAGAGGGAGAAACACCCGCCCATCTGTTTCCTCCACAGATGTTGCCTGATCGTCTGAGATCCTCCAGCACTTTGAGTTTTCCACCGTGAGCATAGACGGGAAGGAAGGAAGGGAGTGACGAGCATTTGATGGACTGGGCTGTGAACACCATTCTCTGCAGCTTCAAGAGGTCACGAGCAGGGCAGACTGCACACCAGGCTGAGAGATAAAAATGCAAAGAAAGATCACCGGCCCATGCTCCCACTTCACATCAACAATACAGGAGTGGCGGCCAGAGTAAGATAGATGTCAACCGTACCGAGGATGTTGGAAGAGCAGAGAGAGAAGTGGTTCAAGGGAAAGCCCTAAGGCATAGTTTAATTTAGTTTAGAGGTACATCACGCAAACAGGCCCTTCAGCCCACCGAGTCCGTGCCGACCAATAATGCCCGCACACTATCCTGCACACACTAGGGACAATTTACAATTTTACAACACTGCTTCACCGTGCATTTGGTTTGTTTAATAATTATTTCAAGAGATGCCTGCACTGCTCTGTATGTTTCGGCCGTCGATGATCTTCATTATCATCGGTAACAGGAGGCAGAATAAGAAGCTCCAATGCAAATATTGTTTAAGCCGTTCCCCCGCACATCACCTCCAATTCAGACATGGGTTCCCCTACAGCAGCGACACTCTGACAGCAGCCTTGCTGTTTTCCTGCTCATTGACACTCCCAGAATAGAAGCCTCTGCTCGTGAAGGTGACAATCTCTTGTGTAGGTGTGTAATCAATGGCAGCCTAGACTTTGGGGATATCCTACGATGTTAGAAACTGTGCTGAAGTGAAGTCTAAGTGAAGGCCACTGTATAGCTGGCATTGAACGGATAACTACCATAAGTTCCTACGATCATAAGTTCTTGCTAATGAGGGCGAGTCCAGCGCAGGTTCACCAGGTTAATTCCCGGGATGGCGGGACTGACACATGATGAAAGAATGGGTCGACTGGGCTTGCATTCACTGGAATGTAGAAAGATGTGAGGGGATCTTGTAGAAACATATAACATTCTTAAGGCTAGATGCAGAAAAAAAATGTTCCTGATGTTGGGGGAGTCCAGAACCAGGGGTCACAGTTTAAGAATAAGGGGTAGGCTATTTAGGACTGAGATGAGGAAAAACTTTTTTACCCAGAGTTGTGAATCTGTGGAATTCTCTGCTGCAGAAGATAGTGGAGGCCAATTCACTAGATGTATACAATAGAGAGTTAGATATAGCTCTTAGGGCTAATGGATTCATGGGATATGGGGAGAAGGCAGGAATGGGGTACTGATTGTGGATGATCAGCCATGATCACATTGAATGGCGGTGCTGGCTCGAAGGGCCAAATGGCCTACTCTAGCACCTATTTTCTATGTCACGATGTCCCTAGTGTG
Organism: Raja brachyura; assembly: GCA_963514005.1. The sequence goes on along the minus strand of OY740800.1, from coordinate 37,269,273 downwards.
TGTAGCGTGGTGTTAGTGTGAAGGGATCACTGGTTGACGCAGAGTCGCCGGGCCGAAGGGCCTGTTTCCACACTGTGCAACTAAACTAAAGCTAAAGAGATAGAAACTGCTTCGATTGTGGTTCAGGAGGCAGCCATGCAGCGCAGTTGGTCTTCACTCATCTTTATAGTCCAGTCGAGACTATCTGGCCATAATCATCTCTTCCCTTTGTTCTAATTACATCTGGTCATTATCACATTTGTCGCAGGTAGCAGATTGCAAATTAACAACTATATTGCCTACATTACTGCAGTGGGCACATCTCCGAAGTGACTGACTGGCTATAAAAAGCTTTCAGTTATCCCAAAAGAGAGGTCATATAAAAGCTAGATAGAGGGTTGCTTATCGTGAACCTCCCTCCCTTTACCTGCATCACCCTCAGTGCAGCGTTGAACTCGACGTCAAATAGACTTAAAATAGACACAAAGTGCTGGAGTAACTCAGCGGGTCAGGCAGCATCTCTGGAGGTACAGCACCTATATATTTTGCTTGGGCAACTTACATTCTAACAGTATGAATATTGATTTCACTAATTTCAAATAACCCTTGGATTCACTTTATTTCAGAACCTCCCCCCACCCTAGTCATCCTACTAGTTTCACTGTCGAAGGTAGACAAAAGTGCTGGAGAAACTCAGCGGGTGCAGCAGCATCTATGGAGCGAAGGAAATAGGCAATGTTTCGGGCCGAAACCCTTCGTCAGACTGTGGAACCCTTCCACAGTTTCACTGTCGTCCTGCTTAGTTTCACTGTTTGGATCTACTGGTTGTCACCTCTTCCGCAGCCAACAATGGACCATTGTGGGCTCCACCTTTCTTTGATCATCGTTGCTGGCTTTGATCGGTTCTTATCATACATTTGTTCTTTGTGCCTTTTTATGCCTCCAGTTTCCCCTCTCTGCTGAATCTCAGTCTGAAGAAGGGTATCGAGCCGAAACGTCACCTATTCCTTTTATCCAGAGATGTTGCCTGAACCGCTGAGTTACTCCAGAATTTTGTGTCTATCTTTGGTGTAAACCAACCTTCCAACAGATATACTTAAAGTCGTGTTACCGAGTTGTTTGGAAGTATGGTTCGACCTGTCATTTATTAAGTTGTAAAAAGAAATATGTTCTAACAAAGGAATTTAACCTCTCAGGATTGCACTTTGCCTCATTGTAATTCCACCCATTCTTAACATCTTGTTGGGTCTCACTGCTTCTATGAATTATTTAACGTGTAAAGTGAATCTATTAATTCCGTCTTTTCACATCAGTCTGTGTTCAGTACTTTTACAAAGGGTTTGTGTGGTGCTCCCAAATGACTTGTGATTAACTAACTGCTAATCCCGGATTGCATCAAGTATTCAGAGCAGAGCTTGGTGCCTTCGAGTGTCAGAATTTGCTAATATCTTTCCATCATGCAAACAAGGCAAAATCTTTGGGGGGGGGGGGGGGGGGGGGGGGGGGAGCCCAACAAAACAGAAGCACAACACGCTGTAAAAATGGAATTTCATTTCGGAGTCACGTGAGTGACTTCGTGAAGAGCCCGCCGGCGCGCATGCTCGACATATCGTCGTAACGCGTTGCTGCGACGGCTGGCGGTGGAGCGCGCTCCTCGCCAGCCCTTCATAAGGGGCCACGGAGGTGAGTATTCCACCTTTAGTTGGTGGTCCTTGTTGTCTGATTATGTCTTGCAGCAAGGACATGGATGGGAGTTCGAAGGGCCGGAGGACGTCAGGACGAGTTCGCCGGTCAACAGTTCCGGGGCCTTTACCATCGGCAGTACCTGCAGCGCAGGCCGGGACTCAGGCGGAGATGTGGGTAAGCCCTGTGTTCACAGGTCCAGATCCGCCAGCACACCACAGCTCGAAGGAGTTCGACGAGGAGGAGTGTGGTGTGCCGCCAGAGCAGGGGGACCCTGCCATGGCAGTCAGGTTGTCAGCGGGCTCGCTGGCGACCTCGAGCAGGGCGCGTGCCGTTGCACGGCCTGTTCCACTCAGCCCTCCGAGAAGGGGGAGGGGAGGAGCCCAGAAGCCTAACCCTGTTAGGGCTAAGGCATTGCCTGTCGCAGAGGAGCGGTCAGGTTCCAGGGCGAGACCCGGGGCGGCTGTGAGGTCCAGCCGGCACACCCCGACTCTCGACGCCGGGACGGGTCGGTTGAGTCGGGTCTCGTCGCGGTCGCCGAGCCCCCCATGGATGGGTGGGCGGCACCATGCGTCGGCAACGTCCACGATGTGGGCAGCCGGCAAGACTGCGCGGGCCCCAGGCAGCCATGCTTCGGCTGGTGCCGACACCTCGCCGCATGTGCCCTTAGTGGCAGCGGCTTCAGCTCTCGCTAAACGGAGGCGATTGAACACGCCCGCGCAGGAATCGCGCAGTTTCGCCTCGGCGGCTGTTAGCGACAACTACCGGCACCGGCAGGGCCTCGACGAGGTGCGGGCCGATGACAGGAGCCCGGTTTTCTTTTCAGAGCCGGAGGACTCCGACCACCTGAGTGTTCAGGGTGAAGGGCGTATTGACCGTATGGAGCGGCTGCTGGAGCTCCTGCTTCAATGATGAGCTACTAAAGCGTCAACAACAGCAGGGCAGCAACAGGCACAGGGCGTCTTCACCAACATCTACTATCAGCCTGGAGCAGCACGAGGAGGAGGTTCTGGTGGATCCCGTACCACCTCCGGTGGAGGTGCCAGCGGAGGAACTTTTGGATGTGGCGACCAAATTCGCGGCCCCACATACGGCTGGTCTTCCTCTCAATTCAAAGCTGGCAGCCACAGTGGACTTTCTTAATAATCAGGTGCTGCAGGAAGAAGTCCTTATCCAGGCTATGAGCCGTCACAAGGCTCCATCAAACTGCAACTCCCTCAACGTGCCTGTGGTCAATACGCCAATATGGGGCAACATCAGTGCGGCTATCCGTCAACAAGAGCTACAATTGCAGCGGATCCTGAAACTCCTCACGGCCGGTATTACCGCCTTTGCGCGGTCGGTGGACGAGGACGAGCTGAATTTGGACCAGGAAGATGCTCTGGCCTTATTGTGCGCGACCCAGCACGAAATCAACGGGTTTCGCAAAAACAGCATCCGCCCAACACTCAACCCGAAGTTTGCAGGATTGTGCAAACCACCGCCGCCGCCGCCGCCCCGTCAGCTCTTTGGTGAGGACCTCTCGAAGAGAGTCAAAGAGCTTGACGAACAAGCCAAAACGGTGGGGATCATGCGCTCTAAGAGTGCCCCCACACCGTCCGGCTCAAAAGCTCCATACATTCGCTCACGAGGGTCGGCCAGGGCCTCGACGAGGACTCACCCTCTAGCTCCACAACGACAACAACACCAGAACCAGCACCAAGGGTCTTTGTTAGGACAGGGTCGGCAGAGACCTTTTTGGAAATCGAAGACGCCGCGCCCTCAAGCCAACCCAGCACCTCCACGGCCACCCACACGTGTCAAGGGCCGCCGGTAACCACGGAGGTGAGGGGGTCTGGTTCTCTCTTTTCTCTCTGTTTCACTTCCCATGTTGGTGGTCGTTTACGGTTGTTTTTGGATGCATGGGGTAATTTTACTGGTGATGAGTATGTGTTGCGGAATATTCAGGGGCATAAAATTGAGTTTATTAATGGCGACATTCCTCCATCCCAGCACATGCCTGGTCGTACGTTCAAATTGTCTGCTGCAGAACAGGCAGCAGGTTATAAGGAAATTTTAAGTCTGGAACAGAAGGGTGTGATTGAGAAAACGGTGCATGAGCCAATTGAATTTGTTTCGAACATATTTACTAGACCTAAGAAGGATGGAGGCTGTCGTGTCATCATTGATCTAACCCGTTTGAATACGTTTGTAACATATACTCATTTTAAAATGGATACGTTTGAAACAGCCAAATCATTGATTTCTCATGGCTGCTTTATGGCATGCATTGATTTAAGGGATGCATATTATTCAGTATCCATCCAGAAATATGATAGAAGGGTTTTGAAATTTATCTGGATGGAGCAACTTTGGCAGTATAAGGCTTTGCCTAATGGGCTCACTACAGCCCCTAGATTGTTCACTAAATTGGTGAAGCCAATCATGGCTTATTTGAGACAAAGACATCATATAGTTATGGCCTATTTAGATGATGTCTTTATTGTGGGCCACACCCTGCATTTGGCTGAACAGGGTGTTGCAGCTGCTGTCAATATATTTCAACAATTAGGATTCATTGTCCATCCAGAGAAATCAAAGTTCTGCCCTGCCCAGGTAATTAATTACCTAGGGTTCACGGTGAACTCAATGAGTATGAGAATAACTATACCAATTAACAAAATTGAGGAAGTCACTCAGGTGTGCAGAGATTTAATTGGCACCAATATACCATCGATTCGGCATACAGCCACAGTAATTGGCAAGCTAGTGGCTTTGTTTCCGGCAGCACGATATGGGCCTTTGCATTATCAGAATTTGCAAAGAGCTAAAATTATTGCGTTAAAACGGAACGCTGGTCATTACGATCGATCAATGCAGCTGCCGTCCGAAGCGATAACTGAGTTGCAATGGTGGGTGTGTCACATTAGCAACTCATTTAAGCCTGTTAGGGAGGCTAATCCGGTGGTATATTTACAGACTGATGCAAGCTCCAATGGCTGGGGAGCTACTGATAATTGCTCTAGTTGTGGGGGCAGATGGGACACCCTTGAGGCATCGATGTTGTTGACTCAAGGGATTAACTATTTGGAGTTGCTGGCAGCATTCCACGGACTTCGTGCATATTGTTCCAAGCTTGTTGGAGCACACGTCCGTCTCCAAATAGACAACACCACAGCTGTGGCATATTTAAACCATATGGGTGGTACCAGGTCAGTTTCGTGTGACAAATTGGCTAACTCAATTTGGCTCTGGTGTGTTCAAAGAGACATTTGGATTTCAGCTACCTATTTGCCAGGTGAGCTTAATACTGTGGCGGACACCAGGTCACGCAAATTTAATGACAACATTGAATGGATGTTGCATCCTGAGATTTTTTCTAAAGTCACAGCCAAATTTGGTAAACCGGACATTGACCTTTTTGCGTCACGGTTAAACCATCAGGTACCAGCCTACGTTTCATGGGAACCAGATCCTGGGGCAATAGCGCTAGATGCATTCTCGCTGGACTGGGGGAATTGGGTTTTCTATGCCTTCCCTCCGTTTTGCCTCATCAGTCGGGTATTGGGAAAGATTCAGGCAGATGCTGCCAAGGGCATCCTTATTATACCCGACTGGCCCACACAGCCTTGGTATCCGGTGGTCTTTGACATGCTCAACGAACCTTGGGTCCTTTTGAAGGGTTGCCCACAATTGGTTACTCACCCTGTCTCAGGGGAGCCGCATCCCTGCCATGGCTATTTAAATTTGTTGGCTTGCAGGTTCTGAACAGGCCGTTAGTCCAATACGGCCTCTCGGCTCGGACCATGGATACCACCAGGGCGTCGTGTCGAGAGTCTACAAGGCGAAGATACCGCTTGCATATTAAGAAGTGGGAAGCCTACTGCAGCCGCTCTCGCATCACGTACGATGACGTGACAACAACCGACGTCCTGGAATTCCTCGCGGGGTTGCACCATGATGAACACTTAAGTTACAGTGCCATCAACAGCGCCAGAAGTGCGCTATCGGTCTACCTCAGTTGGAGGTAGGATCCAACAGGCTAGTGTCCAGACTCATGCGGGGTATATTCAATATGAATCCGCCTATACCACGCTATAATATCACCTGGGATGTCAGGGACGTATTAACCCTGCTCAGGACGTGGTCTCCCATGGAAGGGCTCCAACTGGACCAACTCACCATGAAGCTGGTGATGTTACTAGCGCTGACTTCAGCTCAGAGGGTACAGACACTACACAATCTGCGTGTCGACAAAATGACAGCTACCCCTACAGAAGTAGTCTTTTTCGTTGACGAGCTACTAAAGCAGCATAGACCTGGGTGCACAGGGCTGCAGCTGAAGTTCCCGGCATACCCCGCAGATGCTAGGCTATGTTTAGTCTCACATATCCGCCACTATGTCAAAGTGACGGCACGCATCAGAGGAATGGAGAGATACCTGCTTGTCACTCACAAGAGACCTCATCATCGAGTGACAGTCCAGACGATATCCATGTGGCTTCCAGTCGTCTTGGGTAAGTCAGGTATCGACACTAATGTGTTCAAGTCTCTTTCCACCAGGGCTGCATCGACGTCAAGGGCGAGGGTCATGGAGGTGCCCATGGACCAAATTCTCGCCACAGCAGGATGGGCTAATGAAGCTGTGTTCCAGCGTTTTTATAACAAGCCTGTTGCTGCTCCTCTACGGTTCGCAGAAGCCGTGCTGAATGCAGGTCACGAACGTGGAGATGTCCCCGCATGAGGGGTTTTGTTTTGTTGTTAATAACTCTGCTCTTGTTTTGCAGTATGAACTATTGAGCAAGTTTGTTCCTCCCATCCATCCCTGGTAGTGGTGTGTCAGCATGGACGTGGTCCAGGGCGTGTAATCACAGAAGCTTTGAAGTCTTCACGAAGTCACTCACGTGACTCCGAAATGAAATAGTAAGATTGAACGAGAACTTACCAGTTCGAAGGTTGATCTTTATTTCATGAGGAGTCGAAGTGAGGGATTTCGTGCCCTCCTCGCCCAACCCTCAATCACCTTCATCTGGTAATCTTAGTCAATTCAATCATACTATGCGAAGTCATTTCTATTGTTGGTTCTGTGATTCCACGCCGCTACTTTGAAGTATGTCGAGCATGCGCGCCGGCGGGCTCTTCACGAAATCCCTCACTTCGACTCCTCATGAAATAAAGATCAACCTTCGAACTGGTAAGTTCTCGTTCAATCTTACTATTCTCCATTTTAGGTAACTAACGGATAAGCAACCCTTCCCTCCCTCCCCTTTTGTCCGCTCCCTCCCCTCTCTTCCCTGTGCCCCACCTGGATTTGCACCCATTTCTCCCATTCTCTCTTCTCCCCCTCTTCCCTTCCACCTCTATCCTTTCCTCTGGCTTCACATTTCACGCATCTTCTATCCTTATACACACCTTTTGTCATTTCATCTCTGGTCTTAGTGCACCACCTGCCTATTCAAAGACATTGCCTCCCTTTTGACCCTGTTGGTTCCCATTTGTCACACTTTTCATCTCTCGACTTCATCTGCGCATCTGACAATCTAAATCACCTCCCTCACCTACATCCACCTATCACTTGCCAGACTTTGAACCGGCCCACCTCACTTGCCCGGGTTCGATCCTGACTACTGGTGCTGTATGCAGTACAGCTATATCAGATACATATTTGACTTGTCATTCAAGGGAAGAGCAAATCAGGTGTGTGTCGGCATGTGTTCACTTTGGTAATTGTACATCCTATTTTGCAAAGCAGTTTTAAAATACAACCTGTAACATCAACTAGGGTGTGACATTGTGGCGCAGCGGTAGAGTTGTTGCCTTACAATGCCAGAGACCCAGGTTCAATCCTGACTGCAGGTGCTGTCTGTGCGGAGTTTGTACGTTCGCCCTGTGACAGCGTGGGTTTTCTCCGGGTGCTCCCGTTTCCTCCCGCACTCCAAAGACGTACAGGTTTGTAGGTGAATTGGCTTCTGTGAATTGTAAGTTATCCCTTGTGTGTAGCATAGGGCTAGTGTATGGGGATGATCACTGGCCAGCGCAGACTCGGTGGGCCGAAGGGCCTGTTTCCACGCTGTATCTCCAAAATCTAAACTCTAAATCAATCTGAAGGAGGGCTCCGACTCAAATCGTCACCTATCCATGTTCTCCAGAGATGCTGCCTGGCCTGTTGAGTTACTCTGGCACTTTGTGTGTGTATTTAAACATACTGTCTGTTACACTGGGCTCGAAAAACAGCATCCAGCTCAGGAGCGATCCCCAATCAACAACTTTTATACGATCTGGAGCTGCCGCAGAATGGCAACATTTGCCAAACCTTTAAAGTAACCGTGAAACTGTAGAGAAGTCTTGTCAGATCACGTTTATTGTCATCTGCACCAGTACGATGAGATACAGCCCAACGAAAGCCTTGCTCCCGGCAGCATCACCGACACATAGACTCAGGCAAACATGTCATGACGCACGGTGTGCATGAATTACACAAAATTCGACAAGGCAGTAAAAATAAAAGACTGCGCATAATGACAAAACACAATTAGAAAAGAATGTGCCCTGGACGGCAAACACAACACATCAACAAAGTCAAACTAAAAAAAAAGACACAAAGTGCTGGAGTAACTCAGCAGGTCAGGTTGCATCTCTGGAGAACGTGGATAGGCGACTTCTGAAGAAGGGTCTCGACCCAAAACATCACCCATTCCTTTTCTCTTTGCCCCGCTGAGTTACTTCAGCATTTTCTGTCTATTCTTGGTGTAAACCAGCATCTGCATTTCCTTCCTACACGTTTTAAGTTGCGACCCTTCTTCAGAATGATTGGAGTAGAGTCTTCTGTAGAAGGGTCCCGACCCAAAATGTCGCCAACCCATGCTCTCCAGAGACACTGCCTGACCCGCCGAGTTACTCCAGCACTCTGTGTCTTTGTTATGTAAACCAGCATCTGCGGTTCCTTGCATCTATGTCAAACCACTGCTGCTTTGAAGACACTAGAACTGAACGCAGAACTGAACGCAAAGTACCAGAAGAACTCAGCGGGTCAGGCAGCATCTGTGGATGGACATTTCTGCGTCAGGACCCTTCTTCAGACACTATGGAGGATACTTTGAGGAGGTCTTTATAAATGGCAGTCTTGTGCAGCCCCACTCCAGGTACAGACTGTGCATGTCTTTAAGGGCCTGTCCCACTTGCGTGTCATTTACGCGACATCATTTACACGTCACAATGCATGACGCGCGCGTGATAACGCACGCGTGACGCCCGCATGCCGTGCATTACACACGCACGGCGCGTGGTGGCGTAGGCAGTGGCACGCGGTAGCGCGCGGCTCCACAGGATTTGGGGATTCTCAAAATCCTCGCGCACCACCTGCGTGACACGCAAATGCCGCCCAAGTGGGACAGGCCCTTTAGAGTTGAGGGTTATCTCCATCTAAAACTGCCAGGCGACAATCTTAAAGCAGCAATTTGACTGTGCCTAAAATTACAGTTGGCATATTCATCCACATTTTAAAGCTGACAAGAGGATGAATAATAAAACCATGGCAACCATGGCTGCACGAATCTTAATACATTTCTTTCACAGCCACCACCTCCATTTGTCAGTTGTTAAACATGAGCTGCTAGCATTAGAACATCAACCTTTCAGTTCCGGTTAACATTTCAAATACCTTCAGTGCTGACATTTTCCATATCAATCCTGTTTAGCGGCTAAATGCGTAACCATTTTTTACGCATCACCATGTATTCGCTCAATAAGTTTAGTATAGTTTATGGATACACCGCGGCCACAGGCCCTTCAGCTCACCGAGCCGACCAGCGATCCCCGCACGCTAATGCCCCTGTCCCACTTAGGAAACCTGAACGGAAACCTCTGGAGACTTTGTGCCCCACCCAAGGTTTCCGTGCGGTTCCCGGAGGTTTTTGTCCTCCGGCAACCACCTTCAACTAGCATCACAACCGGCTTCGACAAAAATTACCGATTTTCAAAACGGAAACCACTTTCGACCATTAGGGAGACTGACACAAACCTCCGGGAACCGCACGGAAACCTTGGGTGGGGCGCAAAGTCTCCAGAGGTTTCCGTTCAGGTTTCCTAAGTGGGACAGGGGCATTACACTGTCCTAATGCGGTCACGGGGAGAACGTGCAAACTCCGTACAGACAGCACCCTCGGTCAGGATCGAACCCGGGTCTCTGGTGCTGTAAGGCAGCAACTCTAGTGCCACCCCCGATTGTTTGAAGCTTATCAGCTATCAGTTTAAGCTTTTCTCCCCATTGTCAAAGGTCATATGTTGAGATGCAGAAACAAAGAACTGCAGATGCTGGTTTAATACGAAATATAGACACAGAGTGCTGGAGTAACTCAGCGGGTCAGGCAGCATCTCTGGAGAAAATGGATGGGTGATGTTTCGGGTTGGGACCCTACTTCAAACTCAGAAGAAGGGTCCCGACCCGAGATTGCAACATTCACGTGGTCCACCCTGTTTCGACTAATGCAATCAATCCTACATGCACAAACAAGGTCAAATAGAGCAAGTTGACCTGCAACTTTAGGCTGTGCACGCTAGAAGAAGAATATTAACTTTTACTTGACTGATAAAATGGTAAATTCACTTGAGAGGAAAATGTTTAGACAAATTAATTGGGCCAGGCAGCATCTGTGGAGGAAAATGGACAGACAACGATATTCGAGGTCCGGACCCTTCTTCACACTGATGATCAAGTCCCAGTCGAAAACATTCTCTGTCCATTTCTATCCACAGAAGCCATCTTGCCCGCTGACTTCCTCCATAAGTGTGTTTGTTCAGGATTCCAGCGTCTGCAGTCCACAAACGTAGTATCCTTCGCTTTTTCTGTTGGAGGCCACATTTAGAATATTGGGTTCAGTTTTGGGCACCATGTTATGGGAAAGATGTTGCAAAGCTGGAAAGGATGCAGAGAAGATGTACGAGGCTGTTGCCAGGACTCGAGGGCCTGAGCTATAGGGAGAGGCTGATCAGGTTAGAATTCTGTTCTTTGGAGCGCAGGAGGATGAGGGTCTTATAGAGGTGTACAAAATGATGAGAGGATCGAGTCTTTTGCCCAGAGTAGGGGATTCGAGGAGCAGAGGATGTAGGTTTAAGGTGAGGGAGGAAAGATTTAATAGGATCCTGAGGGGTAACTTTTTTTGTAGTTACAAGTGTGGCAATAGATATAAGGCAAATGCAGACAGATTAGTACGGGTGTCAGGGATTATTTGGAGAAGACAGAAGAATGGGGTTTAGAGGGAAAGTTAGATCAGCCATGATTCAATGGCGGAGTAGACTTGATGTGTCGAATAGCCTAATTCAGCTCCCTATCATCCCTGAACTTATGAACACATGAGGTGGGGCTGGTGTAGATGGGGCACGTTGGCAGGCGTGGGGACGTTGTGCCGAAGGGCCTGTTTCCACCCTGTATGACTCGATGGAGAAGTGTGGAGAAAGCTTCATGCAGAAGGAGACTGTAATCAAATGAGTAGCACATTGTCGTGCTATGATATTTGGCGGGCCAGCCATCATTAAGTTCTGGTGTCATACTCAATTAGATGGAATGAGAATCAAACATGGTGCAAAATGGAAGCTCTCCAGAGGTCATTGTCATCAGAATTGTTGTCAAAACTGCGTGGAGCTGCCCTAATTCAATTTTGAAATTTAGCTATTAAATTTCCATTACATGGGCTTGCTGCCCACGTGCTGGCCATGGCTCAGGGTTTGTGAATGTAATCCAATGCATCACCTGCTGTTGCAGCAGCACCGACGTTAGTGCTTCTCAATGGACTACCTATGCACTCCTGGTTCCCTCCCTCTCGTGGTGTTGCCTGCAGCATTTGCTTGGTGAAAGTGAGTGGTGTGGCTGGAGAACTACTATGGTGCTTTGTCAATGGAGCTTTATTGTCACTTGTGCAAGCCCACCGTGCAATTCTTTGCCTACAGACAGTCCAGTAGAGTATTACCATACCTAAGCACAATCCCCCAATTAGCAAAGTGTGCAGAAACATAGAAAATAGGTGCAAGAGGAGGCTATTCGGTCCTTTGCGCCAGCACTGCCATTCAATATGATCATGGCTGATCATACAAAATCAGTACCCCGTTCCTGCTTTCTCCCCATATCCGTTGATTCCTTTAGCCCTAAGAGCTGAATGTGGAATTCTCTGCCTCAGAGGGCGGTGGAGGCAGGTTCTCTGGATGCTTCCAAGGGAGAACTAGATAGGGCTCTTATTATTATTGTTTAGCGTTTTCTGAGTCATTCGGAACTGTCACTGCATGTCATGTTGTTACTGGTGGGCTTTGACTCTGACATCGGGAGGACAATGGGGTGCGCGGGGGAGAGATAAGACTTTGCCTTCCATCACAGTAAGGAGGAGATTCACTGTGATGGATGTTTGTGTAAATTGTGTTGTGTGTGGTTCTTTTCTTGTTTATATGACTGCAGAAACTAAATTTTGTTTGAACCTCAGTGAGGTTCAAATGACAATAAACGGTATTGTATTGTATTGTATTGTATTGTATCGTATTGTAAAAATAGCGGAGTCGGGGGAGAAGGCAGAAACAGGGTACTGATTGGGGATGATCAGCCATGATCACATTGAATGGTGATGCTGGCTCGAAGGGCCAAATGGCCTACTCCCACACCTATTGTCTATTGTCTATTGAATCTAACTTTCTCTTGAAAATGGCCAAATTTTACTCCTATCATTTATGACCTGACAGTGTAACGCCATTCTCATGTAAAAATCCCGGTGTTATTTAAAGACCAAAGAAGTATTGTCAGATTCCTGGCCAATATTTTGCTTCGGAGTCACATGAGAGATGACGTGAAGACCCCGCCAGCACGCATGCGCGACATATCGTCGACCGCATGTCGAAGCCACAGACAGGGAGGAGGGTCGCTCCTCCACCGGAACGGACCTGCGGGTAAGGTGAACTAACCTGAGGTCGTTTTTTTCTTTCAGGGACTCTGTGAGACAGAGTACCCCACCAAGGGGCCGCCTCGAAAGACTGACTGCGGTCCGCGGGCAGTCAGCGGCAGCAAAAGACTTCACGGCAATGTTACCGGGAAGTTGGGCAGCCCATTGACCCGGCAGGGTCCGGGCTCGGAGACTCGCCGTTCATGGGTAGCAACGGCAGAGCGGCAGCCCGACTTAACGCCACTACAAGGCTGACGGCACAACAACCCGGAAGTCAGGCAAACCCGTTGACTCGGCAGGGTCCGGGCTCAATAATCCCGCATGGAGCGGATGGGGAGCATTAGCTCCAACGTGACACACACCAGGAGTCTGGTCACCGTGGGTATCCGAGCAGACCCACGGCAGTACCCTTTACAAGGCTGCCAAATGCTCACCCTCTTCGCGGGGGAGCATAAGGAGTCAGGTCCGGGCTGACTCTGAAGAGGGGGTGTTGGCAGAAGAATACAACATGCTAGGGGTGCAAGAAGAGGAGCTACTCGTGCTGTTTCGGGGATAACCTGCCCAAACAGGTAAAAGACCTCGACAAAGAGCAGCATCCCTACGCATCCACCAGCAGGCTGTGTTATCACACCGAAAGAAAAGCTGGTGAACGCTCGAAGGCCGTACAACCTATACAAATGTCTTTGTCAGGCCATGTCCCAGAACGGCTTTCCTGGAAGATGCGCCAACCCCACACAAAGCCTCCACCTCCCAGGAACCAAGGAAGGAGGAAACTAACACAGCACCACCGGTAACCATGGAGGCAGGTGGGTCTGGTTGCCCTCGGAACATAGCATGTGTAACTTCTTCACAGGTTTGGGGAAGGTTACACTTGTACAGGGAATTACTTCTGATCTTTTCATACTGCACTGTATTCAGCGATACAAAATTGAATTTGTTGACAAACTCCTCCTCTCCGGTTCAACGTGCACCCAGCCAAAAGTTCGTGCTTTCACAAAAAAGAGAAAGTGGAAGGTCATGCGGAACTGTTAAAAACTATATACTAAAGGAGCTATAGAGGAAACCAAACTTGAGTTTGTATCAAACATCTTCACCCAAAACAAAAAAGATGACGGATGCCGCATCATTTTCATTTGACACAACTGAATACTTTTGTGCAGTACACCCACTTAAAAATGGAAAATTTTGTTACTGCTAAAACAACTAGTTTTCAAGGGGTGCTTTACTACTCAGAACAATAGACAAAGATCACCGCAGATACCTGAAATTTATCTGGATGGGAGCTCTGGCAGTATAAAGCACTGCCTAATGGATTAACATCAGCCCCAGATTGTTTCCAAAAATATTGAAACCAGCTTTGGCGTTTCTTCGGAAAAAAAAACCATATTGTCATGGCATATCTAGATGACATCTTATTGTGGGGATAACTTGGAATTGGCTAAATTTGCTGCCTCAGCCACCAAGCTCCTATTTCAAAAATCGGGATTATTATCCATCCAGACAAATCCAAGTAAATGCCTTCCGGTGACTATGGATTTAGGATTCACGGTTGACTCTGTTCATATGTCTGTCACCTTGCCAAAGGACAAAGCAACAGACTTGATAGAGGCATATAACAGCTTTGTTTGCGTCAGTTAACCACCTATTCGGCAAACGCCAGGGTAATTGGGAAGCTCGTGGCTGCCTTTTTCCCAGCCACAATTTGGACCCTACATTACCAAAATCTACAAAGAGCCAAAACTACAGCACTCAAAAACACCATGCTGACCATTTTGACAGTCTCGCCAAAGCAAATTGGAAATTACAATGGTGGATTAGCAATGTTCAACATTGCTCTAAATCCCATCACAATCACAAACCCTTCAGTTGTGTTACAAACTGACGTCAGCAATTATGGCTGGGGAGCAACCAATACCACCTCCGGATGCGGTGGTAGATGGAATACACGAGTCAACCTTACTTCAGGGTATCAATCATCTAAAGATGTTGGGAGCATTCACGGACTTCGGGCTAACTTTTCAGACATGCATCATTTGCATGTTCGCCTACAAATTGATATATGGTGACATACATTAATCGTGGTGACATACATTAATCATATGTGTGGAATTAAGTCGATATCTTGTGATGAATTGATCAATACAATCTGGCACTGGTGCATAGAAAGAAACATTTCGACACTGGCGGACACCAGGTCATGCAAATTCAATGACAACACCGAATGGATGTTGGACCACCAGTTATTTACTGACATTATAGCTCAGTATGTAACGCCAGACATTGACCTTTTTGCATCAAGACTTAATCACCAGATACCAACGTATGTTGCATGGGAATCAGACCCTTCTGCCTCAAAATTCAACAAGACTCCGCATAAGGTATTTTGGGAGTACCCAATTGGCCTACTCAGCCATGGTTCCCTATGGTACTCGACATGGTCTCAGAGCCATGTATTCCAATCTACAAACGCCCGAGTTGCTGGTACATCCTGTGACGGAAGAGTCATCCGTGCCATGGCCGAATGAACCTATTGGGTTGCAAGATTGGTAAGACCTCTCCTGGAATTTGGGCTGTTGGACCGAACCATGAATATCATCGCAGCATCATGCAGAATCCACCAGGTAACAGTACCTCACCTATATCAAATAATGGGAGGTATTTTGTACCAGGACAGACACTACTTACAAGACAGCCACCATCACGGATGTGCTGGAGTTCCTGGCAAGTCTACATTTCGATGAAGGCTTGAGTTATAGTGCCATCAACTGTGCTAGAAGTGCCCTATCCTCATACTTGGGACAGGGGTTAAAACATCATGGAGGAGGATCTCACCCTCTGGTGTCAAAACGATGAGGGGATTTTTAACTCAAATCCCCCCCAGGGCTCAATATTCCCAGACATGGGATATTGACATTGTCCTGACCCTATTCAGAGATTGGGCACCACGTCCCTCTCACTAACCAAACTCACGTATTAAACATTGATGCTGATGGCACTTGTACGGCGCAGCGGGTCCAGTCTCTGCACAAACTAGACTGGACGCCATGGTAACATCCCAAAATAAGGTAACCGTTCACATTTATGAGTTACTTAAACAAAACAGGGCTGGGTCATCTGGCCTCAAATTGGAGTTCCTGGCTTATCCCGTAGATAGACGCCTGTGCATAGTGACCCACCTTCTACATTACCTGGAGGTCACCAAAAGTCTCAGGGGAACGGAAATGGCTCTATTGATAAGTTTTAAATGTCCTCATCACAGAATAACCGTGCAGACCATCTCAAGATGGCTCAGGGTGGTGTTAGGTGCAGCAGGGGTGGATACATCTCATTCTACAATGGCTGCAGCTACATCATGCAGCAAGGTGGAAGTTCCTCTGGGCCACACCCTTGCAACGGCGGGTTGGTCTAATCAAACAACTTCCAGCAGTTTATAACAAACCTGGGGCTACGCCTGAGATATTGCAGAGACTATTTTAAGTTCTGTATTATTATTTCCCCACAGTTAGGGGTTATTATTATTATTTGTTAAATAATACATCATTGTTTTTCAGCACTGTCAAGTCTGAAATACGTTAACATACTTCCTCCATTGGTTATTATGGCAGTGTGTGAGCATGGACTCGTTCCAGGGCATGAAATCACAGAGCTTTGAAGTCTTCACGTAGCCACTCACGTGACTCTGAAGTAAAATAGTAAGATTAAACAAGAACTTACCAGTTCGAAATTTGATCCTTATTTTATAGAAACATTGAAATTAGGTGCAGGAGTAGGCCATTCGGCCCTTCGAGCCTGCACCGCCATTCAATATGATCATGGCTGATCATCCAACTCAGTATCCTGTACCTGCCTTCTCTCCATACCCCCTGATCCCATTAGCCACAAGGGCCACATCTAACTCCCTCTTAAATATAGTGGTTATGAGGAATTACAAAGAAGGGATGACGTGCCCTCCGCTCCCAACCCTTATAATAAGGTCAACTGGTATGTTCATTCTCTTATCTTACTATCTTCAGTCAACTTTACTATCTGTGATTTCGCACCGCTGCTTTGAAGAATGTCGCGCATGCGTGCTGGTGGGGTCTTCACGTAATCCCTCATCATAACTCCTCATAAAATAAGGATCAAACTTCAAACTGGTAAGTTCTCATTTAATCTTACTATTAATATCTTAACTGATAGAAATAGTCCACTGAGCCTGAGGCACCATGTTTCCTTTTGCGCCATTTTCCAGTACAGGCCACCATACAGTATTTCTTACGAGCGGTGCCCGATTCAGGCAAGAACCAGGTTGCTGCAGGGCCTCCAGCCATCGCCTTCCTTGGAAGACACATCTCTCTCCTCACCTGTCCACCTTTATGCCCTGGGGGCATCACCCCATATTGTGTGTGAAAAAATGTCCATCACAAGCCTTGGAAATCTTTACTTAGGAGGCAGGCCGACAGGTAGAAGGCAGAGCATTGTGGTGGAGTGAATCTCGTGTTTCATAAGTTCGAGGAGCAGAATTAAACCATTCGGCCCATCACGTTTATTCCACCATTCAATCATGGTTGATTGTCCAGGACCAGAGGTCATAATGTTAGAATTAAAGGACGTTCCTTTAAGAAGGAGATGAGGAGGAATGTCTTTAGTCAGAGGGAGGGAGAATCTGTGAAATTCATTGCCACAGGAGGCTGTGGAGGCAGTCAATGGATATTTTGAAGGCAGAGATAGACAGATTCTTGGTTGGCAGAGTAGACATAATGGGTGTCAGGGTTAAGGGGAGTAGGCAGCAGAATGGGGTTGAGAGGGAGAGATACATCAGCCATGATTGAATGGTGCAATAGACTTCATGGGCCGAATGGCCTAATTCGGCTCCTATCACATGAGCTTATGAACATGAATTTCTTTAGTCAGAGGGCGGTGAATCTGCGGAATTCATTGCCACAGCCAGCTGTAGAAGCCGTCAATGGATATTTTGAAGGTGGACCTATACAAGTCTGAGGCACAGTTGCCGTTATACCAGGAGCAACAGGCAACAGTAAGGCCCTGTGAATAGTCGTTAGAGTGATGGATGATCTGATGAAGTGACTTTGGCACTGCCAGTTCAGGTATTCATATTTGCCAGGAATCTGACAATACTTCTTTGCTCTTCAAATAACACTGGGATTTTTACATGAGTCAGATTATTGATTAGTACGGGTGTCAGGAGTTATGGGAAGAAGGCAGGAGTATGGGGTTATAAGATCATCAGGTCATAAGTAATAGAAGCAGAATTAGGCCATTCTGCCCATCAAGTCTACTTGATCTATCTCTCCCTCCCAACACCATTCTCCTTTTATTCTGAGGCTGTGGTCTCTGGCCCTAGACTTTCCCACTAGTTTCATGAGTAATCCCAACGCAGGGGTTTCTGGATCAAAGGGTCTTGGCTTCACTCCATTCCAGCAATCCGAAGAATGAACCAAGTTGACGAATAGACAATAGACAATAGACAATAGACAATAGACAATAGGTGCAGGAGTTGGCCATTCGGCTCTTCAAGCCAGCACCGCCATTCAATGTGATCATCCCCAATCAGTACCCCGTTTCTGCCTTCTCCCCATATATCCTGACTCGGCTATCTTTAAGAGCCCTATCTAGCTCTCTCTTGAGTATCCAGAGAACCGGTCTCCACCACCCTCTGAGGCAGAGAATTCCACAGACTCTGTGAGAAAAAGTGTTTCCTCATCTCCGTTCTAAATGTCTTACCCCTTATTCTTAAACTATGGTCCCTGGTTCAGGACTACCCCAACATCGGGAACATGTTTCCTGCCTCTAGCGTGTTCAAACCCTTAATAATCTTATATGTTTCAATGAGATTCCTGCTCACCCTTCTAAACTCCAGAGTATACAAGCCCAGTCACTCCATTCTCTCAGCATATGACAGTCCCGCCATCCCGGGAATTAACCTTGTAAACCCTGCACTCCATCAATAGTAAGAATGTCCCTCCTCAAATTAGCGGACCAAAACTGCACACAATACTCCAGGTGTGGTCTCACTAGGGCCCTGTACAACTGCAGAAGGACCTCTTAGCTCCTATACTCAATTCCTCTTGTTATGAAGGCCAACATGCCATTCCCTTTCTTCACTGCCTGTTGTACCTACATGCTTACTTACATTGACTAATGAACAAGGACCCCCAGATCCCGTTGTACTTCCCCTTTTCCCAACCTGACACAATTTAGATAGTAATCTGCCTTCCTGTTTTTGCTACCAAAGTGGGTAACATCACATTTATCCACATTAAACTGCATCTGCCATGCATCTGCCCACTCACCCAACTTGTTCATGTCACCCTGCATTCTCATAGCATCCTCCTCACAGTTCACACTGCCGCCCAGCTTTGTGTCATCTGCATGGCATGTTGGCCTTCATAACAAGAGGAATTGAGTATAGGAGCTAAGAGGTCCTTCTGCAGTTGTACAGGGCCCTAGGGGGGCGCCGTCCAGTTGGTATGGCTGCCCAGCCTGCAGCTGCCTGTCTTTTAACTTTTTTTTTTAATTTTTAGTGTGTAAAAAGTGTTTTGTTTGGAGTCTATTCTTTTTTATGTGAGGGGTGGGGGGGGGGGGGGGAGGGAGAAAGGGGGAAACGGTTATTCCTGGTCGCTACCTGGTCGGGGAGGCAGCTTTTCTCCAAGCTGCATCTTCGACCCGTCCTCGCGGCCTACCAGCAGGTCTGGAGCGGCGTTTCCTGATGGGACCGGCCAGAATCTCGGCTTCGGCGGCGGCTTGGGACACCTGGAACAGCCGTTGGAGCGCTATCGCTATCGCGAAGCAGGCGATGCCTTGCTTGGGTTGCCGCGCTGGAAATCCGGTGAGCTGAAGGACGCCGACAAAAACATCGCGGAGCCGCGGGTCTGTGGAGTGGCCAGCTGCAGCGCTGAACTTTAACATCGGGAGCCTCCATCCCAGCGGTGGAGCTCCATCCGGCGCGGCCTTGTTAGCTTCGGATGCCGTGGACTCCAGTAAGAGGCGGCCATTCCAGCTGCCCCAAGCCGCTGAGATGGAGGCTCCCGACGCCGGAGCACCATCACCCGGTGAGAACGGCCTGGAACATCGGGCCCCGTAGCAGCGACTGCGGAGGCCTCAATAGGCCCGACTATGGGTGAACTGGGGATGGGACTGGACTTTGCTGCCTTCCTCCACAGTGGGAACCATTATGGGGGGATGTTTTTATGTCTACTGTTAAATCCTATGATGTATCTTTATCTGTGTGCTGCCTGGCAAATCAAATGTCACTACACCAATTGGTGTATGTGACAATAAATGTCCTTTGTCCCTTTGTCCTTTGAAATTTGCTAATGTTACTTTGAATCCCTTAATCTAATCAGCCACTAGTGCGGAGAATTTTCTTGTCTAAAGTTAGGTGCCCACACCACTGAGTATTGAATGCATAAATGCTGCGAATGTATGATGAGTTTTTACACAGCTTGTGTTTGGTACATACTTTTTATTCTGAATAACGTGTTTTGTTGGAGGTTAGGTTTGTAATGAGACAGTAGAGACATCGTCACACAGCGTGGAGACAGCCCCTTCGGCCCAACTTGCTCATGCCGACCACCAAACCCCATCTACACTAGTCCCACCTGCCGGCGTTTAGCCCATATCCCTCCAAACCTGTCCTATTCATGTACCTGTCCAAATAATTTTTTTTAAAGTTGTGATAGTACCTGCCTGAACTACCTCCGCCCGCAGACGAAATGTGAAGGAAGGAACTGCAGTTGAAAGAGCTAATAGTCAAATCTAATATAGTTTACAAAATGGAGTTGTTCCTTTACAAAAGTATGGTTTCGTAGAACAAAAGAATGGCTCGGTGCCAAGTCTGAATGACTTTGCAAATTATATGGAACACAATATGGAAGACAGGTTGTCTTTTTAATAAAGACATTAAGATGGAAACCTACGTAATAACATGTGCTTCTTTCAAGGCCATAAAGAAGCCAAGATTGAAAAAATAGCTGATGCTCCAGAGATAAGTAATAACTTGTTATTGGATGAGCTTGATTGGGACCCGGCTTTTCCTATATTCTAAAAGGCAAAAGAATATTTCAGTCATGCCATATTCAGACTTGGTAGGAGTGTTTTACATAAGAAAAATGTATAAATGTGCTAACTGTCCTTGGTTCTGTGTGGAACCCGAGAAGCACTGAGCAACGTTTGTGCTCGTAGATCTTGCCACTCCCGTCTGACGAATCGATTAAAGTTTGCTTTGGTTTACCTTTAACAATGTTGTTGCTATCTGCTTTTCAAGAGACGAACTTTGACACCTGCCTCAACTACCTCCTCCCGCAGACGAAATGTGTTGGAAGGAACTGCAGATGCTGGTTTAAACCGAGGATACAAAGATTGAAGAAGGATTCCGACCCGAAACAACATCTATTATTTTTCTCCAGAGATGCTGCCTGACCCTGCTGAGTTACTCCAGCATTTTGTGTCAACCTCGTCCAGCAGTTTGATCCATATACCCTTTGTGTAAAAAAGTTGCTCCTCGGGTTCCTGTTAAAACCTTCTCCCCTTCGCCTTTAGCCTATGTCCTCTGATTCTCGATTCCCCTACTCTGGGTAAAAAACTCTGTGCATTTAACCCTACCCGTTCAGTAAACAGAAATGTGATGTGAAAAACCCAGCGTTATTGGAAGAGCAAAGAGGTATTGTCAGATTCCTGGCCAAAATTAATATCTGAACTGGCAGTGCCAAAGTCACTTAATCAGATCATTCATCACTTTAATGGCTGTTCACAGGGCCTTACTGTATACCTGTTGCTCCTGGTATAATGGTAACTGTGCCTCAGACTTATATCGCTGACTGCATAACACTTCGGGTCATATGAAGGGTAATATGATATAAATGCAAGTGCTTTCTTTCTTGATCAGTTGAGCCCAACTAATTTTCGCGATGAGATGTGATTTCTGTTGCATCTCGTTTTCAGACTGGGGTGACTGGTGGTGTGCCACAGGAGTCAGTGCCGGGACTATTCTGGTTTGTCAGTTCTCCAAAACGATTTGGATGAGAATGCACAAAGCATGGTTCATAAGCTTACAGGTGACACTAAAATATGTGGTATCATAGACAGTGAAGAATGTTATCAACAGTTCTGGAGAGATCTTGATGAGACGGGAGAGTAGATTTCAGAACGGCAAATGGCAATCAATCCAGATAACGGCGAGGTGTTGTATTTTGGGAAGTCAAATCTGGGTAGAACATTTACAATGAAATACATACTTCCTTGTAAGTGGAGCCTCAGGTAGACAGGGTGGTGTAAAAGGTGCCTGGCACACTGGCCTTCATAAAGGCATCATGGTGGTGCAGCGGTAGAGTTACTGCCTTACATAGCCAGAGACCCAGGTTCGATCCTGACTACGGGTGCTTATCTGTACAGAGTTTGTACGTTCTCCCAGTGACATGCGTGGGTTTTCTCCGAGATCTTCGGTTTCCTCCCACACTCCAAAGACCTACAGGTTTGTAGGTTAATTGGCTTGGTATAAGTGTAAATTATCCCTAACGTGTGTCCGATAGCGTTAATGGGTGGGGATCGCTGATCGGTGGGGACTCAGTGGATCGAATGGCTTTTTCCACGTTGTGTCTCTAGACTAAACAAAACTCAGATCTGCAGGGGAGTGGGGCGGGAAGTCAACTAGCCATGCTGCTGCACTACCAATGTTCCAGTTTGATTTGTCAGGAAATAAAACTCCGACCATGAAACCTGTAGACTTTAACACCGTGAAGCCCGCGGTCTCCAGTATGACGTGGCCGACTCGAGAGCTCCATGTTCCAATCCGTCCCGACGTCGGAGTTTCAATCATCCCGACAAGAGGTCTTGGACATCGCACTGTTGGCAACGGCAATGCGGAGGGTTCAAGGCCCCGACCAGGGGTAAACAAAGAGGAAGATGACTGAACTTTATTGCCTTCCCTCACAGTGAGGAATGTTGATTCCACTGTGGTGGATGTTTATGTTAATTTTATTTTATGTGTGTATTGTGTTCTTTTCACTTAGTATGGCTGTATGGTAACTCAAATTTCACTGTACCGTGGCTGGCGTGACCTTGAACTTGAATTGTATAAGGAAATAAAGACCTGCAGATGCTGTTTTACAAAAGCAGATTTATAGTGCTGGAGTAACTCAGTGGGTCAGGTAGCATTTCTGGAGAACATGGATAGGTGAGAATTCAGGTCGAGACCCTTCTTCAGACTGATTGTGGGGTGAGAGGGGAGGGGAAGGGAGGGATGGCAGGCGAAAGCCTGACCGGTAATAGATATATAACCATATAACCATATAACAATTACAGCACGGAAACAGGCCTTCTCGGCCCTTCCAGTCCGTGCCGGCCATTTATTTTCCTCTAGTCCCATCTACCTGCACTCAGACCATACCCCTCCATTCCCTTCCCGTCCATATACCTATCCACTTTACTTTTAAATGTTAAAATTGATCCTGCCTCCACCACTTCTGCTGGAAGCTCATTCCATACAGCCACCACTCTCTGAGTAAAGAAGTTCCCCCTCATGTTACCCCTAAATTCTGTCCCTTAATTCTCATGTCATGCCCTCTTGTTTGAATCTTCCCTACCCTCAATGGGAAAAGCTTATCCACGTCAACTCTGTCTATCCCTTTCATCATTTTAAAGATCTCAATCATGTCCCCCCTTAACCTTCTGCGCTCCAAAGAATAAAGACCTAACTTGTCAACCTTTCTCTGTAACTTAGTTGCTGGAACCCAGGCAACATTCTAGTAAATCTCCTCTGTACTCTCTCTATTTTGTTAACATCCTTCCTATAATTAGGTGACCAAAATTGTACACCATATTCCAGAATTGGTCTTACCAATGTTTTGTACAATTTTAACATGACTTCCCTACTCCTATATTCAATGCTTTGATTTATAAAGGCCAGCACACCAAAAGCTTTCTTTACCACTCTATCTACATGCGATTCCACCTTCAGGGAACTATGCACAGTTATTCCTAGATCCCTCTGTTCCACAGCATTCCTCAATTCCCTACCATAGGCAATAAACATTGTGATGTGGCTCGCACTACATAAAGCTATGTGTAGGAAGGCACTGCAGATGCTGGTTTGTACTGAAGATAGGCACAAAATGCTGGAGTAACTCAGCGGGTCAGGCAGCATCTCTGGAGAGAAGGAATAGGTCTCGACCTAAGAAGCACAGAGTCCTTTTCTCCAGAGATCCTGCCTGGCCCGCTGGGTTAGTCCAGCTTTATGTGTCTCCCACTTGTATTACTTCAAGCCTGTTTGATCCCCCCTGTACAAGAAGTGTGCTGTGAATCTGCCTTTCATTGGCAGGTGACCTACAACCAAGCTTGATCTGAGAAACAGTCGAAATAGACTGATGCATGAAAAAGGCATGTTGTCTGGTGAGAAAAAGGCTGGGCTTTAATCCAGTGAAGTTTACAACAGTGAGGGCTGACGTGATTGAAACATTCAGATACCCGACAGCATGTTTCTTTTGAGGGGGAATCAAAAACTAGCATCATGATTTAAAAATAAAGGGTTGCTAAGTTAAGATGAGGTTGATACTTTTTTTTTCTCCCAAAGGGTTTTTAGTCCTTAGTTTCTCTGGTTTACACCGAAGATAGGCACAATATGTTGGGTCGGGCAGCATCTATGGAGAAAAGGAATAGGTGACGTTTCAGGTCGAGACCCTTCGTCAGGCTGAATGTAGAGGGGGTGGGGAGCATTGAGAGGGTTTCATGTCGGAGGGGGGAGAGGAACATCTTCAAAGAATGTGGACCTTGAGGAGATCGGGTCGGAAAACCTTCTTCAGACCAGTCCGTAGTGTCTGCAGAAGGGTTCCTACCCGAAAAGTCATCTATTCCTTTTCTCCAGAGATATTTGTCTGGCCCGCTGAGTTACTCCAGCATTTGGTGCACTTCTGAAACGACCTGTGTGGCCTCTTGCAGAAGAATTAGCGTTTAGCCACGAATGCCTGCTTTGACATTGATCCACAACCCGAGAAGGAAGGATGAAGCAAAGGCACGGTGACCGCTCAAAATTAATGACTAAAAGCTGTCCTTATTAATGCAACATTTTGCCAACATCGGCTGCCAATCCCCGTGCAGAGAAGGAGGTGACTTTGAGGAATATGACGTTTTCTAAAAGCCCTTATTCCAGACCTCACATCGATTGTGAGCTGCCCCTGGCACAAGGTGATACATTCATCCCACGAGCTGCCATCGTGGGAAAGCTGTGAATGTAGTGGCCTGTCTAATGCCAAGTCTAACAGAGGGCTTCTCCAACACAGTTATGTTCCCAACTGCACAAGAGGCTCATCCCTTCCAGCAAGAAGGAGCAGAGCACATTAAAGACAATGTAGAGGAGTCATGCAGTGTGGAAACAGGCCCTTCGGCCCAACTTGCCCACACTGGCCCACATGTCCCAGCTACACTAGTCCCACCTGCCCGCATTTGGTCCACATCCTTCCAAACCGGTCCTATCCATGTACCTGTCTAACTGTTTCTTAAACGTTGGGATAGTCCCAGCCTCGCCTACCTCCACTGGCAGCTTGTTCCATACATCCACCACCCTTTGTATGAAAAGGTTACCCCGCAGATTCCTATTAAATCTTTTCCCTTTCATCTACATCCTCTGTCTTCGATTCACCCACTCTGGGCAAGAGACTCTGAGCATCTACCTGATCTATTCCTCTCATGATTTTACACCCCTCATCCTCCTGCACTCCAAGGAATAGAATCCCAGCCTTCTCAACCTCTCCCAATAGCTCAAGCCCTCGTGTCCTGGCAACATCCACGTAAATCTTATTGTACCCTTTCCAGCTAGGAATCCTGGCATAAAACAGCACAAGATCAGGCATAGACAAGAAGCTGGGGTAACTCAGCGGGACAGGCAGCATCTCTGAAGAGAAGGAATGGGTGATGTTTCAGGTCGAGACCCTTCTTCAGACTCAGGGGAGAGGGAAACTAGAGTTATCGAAGGGTACATCGGGAATGTAAGGTGTGAAAACGACAGGCGATGCTCGAGGAAATGTAGAACGGTTCGTTGTTGGCTGAGGGGAAGGTGACAATGAGGCACACAAACAGTAAAATTAAATTGAAACAAAATCAGGCACATTTGTCCACAAGGTCCACACCAGGCATCTTTCTATAATGTTGGCTACAATTACAACGTTTAAAAGAGATTAATAGATATCTATGGATAGGAAACATTTAGAGAGAGATGGGCCGAGCACTAGGTCAGGTAGACAACTTGGTTGGCATACATAAATGAGACTGAAGGGCCAGTTTCTGTGCTATATAACTGTGTAACACTCCCGCACTCATAGGTGGCACAATAGCGCTGCCTTACAGCGCTTGCAGCGCCAGAGACCCAGGTTCGATCCCGACTACAGGTGCTGTCTGCACGGAGTTTGTACGCTCTCCCCGTGACCGCGCGGGTTTTCTACGAGAACTTCGCTTTCCTCTCACACTCCAAAGAAGTACATGTTTGTAGGTTAATCGGCTTGGTATAAGTGTAAATTGTCCCTAGCGTGTGTAGGATAGTGTTAGTGTGCGGGGATCGCTGGGTCGGTGTGGACTCGGTGGGCCGAAGGGTCCTGTTTCCGCGCTGTGTCTCTAAACTAAACTCCTCGTTCATATCTTTCTCAGAAAAACAAAACAAAGGAACTTCCGCAGAGAAAACCACAGAACCACCACGAAGGATTAAAATAAACATGGTACGACAAAATCTCTTCAGCAAGTAACAACCTTCAAAAAAGCCATTTCAGAGCAAGTGTTTGAAGAGCAACCTTTCTATGTGTCAACTCAACATTACATCTGGTTGCTTTGGCCACACGAATGCAGAATTAATGAGACAACACTTTTAAAAAGCTGCCTGCGACACAATGGGCTTAACATATGAAGTTGGCGACAATAATAAAATGAATGACACAAAAAGTAGATAAAAAACGTACAAAGTGCTGCGCTTTCCTCCCACGCTCCAAAGACGAACAGTTTTGTAGGTTAATTGACTTTGGTAAAAATTGGAAATTGTATCTTGTGTGTGTAGGATAGTGCTCGTGCATGGGGTGGTTAGTGTGGGCGCGGTGGGCCAAAGAGTATGTTTCCGCACTGTAACTCCAGAATCTAATGGCACCAAAGCTCGGGTGCTAAAATACTGGAAAGTGTTTAAAACACAGCCTTGGGTAGAGCTTCAAAGAAGGATTTGTGAAGGTTGGCCAATGAAAATGAGCTCACTATGTCCTACTTTAGTCATGAAATAAGGAAGACAGATTAATTTTATTGTTTGCATGCCTCGTTGTCACCTTCCCCTCAGCAAGCAATGAACCATTCTACATTTCCTTGAACATCGTCAGCTTTGATTTGTCATTTTCACACCTTACATTCTCTCTGAGCCCTTCCATATCTCCAGTTTCCCTCCCCCTTGGCGCGCAGTCTGAAGAAGGGACTCGACCAGGAATGTCACCCATTCTTTCTCTCCAGGGATGTTGCATTTTCCCGCTGAGTTACTCCAGCATTTTGTGGCCATCTTCTGCGTAATTAGGAATTACATGGACGAGACAGGAGGATGTAAACTGATCCCACCACTTGCCACTGGCATGCCGCTTGATCAATATGTCAGCTCAGAATGCAATATAAACTTACAGAGACCAAAGACTAGGCGATATGGAATGCACAGGCTGGGTTTGATGAGGGAAGCCAAGATTTGGTTCAGAGATATAGCGTGGAAACAGGCCCTTCGGCCCACTGACCACTGCTGTCCTACACACACACACTAGGGACAATCTCCCATTTATACCAAGCCGATTAACCTAAAAACCAGTACATCTTTGGAGTGTGGGAGGAAATCGAAGATCTCAGAGAAAACCCACAAGGTCACAGGGAGAACGTATAAACTCCGCACAGACAAGCACCAGGTTAGGCAGTTGAGGCCGAACCTGGGTCTCTGGCACGGTAAGCGCTGTAATGCAGCAACTCTAGCGCTGCGCCACTGTGCCTAGATGTTGGAACGCAGTTAACATTTCCCATGTTATGTGCCTTGCCGCATGCACAGTTGATCATCCGTATAACGTTATCCTCCGGCACCACGCACGAAGACTTACACCAAAAAGGGGCTTGGCAGTGGAAGGATTTTCTTAACGATTTACCCACTCCCAAGACAGACAAGAACATGGTATCAGAAAGTGTATATCGGATTTCTAAAATGAGCGTTGCATTTTGATCCAGACCTAAAACAAAACCAATTTTTTTTTCTAGCTAAATTACACTTATCATTCAATTACACTGAAAGTATAATTACAGATTTTCAGATTCATAATGTCTTGATTAATTACTGCAGAGAAATCCTCACAGCTATTTCACCAGGCCAAGAAGCCGGAAAATTAGGCTGCAACTTCAAAATCATTATGAACAACAGAGAGTCATTATGTAACTTTGCAAGAGTTGTACGATAACGGCAGCTTTAAAGGGTTGAAATAACATGATCTTCAATTACTAGCTTTTGGACCTAAACACTTAGTACAAGTGCCCGAAGATCAGGCACAATAGGGAGAACAAATGTTGCTATTTCTTTCTAATTAATGTCAGCGGGCCTTCGAAGAGTGATGAAAGCTAGCAAGAGAACAGACTACTGCCAGATGGTGTACCAAGGAATAATTAAAACAATCTCCTGATTCCAAAAGATAAATCTAATCCAAGGATGAATACGAGAACTTGCATATAATTACTTATAATTTAAAGTGACGGCACCGGCCTTTGAAGCCATCTCTTCATTCTCCGCAGGAATCTCCTCACCCACCGCGCGGCACGGTGGCGCAGCTGTGGAGTTGCTGCCTTACGGCGCCAGAGACCCAGGTTCGATCCTGACTACGGGTGCTGTCTATACGGAGTTTGTAACGTTCTCCCCGTGACCTGCGTGGGTTTTCTCCGAGATCTTCGGTTTCCTCCCGCATTACAAAGATGCACAGGTTTGTAGGCTAGTCAGGTAGTCTGCACTTATTTAGTCGGAAATAGATAACACTGTTTATCGAGACTCACAACTCGAGTGTGGACCAACCCAAAGCTGACAGTGAAGACAAAGATAGCCGTCCACAACGTCTGTGTCAACAGCACGCTGCTGTACGGCAGTGACACATGGACTACATATGCCAGACAGGAGAGAAGACTCAACACCTTCCACCTGAGAAACATCCGCTGTGTCCTGGGCATATCCTGTCTAGACCGAGTGTCTAACGCCAAGATCCTGTCTCGCGCTGGCCTTCCCACTATGTACCCTCTACTCAGACAGCGCAGACTGCGGTGGCTGGGCCATGTCCACCGCATGGAGGATGGCCATATTCCAAAAGATATCCTCTATGGAGAGCTGGCATCTGGGAGGAGAACCATCGGCCGCCCCCGGCAACGTTACAAGGATGTCTGCAAGAGAGACATCGATGTGGAGTCCTGGGAGAGCCTTGCAGCTGACCGCACGAGGTGGAGAGGTACCCTGAACCAACATCTCAAAACGTGGCGAAGAGAAACTGTAGAACCCAGCGGCAGACACGCGGGCACGCAGAAAGGAGCGCAGCAACTTCAATGAACCAGAGACCACACACAAAATGTGACCCTTGCGCATTGGTCTCTTCAGCCACAAGCGACACTGCTCGAGGCGAGGTTTGGAGCAAGCAGCCAACAACTAGGATGCATCACCCATGGTCAGTCATGACCGAGGGGGGCCTACAGATAACACTACCAGAGAAAATCCAAATTCAAACCTGCCCTTTCTGAAAGGGCCACCGGGAATGGTTCCCACCAGAAGGATTAATGTTATTTCTCTGTCAATGCTTAACCTGGATATTAATTTACAGAATATATTGATCTCAGTTGAAGAACAGCTAAACAGTATTGTTCCAAGATTACAGCACTGTCTCAGAATTATGTTCTTATTTACAAACAATTATAAATACAGTGATCGCCGTCTCATTATTCCAATTGGTATCGATGGATCCTACGTTCATTCCTTTGAATAAACTCCTGTAGTTCACACGTTAATTAAATATTAATTTTATTTCCACACTCGGAATGCAATGGTTTACAGGTACAGAGTTTTCACACGTACAAGCTCTGGGAAACTCTAATTTGTTGGCTTGCTTTATTTAAAGGTGCTTCTTCCTGGTAATGTGATGACACTGCTTTGTCATTTTTAGGGTAGCGCCAACATCGCAGACAGGCATCTGGGTATCCCTGCAGTAGGCTGTGGGGGAGGCTAGTGATAGAGCAGCATCGAGGTGCCAAGCAATAAGTGAACATGAAAATGAGTGATGAAGAGCAGTTTAGTTTAGTTTAGTTTAGTTAATAGACTGCGCTCCGCCCCGACCAGCGATCCCTCTCGCCAACCAGCGATTGGCTTGTGTACAAATTGTGAATTGTTCCTAGTGTGTGGGATAGTGCTGGTGTGTTGGGATCGCTAGTCTGCATAGAGTCGGTGGGCAAGGGGGCCTGTTTCCACGTTGTATCTCGAAACTGAACATTGCAAGAACCTTACGAAAAATAACTTTCTATTCACATACGTAGAATTTTTTTTTTTTTTTTAATATTTTTATTAGAAGCAAAGCATATTGCCAACAACATAACAGTTTTTCAAATACACATTTAACTTGTTTCAAAAATTATACAAATATTACGAAATGATTTATATAAGCTTCCGTTTTTTTTTAGAAAGTAAAGAAGTGAAAGAATAGGTCTATAATCAATGGAGATAGTGATTAAATAATAATGATTATGATTATATAAGAAAAATAAAAAAATTAAATTAAAAAAAATAAAAGTAAAGAATAAAATAAAACAATTATTATATAATAAAAAAAATTTAAAAATGAAGTATACATCTTAACAATGAATGGAACAATTTCACATAACAATATCTATAGAGACGTGTATACAAATCCCAGAATAGATCTTTTCATCTAATCCTACAACTGGGTACTTATTGAGTTACAATGCTGAGCTCAGCTACCCCTTCAAATAGTCAGTGAATGGAGACCATATTTGTCCATTAGGACAAACCTGATTCTCTCCAAATGCAACATCTCCGACATTTCCACTCTCCACATTTTAATTGTGGGGGATAATGTTCCCTTCCAGAATTTTAATATTAATCATACATAGAATTTTAGGCGGCACGGTGGCGCAGTGGTGGAGTTGCTGCCTTACAGCGCCAGAGACCTGGGTTTGATCCCGACCATGGGTGCTGCTGTCTGTACGGAGTTTGTACGTTCTCTCTGTGACATTTTCTACGGTTTCCTCCCACACTCCAAACACGTGCTGGTTTGAAGGTTAATTGGCTTCGGTCCACATTGTAAATTGTCCCTAGTGTGTGTGGGATAGTGTTAGTGTGCGGGGATCGTTAGTCTGCGCGGACGCAGGGGGCCGAAGGGC
Organism: Raja brachyura; assembly: GCA_963514005.1. Next base: position 37,238,311 of record OY740800.1, on the reverse strand, counting down.
CTATATCCACGCTGTATCACTGAACTAAACTAAACTAATTTTATCCTTAAACGATTTAACATTCCACAATGCCTCTTTTGGAAAATGTCATGTAATATCATTTTCACCAGACGTTGCCACCATTGATCACACATCAGAATTCCAATTATTCACAACAGGATTATGTCTTCACAGTTGCTAAAATTAAACTTCATTATCATAACATTGGAGAAGAGATGATAATAACCTTAAAATGTATTAAACTCTTCACTTACAGTTTGAGCAGTGTGGAAACAAGCTTGTTACAAATGCAACAGGTCAGTTATGCTACTGCCAGTGAGAATTTCATTGCTCTGGTCATAGGTTCTCGGAGCAAAATTAGGCCATTTGGCCCATCAAGTCAACTCCGCCACCTCAATCATGCCTGAACTATCTTTCCCACTCAACCCCATTCTCCTGCCTTCTTCCCATAACCCCTGACACCCGTACTAATCTAGAATCCGTCAATCTTTGCCTTAAAAATATCCATTGACTTGGCCTCCACAGCCTTCGGTGGCAATGAGTTCCACAGATTCACCACCCTCTGACTAAAGAAATTCATCCTCATCTCCTTCCTGAAAGGAAGGTCTTTTAATTCTGATGCTGTGGCCTCTGGTGCTAGGCTCTCCCACTAGTGGAAACATCCTCTCCACATTCAGTCTCTCCGGGCCTTTCACTATTCAGTAAGTTTCAATGAGGTCCCCCCTCATGCCTTCGAAATTCCAGTGAGTACAGGCTCAGTGCCGTCAAATGCTCAGAATATGTTAACGCAATCATTCCTGAGATTATTCTCTTCTCCTCTGGACCCTCTCCAACACCAGCATGTGCTTCATCAGATATGTGCCACAAATCTGCTCACAATACTCACAAATGTGGCCTGACCAACGCCGCATAAAGTCTCAGCGTCACGTTACTGTTTATATTTTCTAGTACTCTCAAAATAAACGCCAGTACTACATATCCCTTCCTTACTACCAGTTCGACTTGCAAATTAACTTTATGGGAATCCTGCACCACCTCTCTCAAGTCCTCTTGCACCTCTGATTTCTGAATGCTCTCCCCACTGTAATTGGTGCATGTAACAAATGAACACTGTGGACTTGACACTTGAAGACTTTTGGTCAGACCTCACTCCCAAGACTCGAGTGTAAAGGAAGGGTCATGGTGGATACGCCATTGCAGTCCTGGTAAGAGTACAGAGTGAACAAGAGGGAAAACTGAAGACAGTGAATGGCTTGACGTTTCAGTGCAAAGTGGAGAGTCACATTCATTCACTTGTGCAACGATAGGCAAGTGTATGTTTAGACTTTATAGATACAGTGTGGAAACAGGCCCTTCTGCCCACCCCGTCTGCGTCGACCAGCGATCGCCCCACACACTAACACTACCCTACACACTCGGGACAATTTACAATTATTTATAACCTAAGCCAATTAACCTACAAAACCTGCACGTCTTTGGAGTGTGGGAAGAAATTGGAGCACCCGGAGAAAACCCACGTGGTCACAGGGAGAAGGTACAAACTCCGTACAGACAGCACCCGTGGTCAGGATTCAACCCGGGTCTCCGGCGTTGTATGGTAGCAACTCTACCACTGCGCCACCGTGCCGCCCTGCGTGCTTAGTTTATTTTTAGTTTTACAGATGCAGCATGGAAACAGGCCCTTCAGCCCATCCACACCGACCAATGCGTGGAGCTGCTGCGTCACAGCACCAGATATGCCGGTTCAATCCTGACCGCTGGTGCTGTCTGCGTGGAGTTTGCACGTTCTCCCTGCGACTGCATGGGGTTCCTCCCACCTCCCCAAGGCATGTGGGTTTGTAGATGGATTGCCCTCTAAAAATTTTAAGGAGCGAATGAGAAGGTGGGAGAAGAGAACTAGCGTGAACGGGTGATAGATGGTTGGCGTGGGCTCAGTGGGCCAAAGGGCCCGTTTCCCTGCTGTATCTCCAAACCAAACTGCAGCAATTTCCAATTCACCCTTAAATTTTTGGCTTCCGAAAGTCATTATTGAGAGAATCAAAGAGTGATGCAGCACGGAAACAGGCCCTTCGGCCCAACTTGCCCACACTGACCTACATGTCCCAGCTACACTAGTCCCTCCTGCCCGCGCTTGGCCCATATCACTCCTAACCTGTCTAACTGTTTCTTAAGCGGTGGGAGAGTCCCTGCCTCAACTACCTTCTCTGGCAGCTTGTTCCATACACCCACCACCCCGTTGTGTGAGAAAGTTACCTCTCAGATTCCTATTAAATCTTTTCCACTTCACCTTAAACGTATGTCCCCGATTCCCCTACTCTGGGCAAGAGACTCTACATCAGCCCGATCTAGTACATCTACCCAATCCATTTCTACCAAGATTTTGTACACCTCTATAAGATCACCCCTCACCCTCCTGCGCTCCACAGAATAGTCCCCGCCTACTCAACCTCTCCTATAGCTCAGACCATCTAGTCCTGGCAACATCCATGGAATTTTCATGCAATGCATGCCAGATCATCTTAATCCTCAAGTGTAATAACAAATCCTCTTCATCTTAGCTCAGCACATCTTCCAATTACTTGTACCCTCTGCTCATTTAGTTTAGTTCAGTTTAGTTTAGAGATACAGCGCGGAAGCAGGCTAATCAGCCCACCGTGTCCGCACCGACCAGCGATCCACGCACATTAACACTTTGCTACACTCACTAGGGACAATTTACACTTATTTCAAGCCACTTAACCCACAAACCTCCACGTCTTTGGAGCGTGGGAGGAAACCGAAGATCTCGGAGAAAACCCACGTGGTCGCGGGGAGAACGTACAAACTCCGTTCTGTCAGCACCCGCAGTCGGAATCGAACCCGCCACTCTACTGCTGTGCCACCGCGCCACCCATATAAGCTTATGAACCACCTTGCCACTGGGAGCATCCTCCTTTTCCGTTCTATCAAACGCCGTTGCGATTCTGATCACGTACAGAAAGTGCTTGTAATAAGAGTTATATTTAGCAGATGAATAACTTCAGTGTTTGATTTAAGGTAATCTCACTGCTAGATGCCTAAAGCACAATCTGAAGCATTCACACATAAAAGATATCACTTTCAAAGAAAGCTTTAACTTCCTTAACTCTGGTATATTATGGAATTATGCAGCATCAGAGTTTGCATCATGTGTCAATTGAATGGCCACTGTTATTTTTATATCCTTGGAACACCACAGGGAAAATACTGCAATCTAAACTATTGCACTCTTCAAACTGCTTCACAAAAGGTAGGGAACTGAACTCCTATTGCTTACAGCAGTTGTGAGATGGGAGAACTGAAATTAGATTGCCTGAATTTCCTTGCCATGACATTAAATCTTTGCAGTGAATTTTTACTGTTGAGTCTATGTGGGTATGAATCTCCTGTGATAATCGCAGAAAATGGTTCTCACAGGAAGATGGTCTCTTTTCCCGTTTCCTCAGCACAATCTACACTTTTTTTAACACGCTTATTAACCTGCAAACCTTCACGCCTCATGACAAAACCAGAGCATTCGGAGGAAACCCACGCGGTCACTGCAGACTCCACGCAGACAGCACCCTGGTTCTGGTTTGAAGCCCATTCTCAGAATGCAGTTCCCAATGTTTCTAACTGGCCCATCAACTCTTCTACACGGCGTTTCTGTTTCATTTTCACAACAAATTACAAAGGAAACTAAAGAAAGGTCGTGGAGAAAAAGAACCACAGATGGACACAAGGTGCTGGAGCAACTCAGTGGGTCAGGCAGCATCCTGTTGTGTAATGAGACCCGTACACAGGAGTAACAACTCATAGTCCTTTATTGTAACACAAGCGGAGGAAACATTACATGCTATCCTCTTTTTAGTCAGCATCAAGTCTGACTGTGAGACCTGGACTGGACTACATGTGGAATGTGCAGCATGCATAATACGTGGTGACAGATATAGTAACGGTAGGCTAATATAGTCAATCTACACATCCTTGGAGAAAAAGGATAGGTGATGTTTTGGCCCAGGACCCTTCTTCAGGCTGAAAGTAGAGGGGAGGGAACAGGAGGTAAGAAAGGCCAGAAAAGGCAGCAGATGACCAAGGAAGGGTGTAGCCCATAATGTTTTAGTTTTTAGAGATATAGCATGGAGACAGGCCCTTCGGCCCAACGAATCCTCGCCAACCAGTGATTCCCACACACTCTCACTGTCCTACACACTAGGGGCAATTTTACTACTTTACCAAAGCCAATTGACCGACAAACCTGCACGGCTTTGGAGTGTGGGAGGAAACCGGAGCTCCCGGAGAAGACCCATGCAGGACACGGGGAGAACGTGCAAACTCCGCACAGAGAGGAGATCCGTCATCAGGATCGAACCTGGGTCACTGGCGCTGTAAGGCAGCAACTCTAGCGTTGCTGTCATTGACAGCTGGGGGAAGAGGTGATAACAAAAGGATACAAGGATGCGAACAGTGGAACTGGTAGGACCACTAGGGTAGAGGAGAAAGGTTGGCCTGGTCATGTACATAACATTACGGCTTCATTTCTATTTGATTACTAGTAGTAAATTATGTTTCATGTGAGCCGCTGTATTAGCACAGGCACTCACCCAGCAGGTATTAATGAAAGTCTGATCTCGGAAGTGTGCCTGCACTCACTCAGGATTGCAAGCGGAGAATAAATAGCATCAGATTCCCCAGAGCTACCGCAATGTAATAGAAAGCAAATGTGCAGTCACATAGCTGGTTGTTAATTTAGTTAGTAAGTTTGCAGCAGGTGACAAAGTAAAGGATATTTTATGAGTAGCCTGCCTGCCTTCTTAAAACAAATGTCAGCAGGGTTAGACTTTCCAAACTTGTCAGGGTCATGATACAGTACTTTGATACGGTGCGGCACTTTAGTTGTCACAAGGTGCAGTGAAATTCATTTTTGTGTACAGTTTGTATACGCTTTTGTGCGCAGTTCAGCACAAGTATCACGCCACATAAGCAATGAGACACGTTAGATAAGCATCTCAGATACAGTACAAGTGCATAGCAGTAATGCACTGAGATAGTATACAGAGTTTGGTGCCATTTTCAAGTCCCAGTTGGTGTCAGCAACAGGGATCTTGATGGGGTGGAAGATTGCAACCTTCACGTGGTCCGCCCTGTTTCGACTAATGCAATCAACTCGATGTGCACAAACGGAAGATCAAATAGAACAAGTTGTCCAATAAGTTTAGGCTGTGCACGCCACACGAAAGAAGAAGAAGGGATCTTGATCTGACCATGAAGGTTTGTTTTCCTGGTGGCGTTGCAAGGTGGGCCTGGCCAAGGATAACCCTGGTATCCTCCACTGCTCCACCACTGTAGGCATAGGGTCAGAGTAGACAGAAACAGGCCCTTCGGCCCAACATGCCCATGCTGACCCTTAAAAATATCCATTGATTTGGCCTTTAGTGGCAATTAATTCCACAACTTCCTTTAATTCAGAAGCTATGACCTCTGGTCCTAGACTCTCCCACTAGTGGAAACATCCGCTCCACATTAATGAGGTCCCCTCTCATCCTTCTTCAGGCTGAGAGTCAGGGGAAAGGGAAACGAGGGATATAGACGGTGATATTGGTTGATATAAGATGCCTGGGTCACTTATTGCTCTGAGTTGAGACAGCCGGCATGCACACAACACTGATCAATCTGCATAAGATTTTGTGGGTCAGATTTGGTCAGATACCTCGACCCAGTTGGGAGCTCCTATTGAGAGAGCCCATGTGAGGCACCGCTGGCAAGGACTCAACTGGACCTGGCCCACGATGCCTTTATGATCAATCCGCCTCCGGTCAGGGTGACGGTTCATGAATAACCATAGCTTACTAATGGGCCACTGCCCACACACTGACACAATGCCCCAGGAGCACTGTGTCAGCGGGAGGCTCCTTCCTTCGCCAAGCAAGCAAGGAAAACAATGTCATCTCGTTCAGAAATACAGGACTCTGCTTTCAGCAAGGTGAGAACGCAGGCGTTCAGCAAGCCTGAAGGCTTTGTGTCTCAATGCAAGGAGTATTCATAATAAGGTGGATGAGTTGAACGTGCAGATAGCTATTAATGAGTATGATATAGTTGGGATCACGGAGACATGGCTCCAGGGTGACCAAGGCTGGGAGCTGAACATCCAGGGATATTCAATATTCTGGAGGGATAGAGAGAAAGGAAAAGGAGGTGGGGTAGCGTTGCTGGTTAGAGAGGAAATTAACGCAATGAAAAGGAAGGACATTAGCTTGAAGCATGTGGAATCGATATGGGTAGAGCTGCGAAACACTAAGGGGCAGAAAACGCTCGTGGGAGTTGTGTACAGGCCACCTAACAGTAGTAGTGAAGTTGGGGATGGTATCAAACAGGAAATTAGAAATGCGTGCGACAAAGGCAAAACAGTTATAATGGGTGACTTCAATCTACATATAGATTGGGTGAATCAAATTGGCAGGGGCACTGAGGAAGAAGATTTTTTGGAAAGTATGCGGGATAGTTATCTAAATTAACATGTAGATTAACCAACGAGAGAGCAGGCTATTTTAGACTGGGTATTGAGTAAAGAGGAAGGGTTAGTTAGCAGTCTTATTGTGCGTGCCCCCTTGGGCAAGAGTGACCATAATATGGTCGTGTTCTTCATTAGGATGGAGAGTGACATTGTTAATTCAGAAACAATGGTTCTGAACTTAAGGAAAGGTAACTTTGAGGGTATGAGACGTGAATTGGCCAAGATTGACTGGCAATAAATTCTAAAAGGGTTGATGGTGGATACGCAATGGAAGACATTTAAAGACTGCATGGATGAACTACAAAAATTGTTCATCCCAGTTTGGGAAAAGAATAGATCAGGGAAGGTAGTGCATCCGTTGATAACAAGGGAAATCAGGGATAGTATCAAAGCAAAGGATGATGCGTACAAAGTAGCCAGAAAAAGCAGCATACCAGAGGACTGGGAGAAATTCAGAGACCAGCAGAGAAGGACAAATGGCTTGATTAGGAAAGGAAAAATAGATTATGAAAGAAAACTGGCAGGGAACATAAAAACTGACTGCAAAAGTTTTTATAGATATGTGAAGAGAAAGAGATTAGTTAAAACAAATGTCGGTCCCTTGCAGTCAGAAACAGGTGAGTTGATCATCGGGAACAAGGATATGGCGGACCAATTGAATAACTACTTGGGTTCCGTCCTCACTAAGGAAGACATAAATAATCTGCCGGAAATAGCAGGGGACCGCGGGTCAAAGGAGTACTTGAGTGAAATCCAGGTTAGTCGGGAAGTGGTGTTGGGTAAATTGAATGGATTAAAGGCCGATAAATCCCCAGGGCCAGATAGGCTGCATCCCAGAGTACTTAAGGAAGTAGCTCCGGAAATAGTGGATGCATTAGTGATAATCTTTCAAAACTCTTTAGATTCTGGAGTAGTTCCTGAGGATTAGCGGGTAGCAAACGTAACCCCTCTTTTTAAGAAGGGGGGGAGAGAGAAAACGGGGAATTACAGACCAGTTAGTCTAACATCGGTAGTGGGGAAACTGCTAGTTATTAAAGATGGGATAACAGCGTATTTGGAAAGTGGTGAAATCATTGGACAAAGTCAGCATGGATTTACGAAAGGTAAATCATGTCTGACGAATCTTGTGGAATTTTTCAAGGATGTAACTAGTAGCGTGGATAGGGGAGAACCAGTGGATGTGGTGTATCTGGACTTCCAGAAGGCTTTCGACAAGGTCCCACATAAGAGATTAGTATATAAACTTAAAGCATACGGCATTGGGGGTTCAGTATTGATGTGGATAGAGAACTGGCTGGCAAACAGGAAGCAAAGAGTAGGAGTAAACGGATCGTTTTCACAATGGCAGGCAGTGACTAGTGGGGTACCGCAAGGCTCAGTGCTGGGACCCCAGCTATTTACAATATACAGTAATGATCTGGATGAGGGAATTGAAGGCAAGATCTCCAAGTTTGCGGATGACACTAAGCTGGGGGGCAGTGTTAGCTGTGAGGAGGATGCTAGGAGACTGCAAGGTGACTTGGATAGGCTGGGTGAGTGGGCAAATGTTTGGCAGATGCAGTATAATGTGGATAATTGTGAGGTTATCCACTTTGGTGGCAAAAATAGGAAAACAGACTATTATCTAAATGGAGGCCGATTAGGAAAAGGGGAGATGCAGCGCGACCTGGGTGTCATGGTACACCAGTCATTGAAAGTAGGCATGCAGGTACAGCAGGCAGTGAAGAAAGCGAATGGTATGTTAGCTTTCATAGCAAAAGGATTTGAGTATAGGAGCAGGGAGGTTCTACTTCAGTTGTATAGGGTCTTGGTGAGGCTGCACCTGGAGTATTGCGTACAGTTCTGGTCTCCAAATCTGAGGAAGGATGTTATTGCCATAGAGGGAGTGCAGAGAAGGTTCACCAGACTGATTCCTGGGATGTCAGGACTGTCTTATGAACAAAGACTGCATAGACTCAGTTTATACTCTCTAGAATTTAGGAGATTGAAACTTACAGAAACTTACAAAATTCTTAAGGGGCTAGACAGGCTAGATGCAGGAAGATTGTTCGAAATGTTGGGGAGGTCCAGGACAAGGGGTCACAGCTTAAGGATAAGGGGGATATCCTTTAGGACCGAGATGAGAAGGACGTTTTTCACACAGAGAGTGGTGGGTCTCTGGAACTCTCTGCCACAGAGGGTAGTTGAGGCCAGTTCATTGGCTATATTTAAGAGGGAGTTAGATGTGGCCCTTGTGGCTAAGGGGATCAGAGGGTATGGAGAGAAGGCAGGTACGGGATACTGAGTTGGATGATCAGCCATGATCATATTGAATGGCGGTGCAGGCTCGAAGGGCCGAATGGCCTACTCCTGCACCTAATTTCTATGTTTCTATGTGCCTCCGTGATGCTCTATGTATGTGGCTCCGTGGCCCTCTGTGTGTGTGCCTCTGTGCCCCTCTCTGTGTGCCCCTCTCTGTCCTGGCGAACTTACCTGAACACTTCACTCCAAGTTCGCCTCACTTTGCGCCGCGTTGCGCCACTCACCCAACCTCCACGCGGCCCTGGCTGCCGGTTTGGTCGTGCTTGCCGCATGCAGGCGCAGCCTGGTGGGAACGGCCCTGTACAGGGGATCACCCGACCTCCGCGCGGCCCCCGCTTCTAGTTTGATCGCGCTCATCGCATGGAGTCGGATGCTGGTAGGACAGGCCCTTAAAGATCTGAGAAATACTGCTCGATGAAACAAATACTCTTCAACAGCTAAATTAAGAAACTAATGCATCAATTGTCAAAGTATAGAACAGTGATGCGGCTGGTAGAGCCACTGCCTCTAAGCGGTCCTAACCTCGGATGCCACCTGTGTGGAGTTTGCACGTTCTCCCTGTGACCGCGTGGGCTTTCTCCGGGCACTCTGCCTTCCTCCAACATCCCCAAAGACGTGAAGGTTTGAAGGTTAATAGGCCTCCGTAAATTGCCCCAAGTGTGTAAAGACTAGAGGTGAACCATGGGATAACATAGAACTATTGTAGGGGCAATCGATACAACATGGAAACAGGCCCTTCGGCCCAACTTGCCCATGCTAATCAAGATGCCCCATCTACACTAGTCCCACCTGCCCGTGTTTGGCCCGTATCCCTCCAAACCTTTCCGTTCAGAACTGTTCACTTCCAACAACTAGAGAGCAGTCCTAAGCTGTTATCAACGTGATCGGAGACCCTCGGACTATCTTTGATTGGACTTTACTGGCTTTATCTTGCACCAAACGTTATTCACGTTATTCCCTTTACCATGTATCTGTACACTGTTGATGGCTTGATTGTAATCGTGTATTGTCTTCCCGCTGACTGGTTAGCACCGGGTTAACAAAAAGCTTCTCACTGTACCTCGGTACACATGACAATAAATTAAACTAAACTATCCGCGTACCAGTCCAAGTAATTTCTCAATGGAGCTAAGAGCCCGTTTCCATGCTGTACAAAATCGGACCGGTGCTAAATGAGGTGGGGGGTGGGGTGGGAGGGGAGGAGAGGGGGAGTGTGTTGGCCAAATGGGAAACCGCAGCCTGGAGTTTGTGAAGGTGTTTCCAGAGGCAGGAAGTGCGCAAGAAGAGACTGGGAAATCACAAGTCTGGTGTTTTACTCACTTTCCACCCACACTCAGCCTCCTGCTACTTCCCCGACCTGGTTGTTGATACAGACTGTTCAAGTGCATCATTGTACATTCAAATCAAATGCAAAATATGTGTTACTTGCAGAGCTTGTCATCGCCTCTCCATCAGAAACCACTGAGATATCGACCGCGGTCATTCCGCTTACAAATCACTCTTTGTACAGTGGTTAAACATAACTGCACATCGCAGTCAACACATAATTGGGCAATTTCAATTGGATTTTTCCAACCAAAAAGGTTCTAATTTGTTTAAATCGGACCCTTCAAATTGTACCATTCAGCCTCTGATGTCACACAACGCCAGTGTTCCCTGTCATTCCAAGAAGTCAACAATCAAGGGCAGGGAGGTTAATTGGCAAGGGTAATGTACCCCTGATGTGTCAGTGAGTGGTAGAAATGGAACGCTTCAATGGATCTTTATTATCACATGCACAGAGGTGCAGGGAAATTCTTTTTTTGCATTATCACTATACATAAACACAATCCCAGATTTAGCACAAAGTGAATAGAACCTCCAAACTCAGAAACACACACACTTGGAGACACTGGTTTTGTCTTTCTGCACTATTATGGTTTGTTTTTATGCGTGTGCGGGCGTATGTATGTATGTGTAAAAAATATATATATACACACATATTTTCCCATCGATTAAAAATAAAAGAGTTATTAGCGTTTTAAAAATGTTGAGATTCTCTCTCCTGAAGGCCACGCCCCTTCCGGAGGGACTATAAAACACGGATGTGTTGGGTGCCTCAGTCAGTCTCTGCAAGATGGGGGAGTGAGAGGGTCACATCTCTCAGTCTGAGCTGTGAATAACACTGAACACATGTCTACTAAACTGTGGGTGCGGTTTTACTGCCTGTGAGTGCCCTTAATGTGGTTTGAAAATGAAAATGTGGTTGGTTTGAAAAAGCACAGCAAATGGTTGGTGGTGGTTGGTTTGAAATAAAGCACAGCAAATGGCTGGTGGTGGTTGGTTTGAAATAAAGCACAGAATTACAGATGGAATTGATTGAGCTCACAAAATATGACATTTTAAAGTCCTTATTTGACCAAGAAAGATCCAATTGAAATATGGAAAAATGCAATAGAATACCTACGTCTTCGGCAACATGCACGAAAAATGCTTTCTTGCTTTGCAGCCACTTATTGCTGTGAGTCAACATTCTCCTACCTAGCCCAAACCAAGGCGCCCTTACAAAGTCATTAAAAGGATAGTTAACTTCAACAACATTTTTTCAAAATAATGTACATTTTGAAGTATAGCTAATTGAAGTTTCTTGGATTTGGCCTTATTAGATTACAGCGAACTCAATGCAGCATTTCAATATGAAAAGGCTCCCCACCACTGGTTTAGAGGGATATTGGTCAAACGCAAATCACATATCAATGCTTTCCCGAGATACTGCCTGACTCCTGAGTTACTGCAGCACTTTGTGCTTTTGTTTCGAAAAGCAGTTACTGCAGTTCCTTGTGCTGATGTCCCCAGAATAACTGAACAGGGTGAGGAAGGCTAAGCAGTTACACAAATGAATCTATGAAAATCATGAAAGGTTTTGGTAGTAAAGATTTAGACAATTAGCGGCAGACCATAGAGACCCTTTGGCCCACTGAGTCCACGCCAACCAGTGATCATCCTGTACACCAGCACTATCCTACACACTCGGGACAAATTACTATTCGTAGAATCCAATTAGCCTATAAACCTGTACGCCATTGGAGTGGGGGAGGAAAGAGTCAAGAGTCAAGAGTGTTTTATTGTCATATGTCCCAGATAGAACAATGACATTCTTACTTGTAGCAGCACAACAGAATATGTGAACATAGTACACTGTAAACAGCATTGAAATCTGAGAGTGGGCAGATTGTGGCCATGATTAAGATGAGTAGATGGCTATGTTTAAGGGAATGCAAGCTGAGTGCACAAACGAGACGGAAACGAAGAACAAAGGCCTAGGTGAGGTGGGAAAGGAGGTGGCTTGTCAGGACTGGAATTTACAGTGTGTTTGGGCCCAGGGAAGACAAGTGAACTGGTGCATTTCTGTGCTGCAAATTCTATTAATTCTATTGATTAAGGATCTTGCACAGATGTATAAAACAAACAGTATGCCTGGTCCCTGTGATAACATTGCCAAATTTCAATTACTACAACTTGACTTTCAACTACATAAAGACGTCATGATTATTTCCTTGAGCTGCAACTAGTTGGTAATGAATTGAACCTCTTGTTTCCTTTAGTAGCCATATGCTGCCTCCAACGCAATGCAGAGTGAGGGGGTAATGCCAGCAACTTAATTAGGGTGAATTATAACAGGAGCGTAAATCTTCAACCTTTTTGGTGTGCTCATGCTAAAGGGAAGAAGAGAAGGCTGGGACCTAAGATGGACACAAAATGCTGGAGTAACTCAACGGGTCAGGGCAGCACCTCTGGGGAAAAGGAATAGGTCACGTTTCGGATCGAGATTTGTCATCAGACTTAACTGCAGATGCTGGTTTACACTGCAGACATAGACACAAATTGCTGGAGTAACTCAACGAGTGACACAAAATGCAGTCTGATAAATGACCTTGACCCGAAACGTCCCCTAATCCTTTTCTCCAGAGATCCTGCCTGACCCGCTGAGTTACTCCAGCATTTTGTGTCAACCTCCTCCAGCAGCTCGTTCCATACACCCACCATGATTTGTGTAAAAAGTTTGCCTCTCAGGTTCCTGTTAAATCTCCCCACCCCCTCACCTTTAACCCATGTCCTCTGGTTCCCAATTCCCCTATTCTGGATAACATACTGTGCATTTACCCCATCTATTGAGTAAGGAGAACCATAAACAGAAATCAGGGAACAATCGGGACTATGGTGAAAGATCACACGCATTGACTGAACGGCCAGTAAAGAAATATAATTTAAATAAATGACTGATGACTTAGGTAGTCACACTTAATTGCTGCAGTAACTTAAGGTGTAAAGATCCAATGCTATCTTCCATGCAATTGCAAAGAGAGCGTTTCTGTCCACATGCTACAGTATGATCACAATCAACAGCTAGGTACCATTCATTCTTGGATGCTTGCTTGCAGCCAATGTTATTTTTAATGTTCCTGAGAAATCAGGAATCACTTCAGTATGGCTGTGCCATCTGTCATTCCTAACCCTGTCTCTAATGCTTAGCTTTAGCTTAAGGCAGATTTTGCGTTTTACCGCGACCAGCGTGGATAACTGATTACAGGCAAGAGTAACGGGACGCATCTCCGGAGAGAGGGAACTGGTGACGTTTCGGGTCGAGACGCTTCTTCAGACCGAATCTGAATTCAGACTGAGTATGAAGAAGGGTCTCGACCCGAAACGTCACCCATTCGTTCTCTCCAGAGATGCTGCTTGTCCCGCTGAGTTACTCCAGCATTTTGTGTCTATCTTTGGTGTAAACCAGCATCTGTAGTTCCTTCCTGCAAATAAGTGTAGCTCTGGTGACCTCAAGGTGTAAAGAGGGGAACCCAGTACTTTAGTTTAGTTTAGAGATACAGCGCTGAAACAGGCCCTTCGGCCCACCAGGTCCACGCCGACCAGCGATCCCCACACATTAATACTATCCTACACACACTAGGCACAATTTTTGCATTTATACCAAGCCAATTTACCTACATACCTGGGGTACACAAAATGCTGGAGAAACTCAGCGGGTGCAGCAGCATCTGAAGACTCTGAAGAAGGGTTTTGGCCCGAAACGTTGCCTATTAGCTTCGCTCCATAGATGCTGCTGCACCCGCTGAGTTTCTCCAGCATTTTGTGTACCCTCGATTTTCCAGCATCTGCAGTTCCTTCTTTACCTACATACCTGTACGTCTTTGGAGTGTGGGAGGAAACTGAAGATCTCGGAGAAAACCCATGGGGCCACTGGGAGAACGTACAAACTCCATATAGACAGCACCTGTGGTCGGGATCGAACCTGGGTCTCCGGCGCTGCAGTACTCTGTGTGTTGGCTCCAGATGCAATGTCCAGAAATCTTCCCTCATTTTATGAGGCAAGCAAAGAGCTTCTACCTATTTGGCCAGAATCATCACAACAGCTTACATTAATACCTGAAGCATTGTCGGGTGATGTACATGACACCTTGGCTTGTCCACATTGATACTGTTTTCAACATCTTGACTTATTCAATGTCTGGAAACAGAATTACTTTATGAAAGTGCTGGTGGCACTATCATCAAATAATTTTGATGGTGTACTTGGCAACTGAAAGCCCAGCAGAAGTGGGTGCTGCCTGTATGGAGTTTGTAGTTTTGCCCTGTGACCACGTGGGTTTCCTCCAGGCGCTCTGGTTTCCACCCACATCTCAAAGACATGCAGGTTTTGTAAGCTAGTTGGCTCCCGTAAATTGTCCCTATAGTGTAGGACGGAACTAGTGTACGGGTGATCGCTTATTGGCATGGATTCGGTGGGGTGAAGGTCCTGTTTCCACGCTGTATCTCTAAAACTGAAACTTAAACCTCTCCAGCATTTGGGGGTGGCTGTGATGAGCCTTCGTGAATCTTTAGGGGAAGGGTATCCACTTGCCCCAGTAATGACTTAGAAATAGCAACATAATTCCAGGTCGGGGTAGCATGCGATTTGGAGAGGACCTTGGACACAATGGTATTCCCTTAAGGCAGTTGGGTTTCATCAATGCAGGTTCAGGAAAGTTCAGCACCAGTTGACAAATGTCATACGATCCCACGGTAAGCTGTGGGCGCGACTCGAGACACCAGGCTCATTATGACTGTCATCTGCAAAGTGCGAATCGCAGCCATGAAATAAAGATATCTGTGTCCAATCTAGTGAATGCATCAAGTTCACAAAAGAACTTTGCATGTTCAAAACAATCTTTTTGCTGAGTCGTATCAATTTTCCACAATGTGGTTTGTTGCAACAGACATACAAAAGTATCAGTATCAATCTTCAAGGGAATCTTTAGTCTGGAGATTGGGGCGTGGAAACAGACTTTCTGGCATAGCCGAATCCGTGCCGACAAGCGATTCACAAGTTCTGTCCTACACACCAGGGACAATTTACAGGAGCCAATTAACCTACAAACCTGCACGTCTTTAGATTATGGGAGGAAACCCACGCGACCACAGGGAGAACGTGGAAACTCCACGCAGACAGCACCCGAGGTCGGGGTAGAACCGGGGTACCTGGTACGGCAAGGCAGCAACTCGACCACTGCGCCACTGTGCCATCTGTGAAATTTAATTTAAGATATTTCACATTCATTTAGTGGAGGTTTGTTTTGGTGCTCTTCTATTTAAGTGGGACAGTGGTTCTGCAGGCATCTCACAACTCCAGTAACCCAGGCTCACTCCTGACCAAAGGTCCTATAGCAAGGAAGATAGATCACTCGACAAAAAATACGTAGTACGGTCATGGGCAGATTCATGGGTAATTTTCGGCCCCATTTCCGTAACCGGCTTCCGTCTCCGCACCAAAGATCCCGTAGCGGAGCAAAGATCACTAGTGTGGAGACGGAAGCCGGTTACGGAAACATCCTGGTAAAAATAAAAGTTATTTGGTAAAAATCTTCTCCTCATTTTCAGAATTATAATTTATTAACACAAACTGTTCCCCCACAACGTTGATTACACTGCGAGTCGGATCGGGTCGGGTTGGGTTGGGTCGGGTTGCTGAAGTGGATGAAAAAAAGGCCCACTCCATTGCGTACTACATGTCAGCCCATTGCGTTTAGCAGGAGTGGTCTATCTTGCTCCGCTATAGGATCTTTGCCCCTGACCTCCGGTGGTATCTGTGTTCAAACCTCCCTGTGACCAATGCGGGATTCCCCTGGGAGCTTTGATTTCTTCCACACGGTAGGATGGTAGATTATTGTGCTATTCTAAGTTATCCCTAGTGTAGCTGAATGGTGGGGCAAGTGGTTTGGGGGAGGTGTTAATGGGCTCCTGCAAGAGAATAGATCACAAGGAAATAATTGGAATTGATGGGATAAACTCTCTCAACAGGCATGGACTCCTGAAGGCCAAATGCCTCCTCCTGTGTCGTAAAGAAACAAATTAAAAGGCATCATGTAAAAACAAGGAACTGCAGACAAAATGTGTAGGAAGGAACAGCCGATGCTGATTTATACCGAAGATAGAGATAAAGTGCTGGAGCAACTCAGCTGGCCAGGCAGCGTCTCTGGAGAGAAAGGGACGGGTGATGTTTTGGGTCGAAGGAACTGCAGATGCTAGGTTTAACAAAAAAGACACAAAGTGCTGCAGTAACACAGCGGCTCAGGCAGCATTTCTGGAGAACATGGTTAGGTAACTTTACGGGTCGGGACCCAACTTCAGAATTATAAGACAACACCTTAGGCACGGTGGCGCAGCGGTAGAGTTGCTGCCTCACAGCTCCAGAGACCCGGGTTCGATCCTGACTACGGCTGCTTGGCTGTATGGAGTTTGTACGTTCTCCCCGTGACCTGCATGGGTTTTCCCCGGTTGTTCCGGTTTCCTCCGACATCCCAAAGGCGTACAGGTTTGTAGATTAATTGGCTTGGTAAAATTGTACGTTGTCCCTATTGTGTGTGGAATAGTGTTAAAAGTGTGCAGGGATCGTTGGTCGGCACGAACTCGGTGGGCCGGACTGCCTGTTCCCGCGCTGGAGTACACTACACACACCAAGGAGAATCTACAATTTTTCCCAAGCCTATTAACCTACAAATCTGTATGTCTTTGGAGGGTGGGAGGAAACCCTAGCACCCGGGTAAAAACGTACAAAATCCGTACAGACAGCACCCAAAGTCAGGATCGAACCTGGGTCTCCAGCGCTGTAATGCCCCTGCCCCACTTAGGAAACCTGAACGGAAACCTCTGGAGACTTTGTGCCCCACCCAAGGTTTCCATGCGGTTCCCGGAGGTTCCCGGAGGTTTTTGTCAGTCTCCCTAATGGTCGAAAGTGGTTTCCGTTTTAAAAATTGGTAATTTTTTAGTCGAAGCCGGTTGCGATGCCAGTTGAAGGTGGTTGCCAGAGGACAAAAACCTCTGGGAACCTCCGGGAACCGCACGGAAACTTTGGGTGGGGCGCAAAGTCTCCAGAGGTTTCTGTTCAGGTTTCCTAAGTGGGACAGGGGCATAAGGCAGCAACTCTACTGCTGCGTCACAGTGTCAGTCTGATAAACATACCTCCAATTTTGTTCACTTTCCTCTATGAATATTTTTCAACGCCGAACAAAACCCATTAAATGTTGTTGGTTATATAACAGTAGACCGCTGACTTGCTCCAGCAGTCCTGTAAGCGGGGAGAATGGTGATACTGCAGCCAATATTTTTCTTTTATTTTTTAATTAGATCAGTTACAAAACAAATCATTGCCCGTGTACAGGGCAGAGAAAGCAGCACATTATCACTAAAAATAACCAGATATTAAACGTTTCCAGCGTTTTTCATTAAATGATTCCAACTGAGAATGAATGCAATCGAGTTTTAAGTTAATAATTAATGGATTTTTTTTGGGAATAGCATTTGTAATTCACACATTTCATTTCTAAAGGTAAAAGAATTGTGTCTTGGCGCTCATTCCAATAGAAACCATGCCTTCCATTGGCAGAAGGTACGCACTAAAATACTCGGGCCAAATAATATGTTTAAGAAAAAACTGCAGATGCTGGAAAAATCAAAGGTAGACAAAAATGCTGGAGCCCAATAAAAGATTGAATCAAAGGCGTCTTAATCAGAGTGTACAACTGCAGTTTTCCACAAGCACCTCACCACTGGATGGTCAACAGTATGGAATTGGTCTGAGGAAGGGTCTCGACCCGAGGTGTCACCTATTCCTGGTTTTCCAGAAATGTTGGACAACCTAAGATAGACACAAAGTGCTGGAGTAACTCAGCAGGTCAAGCAGCATCTCTGGTGATAAAGGACAGGTGACATTCGGGTCGGGATCCTTCATCAGTCTGACTTAAGTTCAAGTTCAAGTGAGTTTATTGTCATGTGTCCCTGATAGGACAATGGAATTTTGTGTACGCATGTGTGTATAAATATGTATGTGTGTGTGTGTGCGTGTGCGTGTGTGTGTGTACTTGTGAGTGTGTGTGTGTACTTGTGAGTGTGTGTGTGTGTGTACTTGTGAGTGTGTGTGTGTACTTGTGTGTGTGTGTGTGTGTGTGTACTTGTGAGTGTGTGTGTGTGTGTGTGTGTACTTGTGTGTGTGTGTGTGTGTGTGTGTGTGTATACTTATGAGTGTGTGTGTGTACTTGTGAGTGTGTGTGTGTACTTGTGTGTGTGTGTGTGTACTTGTGTGTGTGTGTGTACTTGTGAGTGTGTATACACACTGATCTTTTTTCCCCCTCTCCTTTATTATATTGTTTACAGTGCACTATGTGTACATATTCTGTTGTGCTGCAGCAAGTCAGAATTTCATTGTTCCATCTAGGACAGTCTTGACTCTTGAGATACAATGTGGAAACAGGCCCTTCGGCCCACCGAGTGTACCCCGACCAACGATCACCTGTACACTGGTTCTACCCTACACACTGGGGACAATTTACAGAGGCCAATTAACCTACAAAGCTGCACGTCTTTGGGATTTGGGAGGAAACCGGTGCACTCAGAGGAAACCCACGCAGTCACGGGGAGAACGTGCAAACTCCACACAGACAGCATGTGCAGATCCCTCACTGGCCCCATCAGTTCTCAGACTCGCATGGAAGCAAATCATCCGAGGACACACAATACACTTAAGAAGCACAGCGGCCAACTTAACCCATAAAAATACATTTCTGACACAGTTAGCTGCTACAAGACAAAGGAAGATTTATGTTGGCAGGATATCCTTTCCTGAACCAACTTGGACTGATTAGTTTAGTTTTTTAGTTCAGAGATACAGCGCGGAAGCAGGCCCCTACCCGAGTCTACACCGACCAGCAATCCCCGCACACTAACACAATCCTACACTAGGGACAATTTTTGCTACCAAGCCAATTAACCTACAAACCTGGATGTCTTTGGAGTGTGGGAAGTTCTCGATGAAAACCCACGCAGGTCACGGGGAGAACGTACAAACTCCGTACAGAGAAGCACCCGTAGCCAGGACCGAACCCAGGTCTCTGGCACTGTAAGCGCTGTACGGCAGCAGCTCTACTGCTGCGCCACCGTGCCGCACTAACGATTTATTGAAAACTATCCCTTCGGTTTAGGAGAAATAGGAACTGCAAAATGACCCCTGATTGCATTTGATCGGGCGTTGCTGCAGCAACCAAGAGTGCGATTCTTTTGATATCATAAAAGATTTTAAAGAAAGCATGCCCTCAACTTAAGTTGCATAATGACGATAATTAGGAAAGGTCGTGTTATGACAATGATAATTTTTATGACAATGATAATTGAAACATTTTATTATTAATCTTTAAAAGGGTCACTGTGATTAACTCAGTGACAATTCTTGGTTCTGTAACGCAGAACATACGATCAGTTACTTCAATGATCTTTCCTTTAATTTATGCAATTGCTTTAATTAAACAATAGATCATTTGGAATACATTATGGATTATACAATAGACAACTCTATGCATCTGCAGTTATGCGACTAATAATTCAACATTCTGTCACAGGGATTAATCCAGGGTCATAGAGGGCTGATTTCGAACACCATACATCAAATGATTATATTATGCAAGTTTATCTTTGGCATTCCCTCCCTACATTTTGACTGCTTTCCGGGACAAGGATAACATGGCAAATAGCCGAACGTAATGTGAAACCTGATCAGAAGAGGGCCTAGCAAACATATCTCCCTTGATTTGTTGGCAAATAAATCTGGCTTGAAGGGCTATATCCTGCTCCTATTGTCTATTGTCTAAATCAATCGAAGAATCTTGGATGTGGAGAGGATGTTTCCACTAGTGGGAGAGTCTAGGACTAGAGGTCATAGCCTTAGAATTAAAGGGCGTTCTTTTAGCAAGGAGATGAAGAGGAATTTCTTTAGTCCGAGGGTGCTGAATCGGGAATTCTTTGCCGCAGAAGGCTGAGGAGGCCAAGTCAGTGGATGTATTCAAGGCAGAGATAGACAGATTCTTGATTAGTATGGGTGTCAGAGGTTATGGGGAGAAGGCTAGGAGAATGGGGTTAGGAGATAAATCAGCCATGATTGAATGGCGGAGTAGTCTTGTTGGGCCGAATGGCCTAATTCTGCTCATATCTTGAATGGCATGATCTTCAGCTGGAAGGAAGAGGTGGAAAAAGTAACTCAAAACATCATGACAGGATAGTAAACCTAATAAAAGTCGTTGAAGGCTTTTGTTGTAGGTTTACTGGGCTTGTACTCTCTGAAGTTTAGAAGGTTTGGGGGGGGAGAGGGAGGGGTGATGTCATTGAAACTTACCAAATAGTGAAAGGCCTGGATACAGTGATTTGGAGAGGATGTTTCCACTAGTGGGAGATTAGAGGGCACAGCCTCGGAATTAAAGGACGCACCGAGAGAAAGGAGATGAGGAGGAATTTCTTTAGTTGGAGGGTGGTGAATATGTGGAAAAGTGACAAAATCCTGATTAGTAAGGGTATCAAAGGTTATGGAGAGATGGAAGGAGAATGGAGTTGAGCGTGGAAGATAGATCAGCCATGATTGAATAGAGGAATAGACTCAATGGGCCAAATGGCCTAAGTCTGTTCCTATGACTTATGAACTTATGACCTGGATAGGCTCCCTGCACGTGACTCCAGCTTTGGCAAAAGCAGGCCTCTCGAATACTGTAAACCACATCTCAAAAGACGAGCGAGTTTGTAGGTTAATTGGCCTCTGTAAATTGCCTTTTGTTGTGGAGGGAAGTGAATGAGAAAGTGGGATAACATAGAACCCGTGCAAATGATTGATCGATGGTTGGCGTGGACTTGGTGGGCCAAAGATCCATGCTGTCTCCCTTAACTAAACTATTACATAGAGTCAAAGAATCATATGGCGTGGAAACAGGCCCTTCGGCCCAACTTGCCCACGCCGACCAATATGTCCCATCTACACTAGTCGCACAGGCCAAAATCACATTTGGCCCATATCCCTCTAAACCTATCCTATCCATGTACCCCACCAAATGTTTAACATATTTTTTAAAACATATTTTTTGATTTTTTTTTACATATAAGGCCTTCCATCATTTCTTGCCAGTGTTTCTTGATGGGGCTTGACCAAGCATTTACAACAGCCGAACAACCTTTCCTACAGAAGGATGGACACAACTTGCAGATTGAAGAGCAAGTGCTGGAAATTGTATTGGAGACACATCCATTGGCTCGCTGGTCAACCTGCAGCCCTTCTGTTGAGGCCAGGAAGATGGCTCTCATTGTAAGAGTCTGCAAATGCCCATTCCCATATATTGTGATGACACATTTTAGCTTAGTTTAGAGATACAGTGCAGAAACAGGCCCCTCAGCCCACTGAGTCCGCACCGACCAGCAATCCCCCGCATAGTAACGCTATCCTACACATGAGGGACAATTTACAATTTTACCAAAACCAATTAACCTACAAACCTGTATGTCTTTGGAGTGTGGGAGGAAACCAGAGCACCTGGAGAAAACCCACACGGCCGCGGAGAGACACTCCATACTCCATACGTACACACTCCATACCGGCAGCACCCGCAGTCAGGATCGAAACCGGGTGTCTGCCGCTGTAAGGCAACAACTCTACCTCTGTACCACCACGCCGCATTTGTGTGCAGTGGCCCTACAGAGTTTGGGGCTTCAGTCTAAGCCCATAGGCAGGCAACACCATCTGAAGAAGGGTCTCGACCCGAAACGTCACCCATCCCTTCTCTCCAGAGATGCTGCCTGTCCCACTGAGTTACTCCAGCATTTTGTGTCTGTCTTCGGTTTAAACCAACATCTGCAGTTCCTTCCCACATCTGACACTGTCTGACATAGCTACAAGCAATGACAGGTAACATTGCCACTCTACTCATCCTGCAATCAAGGCTCAACAGATGAGCTTGGACATACCGATCACCACAAGTACTTTGAATGGGCCTGTCCAGTCCTTAGGGCCCACTCGGCAGAAGTTCGCTTTGTCTCCATTCATCATCTATTGAGCCATTGTTTCTCGTTGAACAGGAAGGATGGTTGGAATTTGTCCAAGCAATAGAGATGCCTCTTGGTCGGTGTTAGAGCTCAGAGCTCCCAGCCGCATGCCAAAGAACAACCACTACAGCCATCAGCATATACTCTTGCTAATCCCCATGGTTACAGAGCCAAACATAAATCCGACACAAGGCCTTCATCATTAGTGACAGAACTGACAATAGTTATCTTTCTCGTTTTCTTCCCTGAATGGAGAAATATTCAGAACCTTTATACAAAGTGCGTGAGACAAAACGATCGCCTTAGGCAAACACAGCACACGGCAGACACTTGAAAACAACATGGCTGCCTGAAAGCTTGAAGTACAAATTGTTTCGGCTAGTTTAGAGATACAGCGCAGATGCTGGCCCAATCGACCCACCCAGTCCACCGAGCCAACCAGCAATCCCCGCACATCAACACTATCCAACACACACTCGGGATAACCTTTACATTCATACCAAGCCAATTAACCTACAAACCTGCACGTCTTTGGAGTGTGAGTGGAAAGCGGAGCACCCGGAGAAAACCCACATGGTCATGGGGACAAGGTACAAACTGTACAGGCATGCACCCGTATTCAGGATCGAACCCAGGTCACCGGCGCTGTAAGGCAGCAACTCTACCCCTGCGCCATTGTGCTGTCCTCTGATCCACCGTGTCGCCCTATTTCGGGACCACCAACATAATGCCTCAACACATGGCTCAGTTTTCATGATTTAATTGTAGAAACCACAGCACTCAATTACAGAGAGCAAGCTCCTACAAATGGTAGTGTGATAATAATCAGATAATGTGCTTGCCGATGTATTGATTCAGGATAAATATCGGCTGATCTTGTACAGATAACTCCCCGCCTTCTTCAAAATACATCTAGCCGACAGCAGTCGAGGCTTCAGTTTGATTGATCAACCAAGTAGCATCTCCAGCATCGCACCATCGCACCGTTACTGCTCCAGAGTTCAACCTATGTTCTTGCGCTCGAGTTTTTTGCAAGGGAATTCTACAGTTTATACCTGATTTATACCTCACGCTGCCTCGGCAAGGCCAGCAGCATAACCAAGGACAAGTCACACCATGGCCGCTCCCTCTTCTCCCCTCTCCCATCGGGCCAAAGGTATAGAAGTGTGAAAACGCACAGCTCCAGATTAGGGGACATTTTCTTCCCAGCTGTTATCAGGCAACTTAACCATCCCACCACAACTAGAGAGATGTGCTAAACTATTATCGCCCTCATTGGGACCCTCAGACTATCTTTGATCAGATATTACTGGCGTTACCTTGCATTAAACATTATTCCCTTAGCATGTATCTGTGCACTGTGTATGGCTCGGGTGTAATCATGTACTTTCTTTCCGCTGTCTGGTTTGCACGCAACAAAAGCTTTTCACTGTACCTCGGGTACACGTGGCGATAAAACTAAACTGATGTTTGGGGACCCAGACCGCTGAAGGCAGAGGAACCACTGATGGGGCAAGTGAAACAAAGAGCATCCAAACACGTGCCTGACCTCACTACACCAGGCAGAGAGATGAGGTCTACCACTGAGGCAACCATACCTAGAGTGCATGGACTCATAGAGTTGTACAGCACAGATATAGTCAGTCCCTCAGCCCAAATTGTCAACCAAGATGCCTCATATACGCCAGCCCCACCAGCCCATGTTTGGCCCATGTCCCTCCAAACCTTTCCTATCCTTGTACCTGTCCAAATATCTTCTAAATGTTGTCACATACCTGTCTCTACGACCTCCTTGTGGGTGACCAAAATTGAACACAGAATGCCAAATGCATCCTCACCAACGTCTTGTACAACTGTATTGTAACATCACAACTTCTATATTTAGTACCCAGGCCGATGAAGGCCAATGTACCAGGAACCTTCTGACCCACCCTTTCTAACCTGCCACTTTCAGGGAACCATGTGCCGCTACACCTCAAACCCTCTGCTCTATAATACTTCCCAGGGCCTTTTAGTATAGTTTAGTTTAGTTTATTGTCACATGAGCCAAGATGCAGTGAAAAGCTTTTGTTGCATGCTAATTAGTCAGCGGAAAGACTATACATGATTATAATCAAGCCGTCCACAGTGTATATATACGCATGAGGAAGGAATTAACACTTAATGCAAGTGTTAAAGTCCTGTAAAGTCCGATTAGTGATAGTCAGAGGATCCCTAGTGAGGTAGATAGTAGTTCAGGGCTGTTCTCTAGTTGTTGATCGGATGGGTTCAGTTGCCTGATACATTGTAAAGGTCCTGCCCTAGTTTGATTTCCCAAAATGAACCACTTCGCACTTATCTGCAATAAACTCCATTCGTCACTCCTCAGCCCACTTGCTCAGCTGATCAAGATCCTGCTGTAATTTCTGATAACCATCTTCACTATCCACGACACCACCCACTTTAATGTCATCCTTAAACACACTAATCATGCCCTTGTACATGGTGGTCGTAAACCTGACCAAAACACACTGCTAAACAATGACAGAACCCTCTTCCTTGCAGGCATTGATTATGTTGACAACAGAGCTGCTGGAAACCCTTGCTCAATGTTCAATTATGGATACATTTGGTTGAAAGAAAAAATAACAAGGAAATTACTGGTGCTTGGCACCAGTAAAAGCACTGAATATACTGTAGGCTTTTTGAACTGAGTCCCAAGCAGCTAACAGAGAAGAAATGGTTTCAAATTGTAAATCAATTAAACACAGCTATTTAATTTAATTTCTATTTAATCTTGGGTGATTATGTGACAAAAAGGGCAGTGGGAATCTGCCAGACGGCATGAAGGAGGAATGGGATTGCCAGCCCTTGTTGAAGCAACATGATCTGAACTATCTGCATCAGCTCTCAACCCTCGGATAAAAGTCACCAGGCATTTAGATTTTCAATTTTTTAAGCTTTGTATTAACCTGGAAAACAATGGACACTAGACAATAGGTGCAGGAGTAGGCCATTCCGCCCTTCAAGCCAGCACCGCCATTCACTGTGATCATGGCTGATCATCCACATTCAGTACCCCGGTTCCTACCTTCTCACCATATCCCCTGACTCCGCTATCTTTAAGAGCTATCCGCTATCTAACTCTCCCTTGAAAGCATCCAGAGAATTGGCCCCCACTGCCTTCTGAGGCAGAGGATTCCACAGATTCACAACTCTCTGGCTAAAAAATGTTTTCCTCATCTCCGTTCTAAATGGCCTACCCTTTATTCTTAAACTGTGGCTCCTGGTTCTGGACTCCCCCAACATTGGAAACATGTTTCCTGCCTCCAGCGTGTCCAAACCCATTAATAATCTAATACAATCTAAAACGCCAGGATTAGAGGATATATTAGCTACTGGTAGAGGTTGCTCCCACTTGGATGGTTTTCTCTTGCAAGACGGAGGTTGAGGGAAAGGGACCAGGTAGAAGTATTCAAGATTATGAGAGGCATAGAGAGGGTAGAGAGTCAGAACATTTCTCCACCCCCCCCCCCCCCCCCCCCCAAGATGGAAGTGTCAAATATTGGAGGGTATAGACTGTAGGCTTTAGAGACAGCGCGGAAACGGGCCCACCGAGTCCGTGCCGACCAGCGATCACCCCGTACGCTAGCACTACCCTACACATTAGTGACAATTTATGATTTATTGTTACCGAAGCCAACTAACCTACAAACCTGTATGTCTTTGGAGTGTGGGAGGAAACCGAAGATCTCGGAGAAAACCCACGCAGACTCCGTACAGACAGCACCTTTAGTCAGGATCGAAGCCGGGTCTCTGGCGCTGCAAGAATCGTGCCATTTTTTCTGGGACGACGGAGGTTGAGGGAAGACCAGATAGACGTACGCGAGGAGATGGCATAATAATGTATCCTGGAATCATTGGTCAGAACCTTCTTCTCCCAGGGTAGAAATGTGAAATACTCGATGGCGTAGCTTTAAGGTTAGAGGGGCAGAGTTTACATGAGATGAGACATGTTGACCGATGTGGGCAAGTTGGGCTGAAGGGCCTGTCTACACTCTGTAAGCCTCTGTGACTCTATGTGCAGGGCAAGTTTTTTTTTTACACAGAGTGCTGAGTACCTAGAATGTGCTGCTGGAGGTGGTGGTGGAAGCAGATGCATTTGTGGTGCTGAGACTTTTAAATAGGTACATGGATATGATGGATATGCAGGAAATGGGGGTACGTGATTATGTGCAGGCAGATAAGAGTTGGTCTTGGCAACATGTTCGGCAAGGACATTGTGGGCCGAAGGGCCTGTTCCTGTGCTGTACTCTACTGTGTTCTACATTCTAGTTTGACTCACTTTTCTTAACGTTAATGTGTAGGATTACATCAAGTCTACAAGATATACAACACATTGAAGGGTTCATTTCAGTTAACCTTCCCATACCGGTATTTATGCTCCATCTACTTCTCCTTGCATCTTTGCTTCAAATATGCCTTTCATCTTAATCTTCTATTCCCCTCTTTCCCCCTCGTATACTTGGTAAGATTCACCTGAATACACACTTCAAACATCACATTCGCTGTGATGGTATTTCAGTCTCAGTCACAGACGCCGACGTCAGGAAATCCTTCAGAGGGGTGAACCCTCGAAAAGCGCCTGGACTTGATGGTATACCTGGTCGTGTTCGAAAACCCTGTGCAAACCAACTGGCTGGAGTTTTTACGGACATTTTCAACCTGTCACTTCTGAGGTCTGAGGTTCCCACCTGCTTCAAAAGGGCATCAATAATACCGGTGCCCAAGAAGCGCAAGGTGACGTGCCTCATTGACTATTGACCAGTGGCACTAACGCCTGTGGTGATGAAAAACCTGGACCCACTGCAGTTCGCTTACCGCCACAATAGATCAACGGTGGATGCAATCTCGCTGGCCCTCCACTCCGCTCTGGACCACTTGGACAACAAAAACTCATATGTCAGGCTGTTATTCATCGATTACAGCTCGGCATTTAACACAATCATCCCTTCCAGCTGGTTACCAAACTCGCAGAACTGGGTCTCTGCGCATCCCTCTGCAATTGGATCCTCGACTTCCTCATTCACAGACCACAGTCTGTTCGTATTGGTGGTAATGTGTCAGACTTGATAACAATCAGCACGGGAGCACCTCAAGGCTGCGTGCTCAGCCCCCTGTTGTACTCACTCCATATTCATGACTGTGTAGTCGGTCATAGTGCGAACTTCATCATCAAGTTCGCTGATGACACCATTGTTGTGGGACGTATTACTGATGGGGTTGAGTCAGAGTATAGAAGAGAAATCGAGCGACTGTCCATATGGTGCCAGCACAATAACCTGGCCCTCAACACCAGCAAAACCAAGGAACAGATTGTGGACTTTGGAAGGAGTAGGATGGGAACCCACAGCCCTGTTTATATCAACAGGTTGATGGTTGAAAGGGTCAAGAGCTTCAAATTCCTGGGCATGCACATCTCTGAAGATCTTTCTGGTCCGAGAACACAGATGCAATTATTAAGAAAGCTCATCAGCGCCTCTACTTCCTGAGAAGATTACGGAGAGTCGGTTTGTCAAGGAGGACTCTCTCTAACTTCTACAGGTGCACAGTAGAGAGCTTGCTGACCGGTTGCATCATGGCTTGGTTCGGCAACTTGAGTGCCCTGGAGAGGAAAAGACTACAAAAAGTAGTAAACACTGCCCAGTCCATCATCAGCTCTGACCTCCCTTCCATCGAGGGGATCTATCGCAGTCGCTGCCTCAAAAAGGCTGGCAGCATCATCAAGGACCCACACCATCCTGGCCATACACTCATCTCCCCGCTACCTTTAGGTAGAAGGTACAGGAGCCTGAGGACTGCAACGACCAGGTTCAGGAATAGTTACTTCCCCACTGCCATCAGGCTATTAAACTTGGCTCGGTCAAAACTTTGAACATTAATACCCCTTTATCTGTTATTTGCACTTTATCAGTTTATTTATGCATGTGTGTATTTACGTATATAATGGTATATGGACACACTGATCTGTTCTGTAGTCAATGCTTACTATGTTCTGTTGTGCTGAAGCAAAGAACGAATTTCATTGTCCTGTCAGGGACACATGACAATAAACTCTTTTGACTTTGACTTTGAAACCCATTGTTAGCTAGTTCCATGCTCTCACCCATCTTCACACAAAAGTCAATTCTTCAGAGTTTCAACGTACAAACTCCATACAGTCAGCGCTCGCAGTCAGGATTGAACCTGGGTCCCTGTTGCTGTAAGGCAGAAACTCTACCGCTGCACCACCGTGCCGTGCAATTTCATAAGTGATAGGAGCAGAATTGGGCCATTCGACCCATCACGACTACTCTGCCATTCAATCATGGCTGATCTATTTCTCCCTCTCAACCCCATTCTCCTGCCTTCTCCCCATAACCCCTGACACCCATACTAATCAAGAATCTGCCTTTAAAATATCCACTGACTTGGCCTCCACAACCTCCTGTGGCAAAGAATTCCACAGATTCACCACCCTCTGACTAAAGAAATTCCTCCTCATCTCCTTCACTTGTATTGCATCTGGAATTATGCTTCTGCTGCACTGATTA
This sequence comes from Raja brachyura, assembly GCA_963514005.1. Next base: position 37,209,547 of record OY740800.1, on the reverse strand, counting down.
TGTATCAATGTACAGTGGAATGATTTTCTTTACCATTAGTCCAGTAGATATTGCCGTACCTAAGCACAATCCCCCGATTAGCAAAGTGTACAGAAATAGTCCACTGAGCCTGCAGGAAAGAGGCGCCACGTTTGGGCGACATTATCAAAGTCCAGTCCGCGCTCTAGTTCTTATGAGCGGTGCCCGATCCAGGCAAGCCCCAGGCTGCGGCAGGGCCTACATCCGTCGCCTTCCTTGGATGTGTGGGTCGACCAACGATCCGACATGTCTCTCGGGAGCCGACCTCGAGTGCGCTTATGACCAGATACACCAAAGTATCCAGGTACAAATACACCTCCATGTACACTGAAGAAAGTAGTTCTTGGGAAAGTAAGGTCTTGGGAATCCCAGTCTTTATCATCCTCTAGTCTGAAATTCACAATGAATCACTGCTATTTTTGCTTCAGTTATTTTATTTTTGTTGTAATGCTTTCATTAATCCATTTTGCTTCTATGTGGGACTTTGACAAATGCCTTCTGAAAATCTATTAACCAGGCATCCAAGATATTTCCCACATCAAGTTCTGGGTCAAATTTCCACTATGAGTTGCAAGCATTGCATGTTCAATTTACATTGTGAATATAAGTGATAGGAGCACAATAAAGCCATTTGGCCCAACAAGTCTACTCTGTCATGGCTGGTCTATCTCTCCCCCCTAACCACATTCTCCTACCTTCTCCCCGGAACCCCTGACACCCGTACTAATCAGGAATCTACAGTGGCTTGCAACAGTTTTCACACCCCTTGAACTTTGCCACATTTTTGTCACGTTACAACCACAAACTTAAATGTATTTTATTGGGATTTTATGTGATAGACCAACACAAAGTGGTGCATAATTGTGAAGTGGAAGGAAAATGATACATGGTTTCCAAATTTTATTGCAAATAAAAAACTGAAAAGTGTGGCGTGCAAAAGTATTCAGCCCCCCTGAGTCAATACTTTGTAGAACCACCTTTCGCTGCAATTACAGCTGCGAGTCTTTTGGGGTATGTCTCTACCAGCTTTGCACATCTAGAGACTGAAATGTTTGCCCATTCTTCTTTGCAAAATAGCTCAAGCTCAGTCAGATTGGATGGAGAGCGTCTGTGAACAGCAATTTTCAAGTCTTGCCAGAGATTCTCAATTGGATTTAGGTCTGGACTTTAACTGGGCCATTCTAACGCATGAATATGCTTTGATCTAAACCATTCCATTGTAGCTCTTGCTGTGTGTTTAGGGTCGTTGTCCTGCTGGAAGGTGAACCTCCGCCCCAGTCTCAAGTCTTTTACAGACTCTAACAAGATTGCCCAGTATTTGGCTCCATCCATCTTCCCATCAACTCTGACCAGCTTCCACGTCCCTGCTGAAGAAAAGCATCCCCACAGCATGATGCTGCCATCACCATGTTTCACAGTGGGGTTGGTGTGTTCAGGGTGATGTGCAGTATTAGTTTTCCGCCACACATAGCGTTTTGCATTTAGGCCAAAAACTTCAATTTTGGTCTCATCAGACCAGAGCACCTTCCTCCACATGTTTGCTGTGTCCCCCACATGGCTTGTGGCAAATTGCAAATGGGACTTCTTATGGTTTTGTTTCAACAATGGCTTTCTTCTTGCCACTCTTCCATAAAGGTCCGATTTGTGGAGTGCACAACTAATAGTTGTCCTATGGACAGATTCTCCCACCTGAGCTGTGGATCTCTGCAGCTCCTCCAGAGTTACCATTGGCCTCTTGGCTGTTTCTCTGATCAATGCTCTTCTTGCCTGTCAGTTTAGGTGGACAGCCATGTCTTGGTAGGTTTGCAGTTGTGCCATCATCTTTCCATTTTCGGATGATGGATTGAACAGTGCTCCGTGAGATGTTCAAAGCTTGGGATATTTTTTTATAACCGAACCCTGCTTTAAACTTCTCCACAACTTTATCCCTGACCTGTCTGGTGTGTTCCTTGGGCTTCATGATGCTGTTTGTTCACTAATGTTCTCTAACAAACCTCTGAGGCCTTCACAGAACAGCTGTATTTATACTGAGATTAGATTACACACAAGTGAACTCTATTTATTAATTAGGTGACTTCTGAAGGCAATTGGTTGCACTGGATTTTATTTAGGGGTATCAGAGTAAAGGGGGCTGAATACTTCTGCACGCCACACTGTTCAGTTTTTTATTTGTAAAAAAATGTGAAAACCATGTATCATTTTCCTTCCACTTCACAATTATGCGCCACTTTGTGTTGGTCACATAAGGGGCACATATCACGTAAAATCCCAATAAAATACATTAATGTTTGTGGTTGTAACGTGACAAAATGTGGAAAAGTTCAAGGGGTATGAAAACTTTTGAAAGCCACTGTATCTATCTCTGCTTTTAAAATCTCCATTGACTTGGCTTCCACAGCCTTCTGTGGCAATGAATTCTGCAGATTCGCCACCCTCTGACTAAATAAATTCCTTTGCATCTCCTTCCTAAAGGAACATCCTTTAATTCTGAGGCTATGACCTCTAGTCCTAGACTCTCCCATTAGTGGAAACATCCTCTCCACATCTACTCTATCCAAGCCTTTAATTATTTGGTACATTTCAATTCCCCCTCATTCTTCTAAACTCCAGTGAGTACAGGCCCAGTTCCGTCTAATGCTCATCTTAAGTTAACCCACTTATTCCTGTGATAATTCTTACAAACCTCCTCTGGACCCTCTCCACACTCAGCACACCCTTCCTCAGACAACGGTGCCCAAAATTGCTCACAATACTCCAAATGCGGCCTGACCGGTGCCTTATAGAGCCTCAGCATTACATCCCTGTTTTTGTTTTCTAGCCCTCTCGAAATAAATGCTAACATTGCATTTGCCTTCTTTACTACTGATTCGATTAATGGCCCCAGCCAGCTGGAAACAGACTAATAGAGAATTTTTCAAAATTTTATATGATCCATGATACTGTCCGTAAGAGATAAAAGCAGAGTTAGGCCATTCAGCCCATCGAGTCAGCTTCGCCATTCAATCGTGGCTGATTTGCTTTTTCCTCTCTATCCCATTCTCCTGCCTTCCCCCCATCGTCCAAAAGGAAGGTGGAATCAGATTCAACTGTAAGTTTCTAAAGTGTCGAGGGATGTACATTAGAATAAGATCAAATGGCAGGAGAATTGGATTAACTGATCCTAAGAATTACCGGAGATGTTTCCGACAACGTCTGTATTGTGTGGTGGTAGTTGGCATCAGGGAAAAAAGTGCAGTTTGTTTACAGTGCCAGAGACCCAGGTTCGATCCTGGCTATGGATGCTTGTCTGTATGAAGTTTGTACATTCTCTCCGTGACCTGCGTGGGTTGTCTCAGAGATCTTCTGGTTCCTCGTTTGTCGCCTGATATAAAATGTAAAATTGTCCCTAGTGTGTATAGGGTAATGTGCAGGGATCACTGATCGGCGCGGACTCGGGCCGAAGGGCCTGCTTCCTCACTGTTTCTGTATCTCAAAACTAATCAATCAAGTGAAAATATCAGTGTTAATGAGTGATTGATGGCCAGCAAGGACTTGGTGGGCTGAAGGGCCTGTATCTGTGCTGTTTGACCGAAAGAAAATCAAAACTATTGAAGAGAGGGTTGTATTAAAAGAAATAAAAATAGTCAAAGGGTGATATTAGACTTGGTAACAGTTAAATATTCAAATATGAAAATTAACAAACTCTACAAAGCAGATGGCGTTCACAAACACTTAAATGAAAGCAAGCCAGATACAGCTGGCTGTCAATCTCAGTTTTGGATGATCTTTTTGGCTGGCAGCAACACAACGTAAACAGGACCATTTCATTTGAGCTGCAGCTCTAACTCAGACTCTGTTGGCTGTGAAATAGGTAGCGTTTCACATCAACAACAGTTACAGGGTTAAAAACTGGGAAAGTGTCCGAGAGAGAGGAACGTCAGGAGGAAGCTGTGGGAACACTTTGACAGATCTGGTGGTGACTGTCGAGCGAACCTGCGACAAGGGTTCGTACATGGCGGGGGATGTGCAAACAGCACCTTGAAGTGGCGCCAAGTAACACACGCCCAACGAAACATCTAGAGGCTGATGCTGGTAACAGACATCACTGAACTGGCAGAGCAACACTTCCCATCTGCATCAGTGAACTCTGAACAAGTGCGGCACGGTGGTACCTTACAACGCTTACAGCGCCAAAGATCTGGGTTCGATCCTGACTGCGGGCTCTTCATTGAATGTTAATTAAACGCTTTCCAGGAACCCATTCCTTTTATAAATCGAGAAACACCTGACATGCCCAAGTTCGATGACTCACCCGAAAGTCTCACTCAGTATTCAGCTTTCAACTTCACGTCTCCGTAGCTGTGAATGCTAACAAGTAAATCACAGCACATCACCAGGAAGGGTGTTCTCCCCATGACCTGTGTGGGTTTGATCCTGACTATGGCTGCTGTCTGTACGGAGTTTGTACGTTCTCCCCGTGACCTGCGTGGGTTTTCTCCGAGATCTTCGGTTTCCTCCCACATTCCAAAGACGTACAGGTTTACAGGTTAATTGGCTTGCTATAAATGTAAAATTGTCCCTAGTGTGTGTAGGGTAGTGTTAATGTGTGGGAATTGATGGGCGATGCGGACTCGGTGGGCTAAAGGGCCTGTTTCCGCGATGTAACTCTAAACTCAGGCTAGTTTTTTATAATTACCAATAAAATTAACGAAAAAGGCAAGACTGAATAACTGATTTAGTTTAGTTTGGTTTCGAGATACTGCATGGAAACAGGCCCTTCAGCCCACCATGTCCACGCTGTCCAATGATCTCCCTTACACTAGTTTTATCCCACACATGAGGGACAGTTTAGAGAAGCCAAATAACCTACAAACCTGCATGTCTTTGGAATGTGGGAGGAAACCGGAGTACCCAGAGGAAACCCATTTGGTCACGGGACAGCACCTGCAGGCAGTATCGAACCCGTGTCTCTGGCGCTGTAAGGCAGCAACTCTACCGCTGAGCCACCATGCTGCCCTAATGTAGAAACAGTTCCATTCTGAGCCATTGAAAGACTTGTGCCACGTGACAATTAGTAAACATGGACTTAAGTTATTAAGGAGAGCTATTTAGCTCATCCTTCACAATCATTCCCCTCTCAATTATTCTTCGACTTTTAGTTTAGCTATCCAGGGAGGAGGCCAAATGAATACTCTTTGATTTTGCTCCTGAATTTTCGTCTTAGTATTTTATCGTAGGCTAACAACTGGGGATTAAAGTGAAAGGGGGATGTATTTACTATTTGGTATCAGGGGAAGGCAGCAGAGGTGTTGATCACAGTATGTTATCATATCTTATTATGACTAGGGGGGAAACTCCTTAGTCCATTCAGGGCCTGTCAACTCCCAAGGCAAGCCATCCACGCACTCTCCTCATTTTCTTCTCGACAAACTCTCTCAACATGCCCAAAAACATCCCTCGTTCTCCCGCCAGTCACCTACACAAGGGTGATTTTTGATAACAAATTAAATTAACAACCAGCACAGCAAGAACAAAATTACAAGCTGACAGGCAGAAGAGACGATCCACAGACAGATCACTGGAATGCCAGAGGGTGAGGCGAGACCGGAGAGAAGTTTATCAAAAATTATGAGAGGCATTGGTCGGTTAGACCAGGGCTGGGGAGCTTTTTCATGTTGAAATGCCGCATTGAGTTAGCAGTAATCTAATATGGCCGCATCCAAGATACTTCAATTAGATATACTTCAAAATGTACATTATTTTGTTAAAATAGCCCTCATACCTTACTAATGTTTTAATTGTTGGCCGTCAGTCGGGGAGGATTAGTTTTCGTTGAATTTTCTTTTACTCTTTAGTATTTTAAATACATTCATTTTAAGTTTAAAATTAAAATAATAAAAGACAAACAAAAACATATTAATAAAAATAAAAGGATTTGTTCTACAAAATTTGGATTCATTCAAAAGGCCGCACTTAACAGCCTAGAAGGCCTCATGCGGCCTTCAGGCCCGCAGGTTCCCCACCCCTGGGTTAGGCAGAACATATTTCCCAAGATGGAAATTTCTAATACAATATGGCAGAGCTTCGCGATGAAACAGACAACATTTAGAGGAGTTGAGTCAAGAGTGTTTTGTTGTTATATGTCCCAGATAAAACAATGACATTCCTTTCTTACTGAAGCAGATGCGATGGTCAAATGTTTTTGTTTACACACAGAGGTATTGAGTGCCTGATACGCCCTGCCGGGGGTGGTGATGGAGTAGGGTTTCCAACTGTTCCGTATTAGCCGGGACAACCCGTATATTGGGCTAATTTGGTTTGTCCCATACGGGACCGCCCTTGTTCCATATTTGACTACCACTACTCGGGTCGAGGGGACTGTCGGGTCGGAGCGCCGCGTCTGGCCCCGCCTCACCCGTCCCGTCGTAGTGCAGCCCATGGAGTGCAGCAGCCACGCCTCGCCCGTGGCCCCGTCGGTCGGCAGCCCAGCCTGCTGTCCAATCTTCGTTTACCACCGACATCACCACCCCTCCTTCTCATGGCCGATCATCGGTTCATGCGTTGGACGGGGTGCCGGACTTTGTGCGCGGCCCTGGCCAAAACTCCTCAGCTGGCCCGCCGGCTGGGCTTTGTGTGCAGTCCGGCAACCAGGCCAACTCATCATCCACCCATCCACGGCCGAGTCAGTCAATGAATTGTCGTCGGGAACTTGTCCCTTATTTTGACCTTTTGTCCCCTTATTTGGGAATGAGAAAATTGGCAACTCTGTGGTGGAGGCAGATGCAATAGTGGCTTTTAAGAGACTTTTAGATAGGCATTTGGATATCAGGATCTCATGGGTTATGGGGAGAAGGCAGGAGAATGAGGTTAAGAGGGAAAGATAGATCAGCCATGCTTGAACGACAGAGTAGAATTGATGGGCCGAATGGCTGCTATCACTCATATAAACGTATGATATGCAGGGACTGGAGGGATATGGATTGTGTGCAGACTGATAAGAATTGGTCTTGCCATCATGTTCAGCACTGCCATTGTGAGCCTGAAGGGCCTGTTGCTGTGCTGTCCTGCTCTGCCCTATTCTAAATAAACCCTGAACTATGACCAATGTTTTTCCAATTCTACTGCTCGTGGAATTGTCGGGATTGCTTTTTGTAGAACAGGAACACTGGGCAGACTCCATAATCTACATTGAGGAGCCAGACACATTGGCCAACCTGAGGTGTACCTTCAGCGACAGGCTGGATCCCTGTGGCTATCAAACTATACCATTCCTCCTCCTTCTGTCGTGGGGTAGACTGACTCCCCTCCCCCTCCCCCACCTCCCCAATCTTTGCACATCCCCAATCCTTTCCACTCATCACTTTAACTTCATGTTTCATGTATTTTGTGTGTTACGACTGTTGGCAGATCAATTCCCCTCCTGGGATAAATAAAGTTCCATCGTATCGTATCGTATCAACATTCAATCACACTGAGCTCCAAGACACAGCACAGTGCAAATTAATGTCTCGGCCCTAGAGCATTCTTTTGACACGAGGAAATGAATTCATACACCCACGGAAACACGCTCAACTTAGTGCCTGGTAATTAAACAACGCCCGTGCAAACTATGGATAGGTGGATAGTAACTAGCCAGGGGATGAATGGGCTGCAGTTTCACCTTAACTGCTCACCTCATTGCCCCCCGCAAATAAACTGTGCTTTAAGCTGTTGATAATGGTTGCAGCAATGATCTCATTCCTACATCAGATCATCCAAGGCCGTTTGCAATCGACAAAAGCCGACAAGTGGTGCATGACTTTAACCAGTTTTTGGGAAGTAAACAGATAGCGGTCTCTGAAAGGGGACGTTACTGACCTGCAGAACAGTTTATATTAGCAGCTGAGTAAGGCAACATGCTTAGACACAAAAAGCTGGAGTAACTCAGTGGGACAGGCAGCACACCTGGAGAGAAGGAAGTGGTGACGTTTCGGTTCGAGACCCTTCCTCAGATGAGTCGGGGGGGAAAGGGAAATGAGAGATATAAAAAGTATTGCATATCTCTGCTTTTCTTTCATTCATTGTCATTCATCTCTCTATATCATCACCTATATCTCCTGTTTCCCTTTCCTCTGACCAGTCTGGAGAAGGGTCATCCATTCCTTCTCCCCTGAGTTACTCCAGCTTTTTGTGTCCATCATCGGTTTAAACCTGTATCTGCAGTTCCTTCCAACACAAGGCAACATAATTATTGAGTCTGAGGTCTAAGTGGAGCCCTAAGATGCCCTTTAATACCCAAACACCATGCCAGGCATCTCAACAAACAAATTATTTTCGAATGCCTTCCACGTACGACAGTGTGAAATTCAATACTACAACCCTAATGATTCATTAACCTACACACTTATTGCAGCGAACACTCTGCTTGTCTTGTTCATTTCACAATCTGCCATCGCACAGATGCAGACAAGTGAAGCTAAACACCTGAAAATGAGCAAACATGATTTTGAATAGAAAATAAAAGGAAATAACAAGAACCCCTTATCATAAACGTGTATTAAACCATCTGACAATCATGACATCTGGAAAGTGGAACACTTTCAGTTTCATAGGTTCTAGGAGAATTAGGCCACTCGGCCCATCAAGTCTATTCCGCCATTCAGTCATGGCTAATCTATCTTTCCCTCTCAACCCCATTCTCCTGCCTTCTCCCCGTAACCCCTGACACCCCTACTAATCAAGAATCTGTCAATCTCCGCACTTCAAAATATCCATTGACTTGGCCTCTACAGCCGTCTGTGGCAACGAATTCCACAGATTCAAAACCCACTGACTAAAGAAATTCCTCCTTGTCTCCTTTATAAAGGTACATCTTTTTATTCTACGGTTATGGCTTCTGGTCCTAGACCCTCACTGTAGTGGGAACATCCTCTCCATATTCACTCTATCCAGGCTTTTCACTATTCGGTACATTTCAATGGTCTCCCCTCATCCTTCTAATCTCCAGTGAGTACATTGCCATCAAATTCTCATCATATGTTAGCCCAATTGTTCTTGATCATTCTCGTAAACCTCCTCTGGACCCTCTCCAATGCCAGCACATCCTTCCTCAGATACGGAAACCCAAAACTGCGCAGGATACTCCAAATGCAGTCTGACCAGTACCTTATTACCTCCCTGTTCCTTAACAATTTAGAGATACGGTGTGGAACAGCCCAATCGGCCCACGGAGTCCACACAGCCATTGATCACCCCGTACACAAGCACCATCCTACATGCTAGGGACAATTTTTACAGAAGCCAATTAACCTACAAACCTGTACTTCTTTGGAGTGTGGGAGGAAACCGGAGAACCCGGAGAAAACCCACGTGGTCACAGGGAGAATATACAAACATCGACACGTTACAACTCCGTTACAAGTTGGCTTTTGCAGTAAGCTCTTTATTGACAAAGTCTGCAGTTTCTTTCATCCATAAAGTGATTTCATTCAGTTCAAGTGGGGACAACAGATAACTACCAAACCTGTGTACATCGAAAGTTAAAAACCTTTTTTTAACGTTAGCAAAACACGCCAAAATATTTTCCACCTCGTGATTGGATTTGCTGGCACTAAACACAAAGTGCCGAGAAACCTAGCGGGCCAGACAGCAACTGTGGAAGGGAAGGACAGGTGACGTTTCAGGTAGGGACCCTTGTTTGGAATTTGTATTTGCTTTCTGTGCTACACGGTCGACCCGCATAAGCCGAGCCATCGTCAGCCCTGATGCAAGCGAACATCGCCGCAAACGTCAGAGAGGCAGCTGAGAGAGGGTTATCACAGCCGGGTCTAAACCTCCCCTCGCCTCATGTTCTGAGAACCTCTGTGATTGTTGTCAAGCTGGAAAGGGCGCAAAGAAGATTCACGAGAAAGTTGCCAGATCTCGAGGGCCTGAGCTATAGGGCAGGGACGAGCAGGATAGAAGTTTATTCTTTGGAGCGCAAGAGGATGAGGGGAAATCTTGTAGAGGTGTACAAAATCATGGGAGGAATAGTTCGGGTAAATGCTTTTGCCCAGAGTAGCTTTTGCCCAGAGTAGCTGAATCGAGAACCAGAGGACATAGGTTTAAGTTGAGGGGGAAAAGGTTTAATAGGAACCTGAGGGGTAACCTTTCTTTTACACAAAGGGCGGTATGTGTATAGAACAAGCTGCCAGAGGAGGCAGTTGAGACAAGTACTATCACCATGTTTAAGAAACATTTGAAAAGGTACATGGATAGGACAATTTGGAGGGATATGGGCCAAACACAGGCAGGTGAGTCTAGTGTAGATGGGACATATTGGTCAGCATGGGCAAGATGGGCCGAAGGGCCTGTTTCCGTACTGTAATTCTCTATGACTCGATGTTCGGCAGCAAACCAGCAGTGAGAATCCTGGCAAGGTTTTTCGTGATCCATTACAAGATTGACAATAAGCACAATTTGTTGTAGTTAACTTGGTTCAGAGGTGGTCTGAAGAAGGGTCCCGTCCAAAACATCAGCTATCCATGGTCTCTGGAGATGCTGCCTGACCTATTGAGTTATGCCAGCACTTTGTGTCTTTTGTTTTGGTTGCAGTTGACTCAGTGCAATCTTTCCAACAAACTAAACACCTCTCTTACAATTGTTGCAATTTTGGAGTCACTTATGATTGTGTTTTATGTATCGTAAGATTTTACTGAATTGCATGCAAAACCAAAGAATTCCTCTCTATCTAGATGCATGTAATGATAAAGCAACGTTGAACCATTGCCCCTCCTCACTCTCCTTCATTCCCTCAGTGGTGGCTTGGTAGCACAGCGGTAGAGTTGCTGCCTCACAGCGTCAGAGACCCGGGTTCCATCCTGACTATGGGTGCTGTCTGTACTTCTTCTTCTTCTGTCGTATGTCTTTTAGACCTGCAGCTCCGCTGAGGCGAGCCAGGCCAACGTGTCATCGTCCAGGTCAATCAGACCTCGTTCACCATTCGGTGGCCGGTGTTTGGGGCAACTGGCGACGATGTGCTGTCTGTACGGAGTTTGTACATTCTCCCCGTGACCACATGGGTTTACTCCGGGTGCTCCGGTTTCCTCCCACATGCCAAAGACGTGCTGGTTTGTAGATGAATTGGCTTCGGTGAAATTGGAAATTGTCCCTATTGTGTGTAGGAGAGTGCTAGTGTATGGGGTGATCGCTGGTCGGTGCGGGCTCGGTGGACCGAAGGCCCAATTTCTGCGCTGTTTCTCTGAAGTCACTGCACAAACTTGATTGAAGTACAGTCGCCCACCTCTTGGTCTGTACCAATCCCCATTTACCCTGGTCTTTACCCGAAACGTCGCCTATCTCCTTCGTTCCTTAGATGCTGCTGCACCCGCTGAGTTTCTCCAGCTTTTTGTGTAACCCTCGATTCTCCAGCATCTGCAGTTCCTTCTTTAACCCATTTACTCCTCACCTCTGTCCACATAGACACCTCCGTACAGCCCTCATAACCCCCAAAAAATATACGCCTTTCATTTCAAAAACAAAAATATAGACGATTCTGCACATAAATTCGATTACCAATTATTCCACACCAAATGTTCCCAAAGTGCTCAATTACAGAAGACTCCAAGCTCAATTTAAAACTGAAAATAACATCAATTATCGTGGTTGACCATGCTTTTCGTAAGTTGATGTGTACATTATCATTAAACTCAGAAACAAGCAAGTTAATACGAAAATGAAGGAAGTTCGCTGTTGAAAACAAGGCGAGTGTTAAGTATAAGTTGGCTGCAGAAAATCTCCGCCCTTCATGGTTACAGCTAACAGCTGGCAGCGGAGTGACTGTGAACGTGTACTTAAATATTGGTTGGGAAGAGCAATAATAGAAATGCTTGAAACTAATGCCTACTTTGTGGGTGGTGAAAGTACCACTCACTGTGACGTCTAACGCCCAGGTTACAATTATTCAGTCTCGGAGAAGCCTTGCTCTCCTTGCTCATAAACACAGCTGATCGCAGGCAGCCGGGCAGGGGCACCTCATCAGCATCCCACACTATGGCACTCTGACACTCCCCTGCACTGTGCATTGGTCGACCGCTGTGAGCTTTAGCCACTGGGTTCCCTGTAGCTGAAAGGTGGACGGGACTTTGCCCAGCAGTAACACTGTGATGGTGCAGCTGTCTCACCTCTGCAACGACCCAGGTTCCATTCCAATCCGGGGCCGCTGTGTAGGTGGAGTTTGCATGCTCCACCTGTGACCATGTGGGGTTTCCTCCCCGGGTGCTCTGGCTTCCTCCAACATCCCAAAGACGTGCTGGTTTTAGGGTAATTACTCTTAGTGTGGTGGGTGGTGGGAGAATCACTGATGAAGGGCAAAATATATGAATCATGGAGTCTGAGAGCCAGAGTGTCAGAGTTTCAGAGTTTCAGAGTGTAGAAACAGGCCCTTTGCGATTCAGGATATCTACTTAAACATGTGTAACCCTATGCAAAGCTTTGTTGAACAGTGTAGCACAACAATAGGCCCATCGGCCCACAATGTAATTATTTAATGTTAAATAGTATTGTCTATCACCCTGTGCACTAGCACTCTTTTACACACTAGGGACAATTTGCACTTATACAGTAGCAAATTAACCTACAAACCTGTAACAGCAACTAAGTTACAGAGAAAGGTTGAACAAGTTAGGTCTTTATTCTTTGGAGCGCAGAAGGTTAAGGAGGGACTTGATTGAGGTCTTTAAAATGATGAAAGGGATAGACAGAGTTGACGTGGATAAGCTTTTCCCATTGAGGGTAGGGAAGATTCAAGCAAGAGGGCATGACATGAGAATTAAGGGACAGAAGTTTAGGGGTAACACGAGGGGGAACTTCTTTACTCAGAGAGTGGTGGCTGTGTGGAATGAGCTTCCAGCAGAAGTGGTGGAGGCAGGATTGATTTTAACATTTAAAAGTAAAGTGGATAGGTATATGGACGGGAAGGGAATGGAGGGGTATGGTCTGAGTGCAGGTAGATGGGACTAGGGGAAAATAAATGGTCGGCACGGACTGGAAGGGCCGAGAAGGCCTGTTTCCGTGCTGTAATTGTTATAAATAAATAAATAAATGTATTTGAAGAGTGGGAGGAAACCGGAACTGGAGAAAATCCACAGAGAGAGAGCATACAAACTCCGTACACACAGTCACGATCGACCCCGGTCTTTGGCCCTGTAAGGTAGCAACTCTACCGCTACTCCATCCTGTCTGTGTTCAAGTTCAAGCGGAAGATAGACTCGGCTTGTACTCGCCGAATTCTTAAGGGGTTGGACAGGCTAGATGCAGGAAGATTGTTCCCGGTGTTGGGGAAGTCCAGAACAAGGGGTCACAGTTTAAGGATAAGGGGGAAGTCTTTTAGGACCGAGATGAGAAGATCTTTTTTCACACAGAGAGTGGTGAGTCTGTGGAATTCTCTGCCACAGAAGGTAGTTGAGGCCAGTTCATTGGCTATATTTAAGAGGGAGCTAGATGTGGCCCTTGTGGCTAAAGGGATCAGGGGGTATGGAGACAAGGCAGGTACAGGATACTGAGTTGGATGATCAGCCATGATCATATTGAATGGCGGTGCAGGCTCGAAGGGCCGAATGGCCTACTCCTGCACCTATTTTCTACGATCCTATGATTCTATGAAGTGCTTTGAAAGAGATTCTAGAAATGCAGTGCTCCAATCTATAACTCTTAAGGCATAGTAGCAGAATTAGGTAATTCAGCCTATCCGCTCTGCCATTCAATTATGGCTGATCTATCTTTCCCTCTCAGCCCCATTCTCCTGCCTTCTCCCCATAACCCCCAACACCCTTACTAACCAAGAATCCGTCAAGCTCCACATTCAAAACGCCCAATGACTTGGCCTCCACAGCCTTCTGTGATTATAGGTAAATCAAATTGACTCCCATAATGCTGGGTGAATAATGTCTGCATTGCGTGGCTCTTGTGATCCTTCACGCTTGTTCACACAGGGGGAGTAGGAGGCCTGCAATTTAATCCTGCAAGGGTGGGAGAGGAAGCAGTCTTCCTCACGAGTAAATAGCATAGAGTCATTCAGCATGGAAACAGGCCCTTCGGCCCAACTTGCCCATGCCAACCAACATTTCCAACCTACACTAGTCCAACCTGCTGGTGTGGTCCATATCCTTCTAAACCTATTTTATCGATGTACTTGTCTAATTGTTTCCAAACCATTCCGATAGTCCCAGCCTCAACTACCTCTTCTAGCAGCTCAGTCCATAAACCACCCATTGTGTGAAAAAGTTACCCTCAGATTCCTATTAAATCTATTCCCCTTCACCTCTGGTTCTCGATTCCCCTACTCTGGGCAAGAGACTCTGTGCGTCTACCCGATCTATTCCTCTCTGTGGAATTCTCTGCCTCAGAGGGCGGTGGAGGCTGGTTCTCTGGATGCTTTCAAGAGAGAGCTAGATAGGGCTCTTAAAAATAGCGGAGTCGGGGGATATGGGGAGAAGGCAGGAACGGCGTACTGATTTGGGATGATCAGCCATGGTCACATTGAATGGCGGTGCTGGCTCGAAGGGCCGAATGGCTTACTCCTGCATCTATTGTCTATTGTCTCTCATGATTTTGTACACCTCTATTAGATCACCCATCATTCTGCTGCATTCCAAGGAATCCCAGCCTGTTCAACCTCTTCCAATAGTTCAGGTCCTCGAGTCCTGGCAACAACCTTGTATAGGCATTTGGACGTATGCCAGATGAGCCATGAACCAAGGCCACCGACCAACTGCTGGATCAGGCCATAAAACTCTTTATCAATCAGCATGGACATGACGGGCTGAATGGCCTCGTGGCGGACCATGAACATACTACCATATTGCAGATTTCAAGCAATGCCCGTCTGGTCGGGATAACATTGAGGAAACCAGACAGAAACTATCGTCAGGATACAGTTTCAAATCTGGCAGAAGTTCAGCTTAAACACACAAAACAACAAGAAAATAGCACTGAAATCAGTAGAAACCAAACAAGAGCTATTAATAATCAGCCTTTCAAGATAGTCAGAGTGAGTAGAACAGTGGTAGGCTCTTGATCCTATTGAGAGCGGCACGGTGGCTCAACGTTAAAGTTGCTGCCTTCCAGCGCCAGAGACACGGGTTCAATCCTGACTACGGGTGCTGTCTCTACGGAGTTTGCACGTTCTCCCCGTGACAGCGTTGGTTTTCTCTGGGCGCTCCGGTTTCCTCCCACACTCCAAAGATGTGCAGGTTTATAGGTTAAGTGGCATCTGTAAATTGTCCCTAGTGTGGAGATAGAACGAGTGTGTGGGTGATCAATGGTCGGCGCGGACTCGGTGGGCCGAAGGGCCTGTTTCTCTAAACTAAACTAAGGCAGGGCTAAAATATTGAACAAAGGCAGTGCAGCTTACAAGAATGAAAATATAAGAATAAAGAGTTAAATGCAATTTATTTTCAAAGAATTTCTATGTATAGTTCTGCTTTTTTTTTTGGTCAATTTCTCAGTAAGTAAATCGATAATGTAATTGAACACTATAGATCTTGTTAAAGTCTTGAGTGGTTAGTATGGGGCACGGGCTTAGTGATTTGGAGTTTTGCCCAAAATGTACAACAAGATGCATCTTCACACTTTGATCAATATCATGGATGGCTGACTAGTTTTGTAAATAATGCTCAAAAAATCCCCTCTGGTGCATCAGTCACTTTTTTTAAGGACTTGTCAGATACTGTTAGAGGCATTTTTAAGGCTACGTGCAAATTTATTCCACCTGGTTGCCACATATATACAAATAACTCAGGTAGTAATGCAGCTAGTTTTGATATTTTCAGCGTCCATATCTCAAATTATTATTTTATATTTTCTCACATTTTTCACATCAACCATGTTGTGGAACTCTGCGAGAAGCTTGACCGCACAAACTGCAAAAATGATTGCTTGATCGTTTGGAATATACAGTCTGAAGAAGGGTCTCGACCTGAAACGTCACCCATTCCTTCTCTCCAGAGATGCTGCCTGTCCCGCTGAGTTACTCCAGCTTTTTTAGTCTCTCTATGGAAACAGGCCCTTTGGCCCACCTAGTCCATGCTGACCATCCGCCATCATGTAGTGGGCAAGTAGGGCCAAAGGGCCTGTTTCCAAACCGTATCACTCTATGACTCTGTATCGCTGGTTAGTGAGGACTCCACACTATCTGTATCTCTAAACTAAAAGCGCTGTATCTCTAAACTAAAAAAAATAAAGTAAACTGGATGTAGCAAAGGCTTTGGAATTTGATAACATCCCACTTGTAGTATGGAAGACACACAGTGTCTGCACCTTTGTCAGTGTCACAACCTGTTGTGCCTTTACCCAAGCATTTCCAATCCAATTGCTACATCTAATTAGCATCTATCCGACAATGCAGACAATTGCCCAGGCTTGTTCCACTCTCACAGATCAGAACAACTAATATCAGTCTACTCTCATTTACCACGGTGAAGGGATGTATCTTATACAGTGACATTAAGCAGTAATTGTGCGCCTATAAACTACTTGCCAATGGCCCAGTTTGGATTTCATCTGCTCTCTTGGCTCCAAGCTTCATCACAGACTTGGTCCAAATATGTAGCAGAGCTGCATTCTAGTGGGGTCCCAGGTGTCACTCGTACCAAGGAGACCAGCAAGCCGAAGTCCAGTTCAATTCAGTTTAGTTTATTGTCACGTGTAGCGAGGTACAGCAAAAAGCTTTTGTTGCGCGCTCACCAGCCAGCGGAAAGGCGATACATGATTACAATCGAGCCATTCGCAGTGAACAGATACATGATAAGGGAATAACGTTCAGTGCAAGATAAAGCCAGAAAAGTCAAATCAAAGATAGTCCGAGGGTTCCTGATGATGTTGATAGTAGTTCAGCACTGCTCTCTGGTTGTGGAGGGATGATTCAGTTGCCTGATAACAACTGGGAAGAAACTGTCCCTGAATCTGGAGGTGTGTGTTTTCACAATTCTACACCCTTTGCCCGATGGGAGACAGTCAATGGGCATCAATGCCCAAAGTCACTGGGCATTGTGGCAAAAAACCACCAGCAGTTGGTCAAATCTTGCACAAGATGGTGGAGGTTGTCAGTGGTCTAATACCATAGTCCCAGGGCATCATTGCAGGAGTTCCTCGAGTCAGTGTACCAGCTCCAACCATCTTCAGCATCTTCATCAATGATCACTCCCTCGTCAATAAGGGCCGAAGCGAGGACATTCGCAGATGATTGCACAAAGATAAAATCAATTTGCAACTCCTCAAAGAATCAAATCCATTCCTGCCTGTTGCAAGAGCAAAGATCATGCAGGCCTGGGCTGAGAAGCAGCCAGCAATGCAGTAATCCATGTTCTCCAGAAGTGCTGCCTGACCTGCTGAGTTGCTCCAGTACTTTGTGTCCTTTTGTGTATTAACCAGCATCTGCACTTCCTTGTTTCATCATTCATTAAATCCCTTTCTTTTGCCCTTTCACCACAGACCAACAAAGTTAACCTGAAATCCAATTATCTTTTAAAAGTTGGAATTGAGTCTGCTTCCGTCACCTCTGGCAAAGCATTCTAAATAATCTCAGGTTAGTTTATTGTCACATGTATCGAGGTACAGTGAAAAGCTTTTGTTGTGTGCTAACCAGTCAGCAGAAAGACAAAACATAATTACAATCGAGCCATTTACAGTGTACAGATACATGATAAGAGAATTAACCCTTGTTGACCCTGTTACCCCTTGTTGTCTCGTCCCCTTCCTACCTCTCCCTCAGCCCTCTGGCTCCTCCTCCTCCTTTTTCCTTTCTTCCCCCCGCCTCCCCCCACCCCCCATCAGTCTGAAGAAGGGTTTCGGCCCGAAACGTTGCCTATCTCCTTCGCTCCATAGATGCTGCTGCACCCGCTGAGTTTCTCCAGCATTTTGTGTACCCATGATGTTTAGTGCAAGGTAAATCCAGCAAATCCGGTCAAGGATTGTCCGAGGATCACCAATGAGGTAGATTGTAGTTCAGGACTGCTCTCTAGTTGCCTGATAACAGCAGGGAAGAAACTGCCTCTGAAGCTGGAGGTGCGTGTTTTCACACTACTATACTTTTTGACTTACTAGACATTATTTCTCTGTTCACAGGCTATTATAGATTGAAATTTGCTGTAAAACGAGGTATGAAGCAAAGTACCCCGCCACGACCAATATAACACAATACAATACCGTTTATTGTCATTTGAACATTGAGGTTCAAACGAAAGTTAGTTTCTGCAGTCATACATACAAGAAAAGAACCAAGACACAACACAATTTACACAAACATCCATCACAGTGAATCTCCACCTCACTGTGATGGAAGGCAAAGTCTTATCTCTCCCCTGCGCTCCCCATTCTCCTCCCGATGTCAGAGTCCAAGCCCCCGGCGGGCGATGGTAAATAAGTCCCGCGGCCATTCAGGCCGCGTCGGGGTATGCAAGGCCGCGCTCCGGGTCTTGATGTTGGAGCCCCCAGCGGGCGCTAGCAAGTCCCGCGGCCATTAAAGCCGCGCCGATCGATGTAAGGCCCCGCTCCAGGTCATTTTCAACCCCGCAATACGGGCGGGAGAAGTTGCAGCCGCGGGAGCTCCGAAAAGCGGTCTCCCACCAGGGACCCACGAGCTCCCGGTGTTACCGTCCACCAGCCTGGACTGGAGCTTCCGAATCTCCGGGGTCGGGCAGCAGCAGCGCGCCACCACAGCTCCTCCCGTTCCGAACTCAGCCAGATACACGATGGTGAGTAAGTCCGCAGGCTCCGCGACTGGAGCCCTAGGTCCGGTTGGAGGCCGCTTCACGGTGCTAGGCCCCAACGGCAACGGAGACCCGACAGAGGAAAAGTCGGGTCCTCCGTACAGGGAAAAGATTTTAAAAGTTTCCTCCACCCCCCCACACATATTCAGCTAAAAAAAAAAACACTAACTACACTCAAACGAGACAAAAAATAAAAAAAGGCAGACGGACTGCAGAGGCTGTCACGAGAGTCGCGCCGTCAACCATAACTGGCATTAGATATTCCAAGAAACAATATAGCTTCAAGCTCTAATGTGACTGAATGTTGTCACAGGGATGAACCTTGACTGCCAGTTTACCAACTGCTTTACTAAACTAATGGGGCCATTCCTTCATCAAGAGATAAACGGACAGATTAGTATTCAATTTAATCTCTATAAAATACCTCTAGCACTCAAACAGCACAAATGATCAATAAAAACCCATCAGAATGGACTTTTCAGCACCCTGTTAATTTGTAGTTACTTACTTGGTCTCAAGATTTTCTTTCATTTTGCTATAAATTCAAACATTCAATTATGTAAGGTGCCCATTCTTTGCCTGAATTTGTCTAGTTGTGATATTGATTTTTATTTTCCCCCTTCTTAATAGCAAAGACAGTGTTTCAGAAAGAGTTTTTACTTAAGAAGGAGCAGTAGATGTAGTTAGTTGTGGAGCTAAATTTGGAGGTGACACAAAATGCTGGAGTAACTCAGCGGGTCAGGCAGCATCTCTGGAGAACATGGACAGGTGGCGTTTCGGGTCGAGACCCTTCTTCAGGCTGAAGATGATACATGTAGGTTTGTGCAGAACTTGGAAGTGGGGAGGAATTGGTACAAGCAGATCACATTGTAGAGGGAGGCACGGTGATGCAGTGGAAGAATTGCTGCCTCACCGCACCAGAGACCCGGGTTCAATCCTGACTGCGGGTGCTGTCTGTACGGAGTTTGTACATTCTCCCTGTGACCTGCGTGGGTTTTCTCCGGGATCTCCGGCTTCCACCCACACCCCAAAGACGTGCAGGGTTGTAGGTGCATTGGCTTGGTATAAATGTAAAATTGCCACCTGGGGTGTTTAGGATAGTGTTTAAGGGGCCATCCCACTTGGGCGACCTAGTTGGCGAGTTTAGAAGAGTTTGAAAAAATGACATGTTGAAGACCTCCTTCGACCTCCTTCGACTACGTTGAAGAGAAGCTTCGACTAGCTACGACTAACTTCGGGAAAATTGGACACCAAATAGTGGAGAGTGAAGACAACCTCCTTCAATCTCCTTCGACCTCCCTTCGACTATGTTGAAGACTATCTACGACTACCCTCGATTACCTACGACTAACATGCCGACCTACTACGACCTACTACGACTAAACCTACGAGTAAAAAGAGTATTGACTTTTTCCATGGCGATCTTTTTTTTACTCGCGAGCATATTGAACTTTACTTTAACATATTGAAAAAACGCCGCGACCTAACTGAGGCTTCGAGCACGCAAAGACCACTCTCGAACATGAAGGAGAGTTACGAAGACACCCTACGACCTCGGGTCGACCATGCTGCGAAAACTCGCCAGAACTCGTGGATTAGGTCGCCCAAGTGGGACAGGCCCTTAAATGTGCAGGGATTGCTGGTTGGCGCGGACTCAGTGGGCCGAAGGGCCTGTTTCCGAGTTGTGCTCCTGTTACAAGGGAACAGGTTCAAGGATCTGACTGGTAGTACAGATAAAGACTCACTCATCTGTTTAGTTACTAATCAGTTTTATTGGCAAGAGAGAACAAAAACAATACTTGTCTTGGTGTGCGCGGGGTCCGGTTTACAGCAGCACACCTCTCCCTCTCTCTCTCTGCCTCCGTCCGTGGCACTGATCGCGACTCAGTCCGTCGGTGAACCCCTTTTGTACATGAACTAACTTCTGGCTTGCTGGCGCCGGTACGGGTAAGAAATCAGCGGTAAGTCCTGACAAATAGTGCTGCTCCCAAATTAAACTATAACCAATGGCAGGGGACTGCATCCGAGCGAGCCCCCCCCCCCCCCCCCCCCCTTTGGGAACAAAGCGCTATCAGCCGCAGACTGGCCCGTAAAGCAATACACACAACGTTGCCAGTTTGACGCACAAAGGTTTAAACAGAGTTCTGCTGGCTTAGTGAGTTAGTGAGTGGGAATTTAAACAAAGAGCTGTCGGCCACAGCGCTATGGGCTATAAATATAGCGCTACCGGCCACAGCGCTATGGGTCACATTTGGGCAAAATTCTCGTATAACAACTCATAAAATTAAAAAAAGGAAGGAATGGAATGGAACAGCCTTTGGTTAATGGTGTTAAACTTAAACAAGGGCAATGTTATAGATGTGAGGTCCACCAGAACGCATTACGATGGCAAGCACAAGCATTAATTCAATAATGAGCAAAAGTAGATCAATATTTTACATCTGTAAGAACTGTCCTTTTCGAAAAAGCTTCTAAATATGAGTTCCACTCGCTCGGTGTAGAGGGAGGTGACAGAAAGAGTCCAGTTTCACATCTTATTCCACTGTGAAAGACTAGAGTGATCTCATGTTTCATGGTCTGCATGGATTTGTTGGGCCGAAGGGCCTGCTTCTACGCTCTATCTTTAAGAAAAAGAGGAAAGGAACAGGTCAGGTGCAGACTAAATGAATCCAATTATATAGGTTGGAGAGAATATAAATAGGGATGCTCATATAGAAAAACAATAAAACAAAGTTCTTGGTTTGACACTGGCTAAGACTTCATCGTTTCACATTCGCCATTAAACCTCTGCAGAATAATTTCCGAGTTACTGTGTATCTTCAGTCATAGGAAATGGGAAATTAATAACATAAGCACGCTGCCACTTGGCCCATCTTATGCATTCTAGCCGCTGGAGAACTTTGGGGTGGCACTGTGGGCAGCGATAGAGTTACTGCCTCACAGCACCAGGTTCGATCCTGACTACGGGCGCTGTTTGTACGGAATTTGTACGTTCTCCCCAATACCCCGTGGGTTTCCCCCAGTTATTCCTGTTTCCTCCCAAACTCCACAGACCTACAATTTTGTAGGTTAAATGGCTTTGGTAAAAGTTGTAAATGTCTCTAATGTGTAGGATCTCGCTAGAATACAAGTTGGCGTTGACGCGGTGGGCCGAAGGGCCTGTTTCTGCACTGTATCTCTAAACTAAGCTACTCAGCCTAATTCCAACTTTGTGCATTTTATGGCTCAGAAAGTCGTCGTTTTTCACTGCACATCCATGCAAATGTGACTCCAGTTTCTACATCCGAGGCCCAGACATGGTCACCCCCAAATTTATTTTTAAGTTTAGAGATACAGCGTGGAACAGGCTCTTTGGCCCACCGAGTCCGCACCGACCAGGAATCCCCGCACATTAACACTATCTCTCACACATTAGGGACAATTTACATTTATACCAAGCCAATTAACCTACAAACCTGTAGGTCTTTGGAGTGTGGGAGGAAACCGAAGATCTCGGAGAAAACCCACACAGGTCACAGGGTGAGCATACAAACTCCATATAGACAGCACCCGTAGGTGGAATCGAACCCGGGTCTCTGGCGCTGTAAGGCAGCAACTCTACCACCGGCCCTTCAACAGATTACGTACAAGTGAAGAGCAGCTCACGGACCAAGAGGAAATTGTATCAAGCAATGGGTACCGAAACGTATAAACCATGCTCAGTGCGCGCTCCTGCATTAGTTTTCACCACCTCGATCAATCAGACCAAACATTTGCATTTTCATCCCTTAAATGGCAATGACTTCTTTGCCCTGACTCTCAGCTGGAAAGCAATCGCGTAACGTGACCGTGAAGGAACTAGCCACGTGAACCAAGCGATTTTCACTTCTCTGATGTTTTCATACAAATGTTATTTTTAAATCAAGCAAGAAACTGTCCAGAAATCTCTGAGGCAAGTCTGGCTGGTAATCAATTTTCCATTTTTTCCCCCTTTAACTGAGTAGACTTGATGGACTTCATAATTTGTGCGGGTGTCAGGGGTTATGTGGAGAAGGCAGGAGAGCGGGGTTTGGAGGGAGGGACAGATCAGCCATGATTGAATGGTGGAGTAGGCTTGACGGGACGAATGGCCTAATTCTGCTCCCATCATTTATGAACTTATGAACAATAAAGCTGTCCACCGTGTGCAGAATATAGATAAAGAGTGCAACTTTTAGTGCAAGATAAAGTCCGATAAAGTATTGTGATAGCACCCTCTTCCTTGGGGTGGAAGATTGCAACCTTCACGTGGTCCGCCCTGTTTCGACTAATGCAATCAACTCGACGCGCACAAACGGAAGATCAAATAGAGCAAGTTGTCCAACAACTTTAGGCTGTGCACGCCACACGAAAGAAGAAGAAGACCCTCTTCCTTGGACCCCGTGCCTCTGATCCCTTTAATGGAATCTCAACTGAATCCCTCAGTCGGCACTCTGAAATAATGTTAAAACATTATTGAAATAGCAACCAGAATCTCTCAAGTAATGCCGTTGTGGAATCGATCATTGGTGATTTTACACATTTATCCACACGATAAATTCAAACTGGCTGCCTCGAAAGGTCTTCATTTAAATCTTTCAGAATATAAACAGTTTTGTACTTTGTTGAAAGCTTCCATCATGTATTTGCATAAAACAGATCAGGACCCAACAATCTGCTTCAAATAAACAATGCAACAAGAGCCTGTTTTCCTTCGTAATTAAATCAACTACTCGTGTAAAAAATTACAGTCAAGGCACAAGTCTGAAATATTCGATTGCAAGAACATTCATTCTGTAGTAACTGGAAGAAACCAATCAATCACAGACTGTAATGACCATCTCACGCTTGTCAAGAAACTCAGCGGACATTCTTGATTTAAAAACATGGGGAGTTGGCTAATCATGCTTTGGTGTGTACAGATTTCGATGGGAATAGTTGGGAGGCAAGCAGAAGCACCTAATTCAATGACGAGCATTAGCCAAGTGACCGCGGTAGAACAAAATTTTCCGTCCAAAAGCACAGTCCCTTTGGAAGCAGCTTCGAAACATGGATGCCACTCGTTCAATGTAGAAGGAGGTGACCGAAAGGGGTCGGCATCACATCTTATGTGCAGCAAAGAAAGAAATTGGCAGATTTCAAGGAAAGCGGTAAAGGGGAAGGCTGCGTGCAATGGACTCAGGGCAATTTACTGAGGTCAATTCACCAACAAACCCACACATCTCTGGGACGTGGGAGGAAACCGGAGCACCTGGAGGAAAGCCATGCGATCACAGGGAGAACGTGCAAACTCCGCACAGACAGAGTCTGAGGTCAGGATCGAACCTAGGTCTCTGGCGGCAGTTCCACCAGACGTGCCACTGTGCCACCCGCCAAGAGAGAATGAGAAGCTGTAGTTGGCTAGCATTTATAGTGACCTCCATGTGTGCATGAGAGAGAATAGAATATCCGGGCGTAGTGATGGAGGCTATAGTTGGGGGGCACAGTGGTGCAGCGGTAGAGTTGCTACCTTGCAACGCCAGAGACCCGGGTTCAATCCTGGCTATGGGCGCTGTCTGTGCGCAGTTTGTACATTCTCCCCATGACCTGAAGAAGGATTTTGGCCTGAAACCTTGCCTATTTCCATCGCTCCATAGATGCTGCTGCACCCGCTGAGTTTCTCCAGCAATTTTGTCTACCTCCCCATGACCTGCGTGGGTTTTCTCCAAGGACTTCATTCTCCTCCCACACTCCAAAGACGTACAGGATTGTAGGTTAATTGGCTTGGTATAAATGTAAAAATTGTCCCTCCTGTAGGATAGTGTTAATGTGCGGGGATCGCTGGTCGGTGTGGACTCGGTGGGCCGGAGGGCCTGTTTCCGTGCTGTATCACTAAATTTAAAAAAAAAACTAAACTAAACTAAATATAATATCCTATCAGGGCGTAGTGATGGAGGTCAGATCAATAGAAATATTGCAGGAGCTAGATACATTTGTGAAAAATCTGGGATTTGAGGCTTTGTGTGGAATTGGCACAGGTGTGGATTTGAGGTTGGCACAGATCAGCCATGGTCATATTGCGTGGTGACACAAGCTTGCGGGGCAGCTGGTCCACTTCTGCTGTCTTGTGTTCCAGTACATTGCTGCCCATTGCTCTGCCAACCCAGACCCACTGCCAAACATTTTATCGGGTTGCATCATTGGCATGGTTTGGGAACAACTCCATCCAAGACGGCAAGAAATGACAAAGAGTTGTGGACGTAGCCCAGGTCATTGCACAAACCAAGCTCCCTTCCATTGAACTATCAGCATTGGTTCCTCCGTAGAGTTGCTGCCCTATAGCACCAGAGACCAGGGTTCAAACCTGACTACGGGCGCTGTCTGTACGGAATTTGTCCATTATCTCCGTGACCACATGGATTTTCTCCGGGTGCTCCGGTTTCCTCTCACACTCCAAGCATTGTAGGTTTAATGGCTTCGGTAAAATTGTAAATTGTTCCTGGTGTGTCGGACATGTTAGTGTACGGGGCGGGGTGGGAGATTGCAACCTTCACGTGGTCCGCCCTGTTCCAACGAATGCAATCAACCCGGCGTGCACAATCAAATAAGATCAGATAGAACAAGTTGTCCCACAACTTTAGGCTGTGCACGCCACACGCAAGAAGAAGAGAAGAAGTGTACGGGGTGATCGCTGGTTGGCACGGACTCGGTAGGTCGGTAGGTCCGCACTGTGACTCTAAAGTCTATTGTCTAAAGTTCCCTGCAGAGAGACACACAAGTTCTGGAGTAACTCAGCAGGTCAGGCAGCAACTCTAGAGAACATGGATATGTGACGTTTCAAGTCTAGACCCTTCTTCAGATGGGACCTGACCCGAAATGTCACCTATCCATGTTCTCCAGAGATGCTGCCTGACTTGCGGAGTTACTCCAGCACTTTGTGTCCTTTTGTGTCCAGTTTAGTTTAGAGATACAGCGCAGAAACAGGCCCTTCGGCCCATCGGGTCCACGCCGACCAGCAATCCCCACACAATAACATTATCCTACACCCACTAGGGACAATTTATACATTTACCAAGCCAATTAACCTATAAACCTGTACGTCTTTGGAGAGTGGGAGAAAACCGAAGATCTCTGAGAAAATCCATGCAGGTCACGGGGAGAACAAACAAACTCCATTTTGACAGCTCCCATAGCCGGGATTGAACCCGGGTCTCCGGCTCTGCATTCATTGTAAGGCAGCAACTCTACCACTGCGCCACCGTGACTGCCCTTGTGTACTGACCAGCACCTGCTCCTTGTTTGTACAGTTCTCTGCTGATTATGGGGCGGACACATAGAATCTGATTCACAGAAACCCTTACCGATTCCAACCTCATCATAGAATCATAGGGCAATATAGTGTGGAAACAGGCCCTTCGTCCCATCATGTCCTAGTTACACCAGTCCCACCTGCCTGCGTTTGGTCCATATCCCCACAAAATTATTCTATCCATGTACCTGTCTAACTGTTTCTTAAATATTGGGATGGTCCCAATAGTCCCAGCCTCAACTGCCTCCTCTGGCAGCTTGTTTCTCACACCCACCACCCTTTGTGTGAAAATGTTACCCCTCAGATTCCTATGAAATCTTTCCCCTTCACCTACGTCCGATGTCCGATGTCCTCCGGTCCTCGATTTCACATTCTCTGGGCAAGAGTCCGAATACTCTCGTCCTCTCCCCCACCACGACTGAGCAAAGAAGCAGATCTGGTAGAATATGAAATCCTGCATAGACAGCACTAACCACCTTTATGCTTGAAATTACTGATGAATCAGGAGCAGGAAAAACTGGATATCTTCCCAAACTAGGAATCATATCCGAGACACAAAAGATGCAAATGATTCAATAATTCAGCATGAATGAGATGACTCGTGCTACAGTGAGTACTTCATATCTTCCACTGCTTAGTCTAAACTAACCTAAACTAAACTAAACACTTGCCCAACACAACACAACCACTCCATGGGAAGAAACTGCAGATGCTGGTTTCCACTGAAGATAGACACAAAATGCTGGAGTGACTCAGCGGGTCTGGCAGCATCTCTAGAGAATAGGTGTAGGTGACGTTTCTGGTCCGAAGAAGGGTTCCTACCCCGAAACGTCACCTATTCCTTTTCTCCAGAGGTGCTGCCTGACCCGCTGAGTTACTCCAGCATTTGGTGACAAAGATCTCCGTAAACCAGTCTTCAATGGCACCATTGGTACAATCGGCAACTAAGCCATCTACAATCAAAACCAACACACCCACCAGCGCAATAACGACGTCCAAAACAACAGGTGGACAGTTTTGCTTCCACACATCAACCAAACAAACGCCCCCTCACTGCCACCCATCAACAAAACCAATGCCCCTTTACCTCTACTCAACCAAACCAGTGCCCCCCTCATCATTCAAACCAATGCCCCCTCACGGCTCCTCTTCCAAACCACTCCCTTGCTCTCCTCACCATCCAAAGCAATTTCACTTCGCTTCTCCCTAGCAACCAAACCAACTCTCTCTCACCATCCAAATGTACCCTCCTCACCTCTCCTTGTCATCCAAACTAATCCCACCCCCCCCCCCCCACCACCCTGCCCCCCCATGCATCTCAACACCAAACAAACCAATTCTCTTCATATATTTCCCCCCCCCCCCCCACCCCCCGCAAACCGACCAACCCTCCCCATGATCCAAACCCACAACAACCTGCCCCACAGTCAAAACCAAAGATAGACACAAAATGCTGGAGTAACTCAGCGGGACAGGCAGCATCTCTGGAAGGAAGGAATGGGTGACGTTTCTGGTCGAGACCCTTCTTCAGACTGATGTCAGTCCTCAGTCTGAAACGGATCAGTCTGGAGAGGGGTCTCGACCCAAAACGTCACCCATTCCTTCTCTCCAGAGATGCTGCCTGTCCCGCTGAGTTACTCCAGCATTTTGTGTCTATCTTCGGTTTAAACCAGCATCTGCACTTTCTTGCTGCACACCACAATCCAAACCAACGGGCTGATTTGTGGAAGGGGAAGAGGAAGAGTAAGGTGCTGCCCTGTCACTACATTCAGTCAGACTCCACAACCTAGGCATTGCAATGACTAAAGTTTGGATCTTATTTAGAGTATTGTGTTCAGTTCTGGACACCATTTTAAAATAAAGCTGGAATGGGTGCAGAGAAGACTTGGTAGGATGTTTCCAGGATTCGATGGTCTGAGCTATAGGGAGAGCATCAGCAGGCTAAAACTATTATTTGGAGTGCATCAGGATGAGGGGTGGTCTTATAGAGGTGTACAAAATCATGAGAGGAATAGATGGGATAGACGCACAGAATCTCTTGCCCAAAGTAGGGGAATCGAGAACCAGAGGACATACAGTGGCTTGCAAAAGTATTCATACTCCTTGAACTTTTCCACATTTTGTCACGTTACAACCACAAACGTAAATGTATTTTATTGGGATTTTATGTGATAGACCAACACAAAGTGGTGCATAATTGTCAAGTGGAAGGAAAATGGTTTTCAAATTTTTTTACAAATAAAAAACTGAAAAGTGTGGCGTGCAAAAGTATTGCGGTGGATGTATGGAACGAGGTAGTTGAGGCAGGTAGAGTTGCAATGTTTAAGAAACATTTAGACAGACACATGGATAGGACAGGTTTAGAGGGATATGGGCAGGTGGAACTAGTGTAGAAAGGACATGTTGGTCGGTTTGGGCTGAAAGGCCTGTTTCCACGCTGTATCACTCTGTGACCCTGGCATTCTTTTCTGGGGCACTGAATGATCCGACTTTGAATTTAACCAAAATAATTCTCACTGGAGGCATTACTGAGACAGACATGAAATTGGACACTTCCATGTGCAATACAGACGGTTTCTCAGTCTGCACCAGAGGACATATTTATTCACATAATAGCTACTTCTGCCCTTACTGACGTTAATTGGAGCAGGAGGCTGCACACTACAATCAATAGAAGACAGTCTCGGTGGAAGTCAGAGCAAATTGGGCCCCATTGAGTGTGTTGCGATGGACATTGAGTGATTCTTCCAGCATTTAATTGCTGTGGTATTCTTTCGGCATGCTATTGATAGGGTGGCAAACAAGTTCATATTGTGCACTGCTGCTTGTATCTAGGAGGAAAGCTGGTTGTTTATTTTTTTTTTAAATTTTCAGAGATACAACTTGAATGCAGGCCCTTTGGCCCACCGAGTCCGTGCCGACCAGTGATCCCATGTGGAGGCTGCGACTCCCGCAGGGCTTGAGGCAAGAACACAATTGCCCCCCATATAGTATTCAAAGCCCATTCAGCGGTGGCTGGGACTGTCTTCAAACCTAATGAGGCACCCATTTTATTTCAGGCTCAATTCCTTGTTGGCCTTATATAGTTAATGGGAAGGTGAGGAGAAAAAAATGGGAATAGTGTGGAGATGGGGCGGTAAAATGGCGCAGGCAGAAAGAGCACCGGAGACTCGGGTTACTTTGTGTGCGAGTGCTTTGTTTTGACTTGTATTTAAAAGAGAAACAATTATCTCTGGAGAAATGGGCAACCTTTGAGTGGGATCGCATTTGATTCTTGAAACTTATTATAACCAGGGCGGCACAGTGGCATAGCTGGTGGAGCTTTTGCCTCCCAGCACCAGAGACCCGGGGTCGATCCCAACCTCGGCTGCTGTCCGAGTGGAGTTTGCACGTTCTCCCTATGACCGCGTGGGTTTCCTCCGGCGTGCGCCGGTTCCCAAAGACGTGCAGGTTTGTAGGTTAATGGGCCCTCTGTAAATTGCCCCTAGCGTGGATGTGAAAGTTGGGATAAAATAGAAGTCGTGGGAACGGGTGATCAATGGTTGGCGTGGACTTGGTGGGGCCAAATGGCCCGTTTCCCTGGTGTATCTCTAAATTAAACCAAACCAGGTGCTCAATGGTCAGCACAGTCTCAATGGGCTGAAGGGCCTGCAGCTGTCCTTTGTGACTTTACCGATGTGGCCTCCAGTGACAAATTGGATCGTTTACATTTTTGGTGTAGGCATTAATTATAAATCAAGCACTACCTGTCTTCAAACCTAATGAGGTAGTCACCATTGTGCTGACTAATATGTCACATTAATCATAAAGTCATTTCATTGACATTGCTCTCCCCTTTATGACCTACCCCTTCGCAGGTGCCTTGGTTGCAATTCATTTTCCACTGCTCTGAAGAATTAGACACAAGTTGTTCAACTACGCGGTGCATTTCAGTTTAGTTTACTTTAGAGGTACAGTGCGGAAACAGGCCCTTCGGCCCACCGACCCCCGCGCATTAACACTATCCTGCACATACTAGGGACAATTTACAATTATATACCAAGCCAATTAACCTACAAACCTGTACGTCTTTGGAGTGTGGGAGGAGACCGGAGATCCTGGAGAACACTCACTTAGACCACGGGGAGAGAACGTATAAACTCTGTACAAACAAACGTCCCAGGTACAATCGCAGGATCGAACCAGGGACACTGACGCTGTGAGGCAGCAACTCTACCGCTGCGCCACACTGCCACATTTTAAAGGGCTCGCAACGATAATTCTGGAAGGAAGGATGTCGAAGTATATTTATCGGATGGATAATCCTCGTTCATCATCGCCAGCCGCCTCAATCAGGCCGACACCAGGGGCGTGCTCCCCAAGTACCATGGCAATGTCTCCTACCCCACTAGGGGTGGTAACACTAGACCACTTCTACATCTCCATCAAGCATGTCCATCGCTCTATCCCTCTCTCTTGCTTCTGCCATCCTGACCACCCGCAGGTGCTGTTCCTGCCAGCTTAGAGACAGAGCTTGAAACGTGAAGCACCAACAAAAACAGAAAGACATCAGCAGCCTAAGAAGGAGGAGGTTCGACTCAAAGATTGCGTCGGGTTTATGGACTACAACATTAGTTTAGTTTGGAGATACAGCACGGAAACAGGCCCTTCAGCCCACCGGGTCTGCGCCGACCAGCGATCACCCCGTACGTACACTCGCACTATCCCTCACACACCAGGGACCATTTTACAATTTTTACCAAGGCCAATTAACCTACAAACCTGTACGTCTTTGGAATGTGGGAGGAAACCGGAGCACCCGGAGAAAGCTCACGCAGGTCACAGGGAGAACGTACAAACCCCGTACAGACAGCACCCAAGGTCAGGATTGAACCCATGACTCGGGAGCTGAGGCTTCCTCCCGCATTCCAAAGACGAGCACAATTCCAGGGTAATCGGCTTGGATAAAATTGTCCCTGGTGTGCAGGATAGAACTAGTGTACCAGAGATCACTGGTCGGTGCGGACTTGGTGGGCCGAAGGGCCTGTTTCCACGCTGTGTCTCTAAACTAAACTTAAATGGATGAAATCAACAGTATTATTGATATAATAACAGCACCAATGAAACGATGACTTTCATTCCTGGCAGCCAGCTAATTCTTGTTTCTTTTTAAAAAGGATCACATTTTTTTGTTATGTTGCTTAATCGTTTTTTTTAGTGTTGAGCTTTTGACGTGACAATTAGATACATAATGCTGTTAACTATATCAGCCTCTACACAACATAAACAGATGAACATTCCTCACAATGCTATATTCCTCGCACAGATTTCCATCGGGAATGAAATGGGTGCTGCAAAATGCAAGTAATTGGTTCACAAAAGCGAAAACATCCTTTATTGAAAATACAAGTCATTACGTTCGCCTTCTCAGAATAAATACCAGAATTCAACAACATATTTGCCCTTGAGGGCCTCATTTACCAATGCCAGTGACTGCCACATGCATACATGCAGGAACAGACAGACAGACAGATATTTTGGGCAAGGTTTCCACTGAATTAAATCTACGTCAAATACAAAGCAATAGATTTTTAGACACTCATCGCCCGTCATTACATGCAGCCTTACGACTGTCAGGTATTTTCTTAACAGGATTAAGTGCCAAGTAATGTGGCTTTAGTCCACTGGGAGGGATTCTTAAACGTCTCCCGTCTGTTTAGTTTTTTGGATTTGGCAAGGCCTTGCAAATAATAGCTTTGTCACAGATTTACAGTAGATGGCAAGATTCTTCACGGTTTCAAAACCCTTTGATGGAGATTGAACTGGAGTTATTTTCTCCCCCTCTATTACACTGTGCATTCATTGTTGCCATTGTTTGATCTTTCATTTAAGTCTGAAGGGCCAGGCAGGAGATAGGAAAGGCAACCATTCATTTGTCGGCCGGTGTGAATCCAGCAGCGGGTCAAAGCTCGGTAGACTTCCCAATCCCAGGAAAGGGCATTAGAACGCAGTTTTGGATCAAAGCCCTTCTTCCGAAGTAGCATCCCGACCCGAAACGTCACCTATCCATGTTCTCCAGGGATGCTGCCTGACCCGCTGAGCTACTCCAGCATTTTGAGCCTTTCCTTGTTAAGCCAGCATCTGCAGTTCCTTGATTCTACAAGGTCGTACTGGGAACGTGCAAACTCCACACAGAGCGGGCGAGGTCGGTAGAGTTGCCACCTTACAACGTTTGCAGCGCCAGAGACCCAGGTTCAATCCTGACACCACGTGCTGTGTGTACAGAGTTTGTACGTTGTCCCCATGGCCACGTGGATTTTCTCCGAGATCTTCGGTTTCCTCCCACCTTCCAAAGACGTACAAGTTTGTAGGTTAAATGGCTGGGAATAAATGTCAACAAATGGACCCTAGTGTGTGTAGGAAAGTGTTAATGTGCGGGGATCACTGGTCGGTGCGAGCTCAATGGGCCAACGGGCCTTTTTCCGCGCTGTATCTCTAAACTAAACACTGGTTACATTTAAGTCTGGACCTTTAGGAAGGACAGACCACTGATGGTGACCAAGAGAAAATGAAAGGCCAAGTTGTGGTCCACACACATAAATGGAAAATCCTATTAAAATGCAGATCTGAACATACATATGAATCAATTGAATATGAAAACAGATAGATTCCTTAACGTGAGCACAACCTGGGGACAAAGTTTATCCCTTGCCAGTGACTCATGAAGAGTATACAAGGCTAATCTATTCATCTGGCTCCGCAACTTACCCTTTCATTCCCTGTATCATTCAGGTGACTCTAACCTTCAACACTTCAAAGGAAACTGGAGCCTGTTGAGAGAATGAAAATACAGCCCCAGGATTGAATGTAATATTGCCTGTGCAACCTCAAATCTGCTTTAACCAGCCGGAACATCACCGCATCTTTTGGTATTCAAGGCTAGTCAAGGGCTCTTGAGAAAAGATCACAATTCGGCTTTTTATTACATGGTTGTACACCATCACTAACTTCCAAAGCTTATTTTACAAAATCCCTTGGTAATAAAACTGCAATCTGACTTCCTGACTTCAATGCCTTGAACCAAGAAAGGCAAACATGCCATATGCCTTCTTTACCACCCTATCTACTTGTCTTGCCACTTTCACTTAAATGATGGGAATAACCATATAATATAACCATATAACAATTACAGCACGGAAACAGGCCTTCTCGGCCCTTCCAGTCCGTGCCGACCATTTATTTTCCCCTAGTCCCATCTACCTGCACTCAGACCATACCCCTACCTTCCCTTCCCGTCCATATACCTATCCACTTTACTTTTAAATGTTAACATCGATCCTGCCTCCACCACTTCTGCAGGAAGATCATTCCACACAGTCACCACTCTCTGAGTAAAGAAGTTCCCCCTCATGTTACCCCTAAACTTCTGTCCCTTAATTCTCATGTCATGCCCTCTTGTTTGAATCTTTCCTACCCTCAATGGGAAAAGCTTATCCACGTCAACTCTGTCTATCCCTTTCATCATTTTAAAGACCTCAATCAAGTCCCCCCTTAACCTTCTGCGCTCCAAAGAATAAAGACCTAACTTGTTCAACCTTTCTCTGTAACTTAGTTGCTGGAACCCAGGCAGCATTCTAGTAAATCTCCTCTGTACTCTCTCTATAAACTCAAACAATATAGAGAATTAGTGTGCAGCGATCGCTGGTCGGCGCGGACTCAGTAGGCCGAGGTTAACTTGGCAGGGACTGGCAGCATCACTGGAGAGAAGAAAAGGATGGGTGACGTTTCAGGTCGAAATCCGCGTCGACCAGCAATCCCCACACATTAACACTATCCTACACACACTGTGCGGCATGGTGGCGCAGCAGTAGGGTTGCTGCCTTACAGCGCTTGTAGTGTCGGAGATCTGGGTTCAATCCCGACTACGGGTGCCACCTGTATGTTCTCCCCGTGACCTGCATGACCTTCCACACTCCAAAGACGTACAGGTTTGTAGGTTAATTGGCTTGGGTTTTCATACTTGATATAAAAGTGAAAATTGTCCCTAGTGTGTGTAAGCTTGTGTTAATGTGCGGGGATCGCTGGTCGGTGACATGGGTCGAAGGGCCTGTTTCTACGCTGTATCCCTAAACCGGTGGCCGATTAGGAAAAGGGGGAGATGCAACGAGACCTGGGTGTCATGGTACACCAGTCATTGAAAGTAGGCATGCAGGTGCAGCAGGCTGTGAAGAAAGCGAATGGTATGTTGGCATTCATAGCAAAAGGATTTCAGTACAAGAGCAGGGAGGTTCTACTGCAGTTGTACAGGGCCTTTTGAGGCCACATCTGGAGTATTGCGTACAGTTTTGGTCTCCTAATCTGAGGAAAGACATTCTTGCCATAGAGGGAGTACAGAGAAGGTTCACCAGACTGATTCCTGGGATGGCAGGACTTCCATATGAAGAAAGACTGGATAGACTCGGCTTGTACTCGCTGGAATTTAGAAGACTGAGGGGGGATCTTATCGAAACTTACAAAATTCTTAAGGGGTTGGACAAGCTAGATGCAGGAAGATTGTTCCAGATGTTGGGGAAGTCCGTAACAAAGGGTCACAGTTTAAGGATAAGGGGGAAGTCTTTTAGGACTGAGATGAGAAAATCATTTTTCACACAGAGAGTGGTGAATCTGTGGAATTCTCTGCCACAGAAGGTAGTTGAGGCCAGTTCATTGGCTATATTTAAGAGGGAGTTAGATGTGGCCCTTGTGGCTAAAGGGATCAGGGGGTATGGAGAGAAGGCAGGAACAGGATACTGAGTTGGATGATCAGCCATGATCATATTGAATGGCGGTGCAGGCTCGAAGGGCTGAATGGCCTACCCCTGCACCTATTTTCTATGTTTCTATGTTTCTATAAACTAAACTAAACTCGGGATAATTTACATTTATAGCAAGCCAATTAACCCACAAATCTGCAAGTCTTTGAAATGTGGAGGAAACCGAAGATCTGGGAGAAAACCTACACTGGTCTCGGGGAGAACGTATAAATTCTGTACAAGCACCACCCAGAGTCAAGTTTGAACCTGGGTGCGCTGTAGTGCGCTGTAGGTCTGTTGCTGAAGACAGCAGCTCTACCGCTGCGCCACCGTGCCTCCCACAAGATGGATGACAAAATCACATATTGCAGCCTCTAAACAAATATTTTGGTAGCTGCTTTATTTTAATGAAGTGTGTGTGTGCGCATGTGCTTGATGTACCTGCGCCACAAAAAATTGCAAGCCGATAATTAAATTGCAAGCCGATATTAAAATGCATATTCTTCAGTGACAAGGATTGGGAGGTAACAAAATAATAGTATCTTGGAGGGAAAGTATTAAAGCAAATTATAAGACAGTAAGGATGGAGGGAAATTTAAATCACACAGAAGATGTTTTAATCAAACATCGTGGCTCATTATAGAAAATGCCACCAGATGTTCCCAGGATGGCAAGAGCACTAATTTGAATTTCTAATTTGTAAAGCCAATAATAATTTCCATATAAATGTCAAGCCTTTAAGTTTTTATTTATCCTGTGTCTTTCACGACTTTAGTTCATTCCAGGTCACATTGGAGCCTATGACTACAACACCACAGGCCTCTCCGCAGTTGAGGGCACGGTGGCGCAGCGGTAGAGTTGCTGCCTTACAGCGCTTACGGTGCCACTAACCCAGGTTCGATCCCAACCGCGGGTGCTGTCTGTGCGGAGATTGCACGTTCTCCCCGTGTCCGTGTGGGTTTTCTCCGGGTGCTCTGGTTTCATCCCACTCTCTAAAGACATGCGGTCACACACTCTTCTCTCTGCTATATCGAGAAGAATGTACAGGAGCCCGAGAAGCATTACATCCATGCTAACGAACAGCTCTTCCATCAACATCTTGAAACAATCTTGTACAATCCTTCCCACATCCCTACCATTGCGGACTCTGGACCACTTTGGGTGCTCTAGTTGAGTTTAGAGATATAACACGGGGTTCGGAGGGAGAGATAGATCAGCCATGACAATTTTTACCGAAACAAATTAACCTACAAACATGCACGTCTTTGAAGTGTGGGAGGAAACCGGAGCACCAGGTGAAGCCTGCGCACCCATGGTCAGAATTGAACCCGGGTCTCTGGGGCTGTGATGCAGCAACTCTACCGCTGCGCCACTGTGCCGCCCTAAGTACTTTTGATTTCTGGTCTGGTTTACTTCAAACAACTGACAATTCATTGTCATAGTATATTCATTGCTGTTGTTGCCTGTAGCGTGAAAAGCTGCAACAAGTAAGAATTCCATTGTTCCAGTTCATATCACAAATAAACACCCTTGAACTTTAGAGCATCTGCAGTAATTTCCTGTTGGGTTCTGAATAAACATGTTGACATTTTCACACAAGGATCGAGCAAACAGTTGATTAAAAGGGTAGATTTCAAGGGTCCTCAGGAGGAAATGCAGAGCTTAGTGATGGATTTCCACAGCCTAGGCAAACGTGGAGCATTTATTGATTGACCTAATGAACTGAATATGGTGCAGCAGCAAAACAGGCCCTTCGGCCCATCGGGTCCATGCCAACCGTCGATCACTCGCTCACACTATTTCTCTGTTTTGCCCCCCTCGCATCCGCTCCCGACATGCTGAAGGTAATGTACGGAGGTCAATTAACCTTCAAACCCATGTGTCTTTGGGATGTGGGGATGAAACTGGAACAACTCATACAGTCACAGGGAGAACGTGCAAACTCCACACAGACAGCACCCGTGATCAGGATCAAACCCAGTCTCTGGAGCTACGAGGCAGCAGCCCTCACGGAACGGTGGAGCAGCGGTAGAATTACTGCCTTACAGCACCACAGACCCAGGTTTGATCCTGGCCACAGGTGCTGTGTGTATGGAGTTTTCACGTTCTCCCCGTGACCTGCGTAGGTTTTCTCCGGGAGCTAATTTTCTACCCACACTCCAAAGAGGTACAGGTTTGTAGGCTAACTGGCTTGGGTAAAATGGCAAATTGTCCCTAGTGTGTGTAGGATAGTGTTAGTGTACGGGGATCACTGGTCGGCGTGGACTGTGGACCAATGGGCCTATTCCCGTGCTGCATCTCCAAACTACACCACTGTGCCACCCTTTTTTCCCCTGTAATTTTCAGTTAATGGAATACAAAATAAAGCAAACAGGAATATCCATACTCTAGACTTAGACGATTACCGTGACCTCAAAGATTTATTGGATTGAAGAATATCTCAGGTAAAGGCATGAAGAGATCAAAAATGAATGGGGTCTGTCAAACATCAGTCTGAAGAAGGGTCTCGACCCGAAACGTCGCCCATTCCTTCCATCCAGAGATGCTGCCTGTCCCGCTGAGTTACTCCAGCATTTTGTGTCTACCTTCGATTTAAACCAGCATCTGCAGATCTTTCCTACATAAAATGAGCGGGGATTGTTTTAAGACCAAAACACCATCAGGAATCGAGGTAGTTCAGGTCAACAGTTGAAAAGGGGGAAGGGTGAGTGGGATCAGAGCGTTCTAATAACCATGTTTATCTACAGTGAAAGACAAGAGAGTTGGAGGACAGTATAGAACATAGAGGCAATGATAAACAAGCAAATGACAGCAGATTTATCTTCATCCAGCCCCACTTCCACTATCAAACACTTGTGTAAAATAATTAACAAGAGATCTTTGCAGTTTAATTTAGTTTATAGCTATGGTGGTGCAGCGGTAGAGTTGCTGCCTTACAGCACCAGAGACCCGGGTTTGATCCTGACTACAGGTGCTGTCTCTGCAGAGTTTGTACGTTCTCCCCGTGACCGCGTAGTTTTTTACCCGGGTGCTCTGCTATCCTCCCACACTCCGAAGATGTACAGGTTTGTAGGTTAATTGGCTTTTGGTAAAAATCGTAAATTATCCCCAGTGTGGAAGATAGTGCTAGTGTAGTGGGTGATCGTTGGTCAGCGCAGACTTGATGGGCCGAAGGGACTGTTACCGTGCTGAATCTCTAAACTAAACTAGAACTGAAGTATAGCACAGAAACAGGCGCACTGAGCCAATGCCGACAATCAGTCACACGTACACATTAGTTATATGTTATCCCTCTTTCTCATCCATTTCCTACACAAGGGGGAGTTTACAGAAGTCAGATAACCCGCAAGCCTGCACGTCATTGGGATGTGGGAGGAAACTGGAGGAACCGAAGGCAGCCCATGCATTCACAGGAAGAACGTGCAAACTCCACACACACACAGCACCTGAGCTCAGGATCAAACCCAGGTCTCTGGTGCTATGAGTCAGCAGTTCTACCAGCTGCACCACTGTGCCACCCTCGTTATAATACATTACAAGAAACAAATCTGATTCCAGTCAAACATTGCCCATTTATAGAAACATAGCAAATAGGTGCAGGAGTAGGCCATTCGGCCCTTTGAACCAGCACTACCATTGGCTGAGCATCTAAAATCAGTACCCCGTTCCTGCTTTTCCCCCCTATTCAAGTTCAAGTGAGTTTATTGTCATGTGCCCCTGATAGGACAATGAAATTCTTGCTTTGCTTCAGCACAACATGAACATAGTAGGCATTGACTACAAAAACGGATCAGTGTGTCCATATACCATTATATAAATATATACACACATGAATAAATAAGCTGATAAAGTGCAAATAACAGATAATGGGTTATTAATGTTCAGAGTTTTGTCCGAGCCAGGTTTAATAGCCTGATGGCTGTGGGGAAGTAGCTATTCCTGAACCTGGTCGTTGCAGTCTTCAGGCTCCTGTACCCTACCTGAAGGTAGCAGGGAGATGAGTGTGTGGCCAGGATGGTGTGGGTCTTTGATGATGCTGCCAGCCTTTTTGAGGCAGTGACTGCGGTAAATCCCATTGATGGAAGGAAGGTCAGAGCCGATGATGGACTGGGCAGTGTTTACTACTTTTTGTAGTCTTTTCCTCTCCAGTGCGCTCAAGTTGCCGAACCAAGCCACGATGCAACCGGTCAGCAAGCTCTCTACTGTGCACCTGTAGAAGTTAGAGTCCTCCTTGACAAACCGACTCTCCGTAATCTTCTCAGGAAGTAGAGGCGCTGATGAACTTTCTTGATAATTGCATCAGTGTTCTCGGACCAGGATAGATCTTCAGAGATGTGCACGCCCAGGAATTTGAAACTCTTGACCCTTTCAACCATCGACCCGTTGACATAAACGGGACTGTGGGTCCCCATCCTACTCCTTCCAAAGTCCACAATCAGTTCCTTGGTTTTGCTGGTGTTGAGGGTCAGGTTATTGTGCTGGCACCATATGGACAGTCGCTCGATCTCTCTTCTGTACTCCGACTCATCCCCATCAGTGATACGTCCCACGACAGTGGTGTCGTCAGCGAACTTGATGATGGAGTTCGCACTGTGACCGGCTACGCAGTCATGAGTATAGAGTGAGTACAGCAGGGCTTTAGCCCTGAGCTAAATCTAACTCTCTCTTGAACACATCCAGTGAATTGGCCTCCACTGCCTTCTGTGGCAGAGAATTCCACAAATTCACAACTCTCTGGGTGAAAACGTTTTTCTGCATATCAGTCTTAAATGGCCTGAAATGTGACCACTGGCACTGGACTCCCCCCAACATCGGGAACATTTTTCCTGCATCTAGCCTGTCTAATCCTTTCAGAATTGTATATGTTTCTATAAGGTCCACTCCTAAATTCCAGTGAATATAAGCCCAATCGACCCATTCATTCATCATATATATCTTGGAATTATTGTTGCTTTTTTCAATACAAGTTAATACATAGAAACATAGAAAATAGGTGCAGGAGTAGGCCATTCGGCCCTTCGAGCCTGCACCGCCATTCAATGTGATCATGGCTGATCATCCAACTCAGTATCCCGTACCTGCCTTCTCTCCATACCCCCTGATCCCTTTAGCCACAAGTGCCACATCTAACGCCCTCTTAAATATAGCCAATGAACTGGCCTCAACTACCTTCTGTGGCAGAGAATTCCAGAGACTCACCACTCTCTGTGTAAAGAATGTTTTCCTCATTTCGGTCTTAAAGGAATTCCCCCTTATCCTTAGACTGTGACCCCTTGTTCTGGACTCCCCCAACATCGGGAACAATCTTCCAGCATCTAGCTTGTCCAACCCCTTAAGAATTTTGTAAGTCTCTATAAGATCCCCCCTCAATCTTCTAAATTCCAGCGAGTACAAGCC
Source organism: Raja brachyura (assembly GCA_963514005.1). The sequence goes on along the minus strand of OY740800.1, from coordinate 37,169,372 downwards.
GAGTCTATCCAATCTTTCCTCATATGAAAGTCCTGACATCCCAGGAATCAGTCTGGTGAATCTTCTCTGTACCCCCTCTATGGCAAGGATGTCTTTCCTCAGATTTGGAGACCAAAACTGTACGCAATACTCCAGGTGTGGCCTCACCAAAACCCTGTACAACTGCAGTAGAACCTCCCTGCTCCTATACTCAAATCCTTTCGCTATGAATGCTAACATACCATTTGCTTTCTTCACTGCCTGCTGCACCTGCATGCCTACTTTCAATGACTGGTGTACCATGACACCCAGGTCTGGTTGCATCTCCCCCTTTCCTAATCTGCCACCATTCAGATAATAGTCTACCCTCATGTTTTTGCCACCAAAGTGGATAACCTCACATTTATCCACATTATACTGCATCTGCCATGCATCTGCCCATTCACTCAGCCTATCCAAATCACCCTGCAGCCTCCAAGCATCCTCCTCACACCTAACTATACCCCCCAGCTTGGTATCATCTGCAAATTTGGAGATGTTGCATTGAATTCTCTCGTCCAAATCAGTAATATATATTGTAAATAGCTGGGGTCCCAGCACTGAGCCTTGCGGCACCCCACTAGTCACTGCCTGCCATTCTGAAAAGGACCCGTTTACTCCTACCCTTTGCCTCCTGTCTGCTAGCCAGTTCTCTATCCACATCAATACTGAACCCCCAATACCGTGTGCTTTAATACATATCAATACACACAAAGTTACACAAATTACGACAGAACTAAATTCATTAAGTCACATTATTTGATCAGATTATCACGTTGCTGTTTATAAGTGCTTGCTCCTCATCAAATGACTGATGTTTAGTTTAAGAAAGAACTGCAGATGCTGGAAAAATCGAAGATAGACAAAAATGCTGGAGAAACTCAGCGGGTGAGGCAGCATCTATGGAGCGAAGAAATAGGTGACGTTTTGGCTCGATACCCTTCTTCAGACTGATGTGGAGGTGGGGGGTACGGGAAGAAGAAAGGAAGAGGTGGAGACAGTGGGCTGAGGGAGAGATGGGAAGGGGGGGGGAAGGAGGGAGAAAGCAGGGACTACCTGAAATTGAAGAAGTCAATGTTCATGCCGCTGAGGCGTAAAATGCCCAAACAAAATATGAGGTGCTGCTTCACCGATTGCGGTGGGCCTCACTCTGGCCATGGAGGAGACCCAGGACAGAAAGGTCTGATTCAGATTGGGAGGGGGAGTTGAAGTGCTGAGCCACCGGGAGATCAGGTTGGTTAGTGCAAACCGAGCGGAGGTGTTGGGCGAAGCGATCGTCAAGCTTACGCTTGGTCTCACCGACGTAGAGCAGCTGCCATCTAGAGCAGCGGATGCAATAGATGAGGTTGGAGGAGGTGCAGGTGAACGTCTGCCTCACCTGGAAAAACTGCTTGGGTCCTTAGATGGAGTCGAGGGGGGAAATAAAGCGTCAAGTGTTTAGTTTAGTTTGTTATTGTCACAGAAGTATAGCGTTTGCGTGCTATCCAGTCAGAGAAAAGACTGGAGTCTGAAGAAGGGTCTCGACCCGAAACGTCGCCTATCTCCTTCGCTCCTTAGATGCTGCTGCACCCGCTGAGTTTCTCCAGCTTTTTGTGTAACCCCAGAGAAAAGACTATACGTGAATACAGTCAAGCTGTCCAGAGTGCAAGATAAAGGAAAACGAGTGCAAGACATTGAATGCTTCCTACGTTCTCAATGAGAACACTTCACAAGTCGTTCATCAGGATGTCCCGAGGTTAGAAGTGGAACTCTGTACAAATGAAGGAATCTTTTAATACATCATTAAGCCATTAAGTGCATTGAAACATAGAAACATAGAAAATAGGTGCAGGAGTAGGCCATTTGACCCTTTGAGCCAGCACCGCCAATCAATATGATCATGGCAGATCATCCACTATCAGTACCCCATTCCTGCTTTCTCCCGATATCCCTTGAGAATAAGGAGCCATTGAACCATCTTGGTGAGCATGAACGAGTTAGGCCGAAGGGCCCGATTCCATGCACAACTACATTCATAACTAGGGCGGCACAGTGGCACAGCAGTAGAGCTGCCGCCTTACAGCACCAGAGGCCTGGGTTCAATTTCTTAACACAGATGCTGTCTGCGTGGAGTTTGCACATTCTCAATGTGACCGCATGGGTTTTTCTCCGGGTGCTCCAATTTCCTCCCACATTCTAAAGATGTGCAGTTTGTAGGTTAATTGGCCCTCTGTGAAATCGACCCTAGTGTGTAGGATAGAACTAGTGTACGGGTGATCGCTGGTCGGCGTGGACTCGGTGGGCCAAAAGGCTACTTTCTATGCTGTATTTCTGAACTAAACGAAAGGTTCCCTTGAAGAGCGAAACTGATACGTTTGTATGTCTGTTGTAGTAAACCAGTGTGGAACATTGATACGGCTCGGCAAAAGATTGTTTTAAACATGTGAAGGTCTTTGGAGAACTTGATGCATAGATTGGACACAGATTGGACATAGATATCTTTATTTCACAGGTTCAACGTTCAGTTTATTGTCACGTGTAACAAATTAAGGTACAGTGAAACTCAAATACCATTATTTGTAGATATATGTCGCCCAGTTTCTCTAAACTACATTCAAGTCAAACTCAAGTACTTCAGTTCAGTTTAGTTTTTTTTGTTTTTAGTTTTAGAGGAACAGCACAAAAACAGGCCCTCCGCCCCCACACTGACCAGCGATCCCCGCACATTAACACAATCCTACACAAACCAGGGGCAATTTACACATACACCAAGCCAATTCACCTATAGCTGTACGTCTTTGGAGTGTGGGAGGAAACTGAAGACCTCGGAAAAAACCCACTCGGTCATGGGGAGAGCGTGCAAACTCCGTGCAGACAGCACCCATTGTCGGGATCGAACCCGGGTCTCCGGCACTGCAAGCGCTGTAAGGCTGAAACTCTAGCACTGCGCCACCGTGGCCACCCTATGTGCGGTTTGTTGTCACTTGTGAACAGTGAAAAGCTTTTGTTGCGTGCCATCCAGCCAGCAGAAAAACAATACATGATGATTACAATCAAGGCAGACAGTGTATGGATACTGGATAAAGTGAATCACATTTAGTGCAAGGTAAAGTCAGCAAAGTCCGATCAAGGAAAGTCCGAGTGTCACCAAACAGGTAGATAGTCGTTCGGCACTGCTCTCTGGTTGTGGTAGGATGATTCAGTTGCCTGATAACAGCTGGGAAGAGACTGTTCTACACCTTTTGCCTGATGGGAGAGGGGAGAAGAGGGAGTGGCCAGTATGCGACTCGTCCTTGATTATGCTGCTGGCCTTGCCGAGGCAGCACGAGCTAGAAATGGAGTCGATGGAAGGAGGTTGGGTCATGTGATGGTCTGGGCTGCGTCCACAATTTGCTGCAATTTCTTGTGGTCTTGGATGGAGCTGTTCCCAAACCAAGCTTTGATGCATCCCATAAAATGCTTTCTGTGGCTCCCCCGGGCTGAGTGGCTGTGTGGGAGGTCAGGTGAGCTGGTACATGACCTCCTGCTACTCTCAGACCATTGAACAAGTCGCTGCCCGGGTCAATAGGAGGTCTGGCCGCTCGTTGGCACGAGATCGCTGACCGTCAGCTGAACCCAAGGCAGCAGGTGGACGAGCTCAGACTGAAGGCAAACCGAAAAGCCGAGAAAAGAAACAAAACTGGCGATAAAAATAGAATGCACGGATCAGTAAATAATGCAGGGGGAAAAGTGAGACACATACACAGACAGTGAGATTGATTCAGGCAGCCAAGCATATAGTGTGTGTGTGTGTGTGTGTGTGTGTGTGTATGCATCTGTGTGTATGCATCTGTGTGTGTGTCTGTGTGTGCGTCTGTGTGTGCGTGTGTCGTGTGTGTCTGTGTGCATGTGTGTGCGTCAGTGTGTGTGTCTGTGTGTGCGTCTGTGTGTGCGTATGGCTGTGTGTGAGTGTGTGCATGTGCATGTGAGAGCATGTGTGTGTCCGTGTGTGTGTGTCCGTGTGTGTGCCTGTACGTGTGCCTGTACGTGTGCCTGTACGTGTGCCTGTTTTTGTGCGTGTGTGTGAAAGGTAGATGGCTCCTAAATTCAAAAGCACCTGAAAAATGTTGCTGGAATTCCGATACGTTACTAATCCTCGTCCATTGATTATAATTCAGGAAGCACACCAACCTTGCAACTCTGAAAATGATTGTAGTCTTCAGCCAGCTTGTGCATCAGCTACAATAGTCAACAGTTAACTGGGCAATATCATTCCCAGTTAAAGGCCCCATTCACCACTTCAAGGGAAGGCTGCAGCCGGCTGTGGAGGCCTAGTCAGTTGGTATTTTTAAGGCAGAGATTGACAGGTTCTGGACTAGTGCGGGTGCCAAGGGTTATGGGGAGAGGGCAGGAGAATGGGGGTGAGGGGGAAGGACAGATCAGCCATGATCAGATGGTGGAGTAGACACGATGGGCTGAATGGCCTACTGCTGCTCCTGTGACTTGAGAGCATAAGCTGGAACAAGTGCTGGTGGTTCCAACATCATCGACGATCAAGGAATGAGGAGTGAGCGGTAAGACAAAGGAGACAACCGTTGCGACGTTTCCATGTTAATAACAGAATCTCCAAGGAGAAAACAGTTGCAATGATGTAGGACTGAGGACCTGTAACTCCAAACCAAACTAAACTGAGAAAAGTTAGAGATCAAGCATGCTTGATGCAGCAGAGAAGAGGAGTCAGGCAGAGAGAACAAAGATAATATCTGCCATAGAGCGTGTGACACAAGTTGTAGAAGTCTTAGTTTAGAGAGAATATGAAGGCAAGTTAATCATGGATAACGGACACAAGTGATTGCAGATGCTGGAATCTTGCGTTCAACACAAAGTGTTGGAATAACTCAGCAGGCCAGGCAGTTTCTGTGGAGGAAATGTTTAGACGACATTTCAGGTCAGAGCCAGTGGATGTAGTGTACCTGGACTTTCAGAAAGCATTTGATAAGGTCCCACATAGGAGATTAGTGGGCAAAATTAGAGCACATGGTATTGGGGGTAGAGTGCTGACATGGATAGAAAATTGGTTGGCAGACAGGAAACAACGAGTAGGAATTAAGAGTAGCAGTAGGGTCACCTTTCAGAATGGCGGGCAGTGACTAGTGGGCTACCGCAACTTCGGTGCTGGGACCGCAGCTATTTACTAATAATACATATTAATGATTTGGATGAAGGGATTAAAAGTAACTGCAAATTTGCAGATGACACAAAGGTGGGTGGCAGTGTGAACTGTGAGGAGGATGCTCTGAGGATGCTGGGCGACTTGGACAGGTTGGGTGAGTGGGCAGCTGCATAGCAGATGCAGTTTAATGCGGATAAATGTGAGGTTATCCACTGGTAGCAAAAACAGGAAGGCAGATTATTATCTAAATGGTGTCAAGTTGGGAAAAGGGGAAGTACAACGGGATCTGGGGGTCCTTGTTCATCAGTCACTGAAAGTAAGCATACAGGTACAGCAGGCAGTGAAAAAAGTGAATGGCATGTTGGCCTTCATAACAGGAGTTGAGTACAGGAGCAAAGAGGGCCTCCGGCAGTTGTACAGGGCACTAGTGAGACCACACCTGGAGTATTGTGTGCAGTTTTGGTCTCCAAAAGTGAAGAAGGACATTCTTGCTTTTGAGGGAATGCAGCGTAGGTTCAATAGGTTAATTCCCAGGATGGCATATGTCATATTTTGATTAGATTGGAGCGGCTGGGCTTGAATACTCTGGAATTTAGAAGGATGAGAGGGGATCTTATTGAAGCATGTAAGATTATTAAGTGTTTGGACACACTAGAGGCAGGAAACATGTTCCCAATGTTGGGGGAGTCCAGAACCAGGGACCATAGTTTAAGAATAAGTGGGAAGCCATTTAGAACGGAGATGAGGAAAACCTTTTTCACACAGAGAGTTGTGAGTGTGTGGAATTTTCTGCCTCAGAGGGCAGTGGAGGCTAGTTCTCTGGATGCATTCAAGAGAGAGTTAGATAGAGCTCTTAGGGATAGCGGAGTTAAGGGATATGGAGAGAAGGCAGGAACGGGGTACTGATTGTAGATGATCCACCATGATCACATTGAATGGCGGTGCTGGCTCGAAGGGCCGAATGGCCTACTCCTGCACCTATTGCCTATTGTCTATTGTCAGTATCCTTCTTCAGACTGATCAGGTAGAACAACCATCCCGGGTGCCAGCTTCAGACTGATCGAGACTGAAGGAGGGTCCAGCACTTTGTACTTTACTTAATCATGGATAATATGCCTGGAAAAAATGAAAATAGAAATAAATGGCAGAAAACAGAAACGGGAAAGAAAAAAAATGAAAGCGCATGCTGCAACTGTGAGCTGCAAATGAGAGGAGCAACACAGCGGGTGCCGAAAGTCCAAAATATTTTTTAAAACCATCAGCAGCTGCTGGTTTTTGTTTTCAGATTGCTATGATGGCTGAGGCACTGATCCAAGAGGTCTATCAAAGGACCATGGGGCACGAGTCGCTGTCTACACTCTGGTCTTTAGGGTCAGAACTCATCAAGGTTGGGCTCCAAGGACGTCCATTGTCAGTCCAAGTAAATGTTACCGAACTTCCATCACCCGGGCTAGCTCAGTCTCCCACTCCTAGGACAGACAAATCCACACAGGGGACAAGGAATAAAAGCCCATGATCATCCTCTATGTAGCATGATTATTTAGTTTAGCGATACAGCATGGAAACAGGTCCTATGGCCCACCAAGTCCGCACCAACCAGCGATCCGCGCATATTAACGCTACCCGACACGGTACCCGGACGTGACGAGAAGCCGAAGCAAAGAAGTGGACGCAAAATAACCAAATGGAAATGAAGTCGAAACGGCAACTAGCCGAAAGGATGGGACGCCTAAATGCAAACTAACCGAAAGCGCGGGACATATAAAAGCCAACTAACCTAAAGGCTGCATCGCCGGAAAGCAAACTCACCGAAAGGCCGCTCTGCCGAAACGCCAACTAACCGAACGGCTGCATCGCCTACAGGCCAACTAACAGAATGGCCGCTCAGCCAAAAAGTCAAATAACGGGCATGATGTCGCAGGGGGGGCGGGGGGGTCTTGGTCCAGACCCTCGTGTCCATCACATCACTGGCTGGGGGAGACGGGAGGGTGGGGGTCATTTTCCCACACAAGCCAAAGGTGACTGGGCACTCTGAACCCGAGCACCAAGTTGTAAGCGGTCGAAGGAGCGCATCCCTCGGGACAGCCCCCACTCTCCCACGGCCACGGCCGCCATCCGCCTCGTCTCCCCCGTACGGCCGCACTGTGACGGGCTGTGTGTCGGGTGGAGCGGAGGTGTGGGACAGGCTGGTCCCTCCACCCCACCTAGAGTAACTGACCGCGATGCATCGCCATCGGACCCCAACCCCCACATCAGGGTGATTCGCCCCCACCTCCAACCCCCAGACCCCGACCCACACACGGGGTGATTTACCCCCTAACAACAACACCGGGTTATTCACCCCCACCCTGGCTGCGGGGACAGATGGCTTGGGGCATTGGCAGGCATAGTAGATCGCTTTTAAAACACGGAGGGGAGGGGGGGGGCACACACATTCCCTGGCGGAACAGGCAGCATCTCTGGAGAGAAGGAATGGGTGATGTTTCGGGTCGAGACCATTCTTCAGACCTGAAGACTGAGTCTGAAGGGTCTCGACCCGAATCGTCACCCATTCCTTCTCTCCAGAGATGCTGCCTGACCCACGGAGTCACTCCAGCTTTTTGTGTCTATCTTTGGTGTGACTGTTGTCTCATTTCATCGGCTTCATGTATTGCGCACATGGAAGAGACGCTTCACATGCCGCTTGCATCTATTCATCCAAGAGTGCTCTTTATGAAATATGCATGTAACATTTTTGTTTTTAAATCAATGTAACTCTTTTTTGATTTTTGACGCCGAGTTAAAACCCGGTCCTGTGGGAAGGGCTTGCGGCAGCTGGTTTCATAGTGCCTTCATTGTTGGTAGGTGCTGTCCTTTCACATGGACCGACCGCTTACAACTTGGTGCTCGGGTTCAGAGTGCCCAGTCACCTATGGCTTGTGCGAGAAAATGACCCCAACCCTCCCGTCTCCATCGGCCGGCAATGTGATGGACGCGGGGGTCTGGACCACTCGCTGACAAGTCCCCCCCCCCCCCCCCTCCCCCCCTCCCCCCAGCGACATCATGTCTGTTATTTGATTTTTCGGCTGAGCGGCAATTTGGTGAGTTTGCTTTTAGGCGACGCAGCCTTTCGGTTAGTTGGCGCAGCGGTAGAGTTGCTGCCTCACAGCGCCAGAGATCCGGGTTCGATCCTGACTATGGGTGTTGTCTGTTCGGAGTTTGGACGTTCTCCTTGTGACCGCGTGGGTTTTCTCCGGGTGCTCCAGGTCCCTCCAACACTCTGCAAGACATTCAGGTTTGTGGGTTCATTGGCTTGGGTAAGATTGTAAATTGTCCCTAGTGTGTAGCATCGTGTTAGTGTATAGGGTGATCGCTGGTCGGCGTAGACTCGGTGGGCCGAAGGGCCTGCTTCTGCGTTGCATCTAAAATCTAATGGAGTCAAAATCCACGTCAGAGTGTAAGACTGGAAGACATCATTTGGTTTGTAAACTAGACTCAAATTCAGCTGGCACTTTAGATTGCAAGAATCGTGACCAACCCTGGGATACTGGGCGTCAAACACGATCAATATCAGCTGGAGACTGAGAATTCCTTTTTTTTAAAGTTTCTGTACGGGGTCCAAATGCTATGCAGTGTTTCGATGCAATGTGCAAGCTGTCAATGGCACACTGCAGCAGGGAAAGCCTGCAATCCCATGGAAGCCAAGCGCTGTCTGCACCTGCTGCTCCCTGGCAAGAAAAACTGAGCTAGCTTTCTTTGAATAGAATCTCATTGACCTTCATACAACAGTAGACAGCAAACTGCAAGATGCTGAAATATCTATCTCAAGCTCCACTTAGGAAGGAACCCAAAGTATTATGCTTTCTGCCCATAGTCGCCTTGACATCATTGGCATTGCCGACCTTATCCTTCTCCAAGACTGCAGCTGTAGTTGCAGCTGGCAACAGATTTCTGTGGGGATGCCATTTCATAAGTGCAGATAGATCATGTGCTTTCTTAGCAAAGTACTGAGTAGCGAGTTTCGTTTATTGTCACGTGTTCTGAGGTGGCAGCGAATAGCTTTTTGTTGCGTGCTAACCAGGCAGCGGAAAGACATTACATGATTACAATCGAGCCATCCACAGTGAACAAACACGGTATATAATGGAAATAACGTGAATAATATTTAACGCAAAATAAAATCCAGTAAATTCAGATCCAATATAGTCTGAGGGTCTGCAACGAGGGAGATAATAGCTCAGGACTGCTCTCTAGTTGTTGTTAGGACGATTTTGAAGGAGAAATATTCACTCAACACCCAGGTTTTAGTTTTGGAGATACAACGCAGAAACAGGCCCTCTCGGCCCCACCGAGTCCATGCCGACCAGCGATCACCCCGTACACTAGCACTATCCACCAAACTGGGGACAATTTTACAACTTACCAAAGATAATGAACCTACAGACCTACACGTTTTTTGGAGTGTGGGAGGAAACCGGAGCACCAGGAGAAAACCCACGCGGTCCCAGGGAGAACGGACAAACTCCACACAGACAGCACCCATAGTCAAGATCGAACCTGGGTCTCTGGCGGTCAAAGACAGCAACTCTACCACTATGCCATTGTACCGCCAACAGTTTGTTCCTCCAGCGGTTTGTTTTTTTTACATTCAGGAGAGTTGCATCCATTCTCTGACAATTTCATTTGTTGAGGTAAAGGGAAAGAGCGAATAAACTTTCAGGACAAGAAACATCAGCGGAGGGAAAAAAATTACATTTTCTTCAAGGCATGATGTGAGAAAACCCCGAAGGACAAGATGATGACCCGAGCCGTCACCCATTCCTTCTCTCCAGAGATGCTGCATGCCCCGCTGAGTTACTCCAGTATTTTGTGCCTGTCTTAGATGATGACATTTGTTGGTAAATGGACACAGTGCCGGACTAACTCGGCAGGTCAGGCAGCATCTCTGGAGAACATGGGTAGGTGACGTTTCAGCTCAGGACTCTTCTTCAGATCCTTCTTTTGACATTTGTCAGTATAAGTTGAGGATCCCACTTTTGAGAGTAGGAAAAGAGGCAACATGTCACGGTGAAAGGTGTTCACCGTAACTACTTACTTTTCCATTTCACGACTAGTAGCATTCTGCAGGCTTGTTCTATCTGGACAGACTGAAATGTTTCTGTGGTGCATGGCTCAAAGCAAATCTAACAATTAATTTCCTCCAAAATAGTAGAGTTGCTGCCTTACAGCACCAGAGACCCAGGTTCGATCCTGACCAAGGGTGCTGTCAGTACAGAGTTTGCATGCT